>JAJEJO010002757.1:13994-28345 GCA_020662805.1 Glaucomys volans
ACTGTACCTGGCTGTGTGTGTGTGTATATATATATTTATATATATATTTTTTTTTTTTTTAACTTATTTTACTTTTTTGGTTTTGGTACTGGGGATTAAACCCAGGGATGCTCAACTACTGAACCACACCCTCAGTCCCTCTTTTTTTTTTTTTTATTTTATTTAGAAGCAGGGCCTCGCTAAGTTGCTGAGGCCAGTTCTGGACTCACAATCCTCCTGCCTCAGCCTCCTGAGCTGCTGGGAGGACAGGCATGTGCCATTAGAAGCTGTCACCTTATACACATTTTAATACACAAAATAACTTTGTTACCTTTGATTTTACTGATGAGAGAACAAAGGATGGTGAGGTTAAAGTGATACCTCCAAAGTTGCTTAGCTAATTAATAGTGGGGCTAGAGTCCACCCAGAGAGCCTGCCTGCCAGGTCCCCAGGGTTCACCCCCTGACAGATATTTGATTAAGGATCTGAGATACAGGACACATGAAGTGCTAAGGAACACAGAAAGGCAAGTCCCAGGTGTTGTGGAAAGTGGTGTCCCCCAGGGAAGGTGGCACATACAGTCAGTGAGGGCACATGGGTACCACACCTGATTCCTATCAGGACCTGAGCCAAGACTATGATTCACTGTGACCTTTGCGGCTGGAACCAAAACTGCTTAGCTGGACCTCCAAAGAAATCATGTGCATTCTGGACAAATCCACTCTTCCAGCCATATCTACTCCCAGCAGGGAAAGGACCGGCCACAGGGATTCGTTCAATCCAGACCTGAAACATCTTTGCCTTGCGTGTCACCTATGTGAGGCTGAAGGAGGACGGGAGACTGAGATCAAAATGATGGCAAAAATTCTACACGCATCTTGGACTTCTCAGTCTGACACACAGTCAGTCATCAAACACCAGATCTTGTGGCGTGATCATTTCATTGATTGACTCTCAGAGAACAGACTTTCAGGTCATCTTTATTTTGCAATCTCGTTTTGATTTATATTTCCCCTCTTCTCTCACCTGCAGACAAGACCTAATTAAGCAAACTGCTTTGTGCTTAGCATGAGAATTTGAGTGACTGTTTTAGGTACTCCAGCCCAAATGGGAAAGATATGATGAATTCTCACTAAATGGGCATTAATTGCTGAAGAATGAGATCCTGAGTCTGCTACTTTTGTGATAAAATAGTCTAATACAAAACACGTCGTTCCTGTGGAAAGAGGTACCAGATGGACTGAAAGGCAGATTGTCACCCACTTGAGATGTCCAGGAAGATCCTGAAAATTTTTGAGTTCCTGAATTTTTGTCCCTGTTCCTTAAACATCAGGTTTATGTGATGTTTGCTCTCAGCTGTGTCAAACTCAATATTTCATGACATCTATAACTTCACCCCTCAAATCAACAAGGTCACAGCAAAGACGTTGAGGCCCAAGTACATTTTGCGTAGAGGCCAGAGAAGCTGTGTTTTAAAATGATTTCTTACAAAATGCAACCGGAGTAGTTCTTTAGAAAGTTCCTTCATCTTTTTTTTTTTTTTTTAAATTTTTACAGACTTCATTTTGATTCATTACACACAAATGGGGTACAACTTTTCATTTTAATGTTCACGATTTTTCCTTGGCAAATTGTTCTGGGACACCAGAACAATTCTCTAAGGTCTTCTCAGTGCTCTAAAAATAAAACCCAGTCTTCTCTCTCTTGCCTCCAGATCTGGCCCCTGACCCCTTTCCAAGTTCAACTTCAAGCAAGCTCTACCTACTCACTGGGCTCCAACCATGCTCAATGCTTTATGTTCCCACAACATGCCAAGAGCTATTCTCTGGCCTCAGGACCTTTGCATATGATATGAACTCAGCCTGGCTTGCTCTACCAGTTGATCCTCACAGGTCTGATTTCTTATCATCCTAGATGATAAGTCATTCTGCCTCGGAATGACTTCAACGGAAAACCTTTTTAAAGTAGATAATATTGAAGGACCTTTATTTTACCAAACTGGCTTATTCACTGCTCTCTAAATTAATCTGATTTTTGTTTTTGTTTAGATTTATTTGTTTTCTTGTGTTTGCATCTCTAGGAGAATACGTGTACCATTAGACAGGGGACTTCCTGTTCTCGCTTACCAGCACACAAAGTCGTGGCTGTAACACAGCAAGTGCTAAATAAATATATGTTAAATAGATGAAGAAACAAATGACTAACCTCTAAATCATTTGCCCCCAAATTCCACGTATGGTCTATACTGTAAAGATGCTCAGACCCTCTCTACAGAGCTGGTCTTGCTGTAAATTCCCTCTTCTGGAAGATTCAGAGTCCCATTTGGATAAAAAAAAAAATCATGGGGAGAGTTACACACTTGGGGGATGGAAATCTGGGTTCTCCTCTTGAAACTGGCTTGTGAAAATTCAGGTAAGAGGTGGAATAGGACAACGGAGAGGGACACGGAGAGGGGTCAGAATACCAGACTCTGTAGTCAATCAGACATGAGGGCTGGGTGGGACTCCTGGGGCCATTATTTGGACACTATGTGGCTTTGGAATTCGTGGTTGAACGTGTCTGAGCCCTGGGATCATCAACTGTGAAAGAAGATGATCCTTCCATAATTGCTTGAGTGTTGAATGAGATCGTGTATGTGACACATTGGGCACAGGGCCTGGTACAGAGCAAACACCTCTGACAGGTTGGTACTAACATTCTTGACGGACAGCTCCATCTCCATGGGTCCCCTCACCTCCTCTTTATAATAAGGTTCAAATGTGAACCCGAAGGGAAATGGATTTACAAAGCAGGTCAACTGTAACTCCTTAAATCATTACATCAGCCCTTATTTGAAGGGCTTAATTATGTCTGTGTTTCCATTCTTTGAATAAATATTTATTTTTTTTTTTTTTTTTTTTTTTTTTGGAAACCATGGATTGAACTCAGGGACACTCGGCCACTGAGCCACATCCCCAGCCCTATTTTTGTATTTTATTTAGAGACAGGGTCTCACTAAGTTGCTTAGGGCCTCACTAAGTTGCTGAGGCTGGCTTTGAACTTGCGATCCTCCTGACTCAGCCTCCCAAGTGCTGGGATTACAGGCGTGCGCCACCGCGCCCGGCTTATAAATATTTATTGATACTCTGATTTAGCAAGGGCTGTCTAGGAGATAGCAGAATGGCAGGGAGTAAGACATGCTTTTCATTTTTTAATTTTTTTATTTATTTTTTTTTGGAACCAGGGATTGAACTCAGGGGCATTTGGCCACTGAGCCACATCCCCAGCCCTGTTTTGTATTTTATTTAGAGACAGGGTCTCACTGAGTTGCTTAGGGCCTCGCTAAGTTGCTGAGGCTGGCTTTGAACTCGCCATCCTCCTGACTCAGCCTCCCAAGTCGCTTGGATTACAGGCGTGCACCACCACGCCTGGCTCAGATATGCTTTTTAAAAGGCCAGTTTATTGTAAGCAGGACGGTGAAGGACACTGGTAATGGTGACAGAGAATAAAAAGTCCATAAGGTACACTAATGGACTTCATGGAGTTTAGAGCAGTGACCACTGTACTGTGTGGGTGGGGAAGGGGCAGACAGGTAGAGAGAGTTTCCTGGGAAAAGTGGTATTTTTGAAGAAACTGCAAAGCCAAGTGCACATCAGTTGTCCAAGTGAGAGTCTGGGGCTAAGGGAAGGAACAGCATTTCAGAAGAAGGAATGGCACGTATAAAAATCTCTGGTAGGAAAAAGTGTGCTACTTCTAATTGGCAAGCAGGGTTGTCTCTTAAAAGCCCCGGGTGATTTACCATACATTGTTAGGTCATTAAGCAATTAAGGTGAACTTCATATATTTTCTTGAAATACTCTCATGGTAGTGGAAGGAATTAAAACTTCCATCTCAAAGGAACCTCGTTAATTCTTCATGGGCCAGCAATGGGAACTATGACCCCTGTATTGTAAATCCAGATGTTATTTGGACAATTTAAAACTTCTTTCTGGACCCTGAATACTAAATTACACAGAACTGATTAATGAGCTAATTCTTCAACCTTTCACTTCACTCTTCCCGAGTCTGACAATTTAAGTGGGAGAGAAACAAGAAATAGATTCCGTTGTTATTTATATTCACCTAGATCCACATTCCATTTCTGTTGGGATTAGCAATTAGATTTCTAATTAGCTTTCCAAAATGGATTTGTGGGGTTCTTCCTCACGCAAGTGGACAAAATATGGGTATTGAATAAAGAAAGCATTAAACTTTAAAGATTTGGGTGCCAGTAACATAGTATCTTTACATTGTCAGCCTGTCATCTCTCTCTCTCTCTCTCTCTCTCTCTCTCTCTCTCTCTTTCGTCTCTCATGCACACATTCACTTAGAATTAGCAAAATTAAGTAAGACAACTCACCATCATTTCTCAATATCAGTGGTGTGGGTGGCCCCAGGACCTTGTGGTTTGTCACGGTATTGGTGACCACACAGGTATAGTTCCCAACATCTGATTTTTCTACTTTGGCAATATACAGATTCCCAGTCTCTTGAGACACGAAACGGCGATTATCCTGATAGGAAGGGTATTCATTGAAGATCCAGGCATAGCTCAGCTCTGAAAGCAAAAGGAAGCATCGTTAGAGATACATATATGTCTTTTGGGACTTGAACTTGACCATATTCACGAAAGAAATGGTCAAGTTAGCAATTCATATGTTGCCCAATGATCCTTTTTCAGCCTGTAAAACATAGATACAAAGTAATCCTGGTGGGAGTGCAAGTTGGTGCAGCCACACTAGAAAGCAGTGTGGAGATTCCTCAGAAAACTTGGAATGGATCCACCATTTGACCCAGCTATCCCACTCCTTGGCCTATACCCAAAGAACTTAAAATCAGATTACTATAGGATGCAGCCACATCAATGTTCATAGCTGCTCAATTCACAATAGCTAGATTGTGGAACCAACCTAGATGCCCTTCAATAGATGAATGGATAAAGAAACTGTGGTATATATACACAATGGAATATTACTCAGCCATAAAGAAGAATAAAATTATGGCATTTGCAGGTAAATGGATGATGTTGGAGACTGTCATGCTAAGTGAGATTAGCCAATCCCCAAAATCCAAAGGCCGAATGGTCTCTCTGATAAGTGAATGATGATGCATAATGCGGGGTGGAAGGGTGGCAAGAATGGAGGAAGGATAGATAGCATAGAGGGAAGGGAGGGGTGGGGTCAGGGTGGGGGGGAAAGAATAATAACAGAATGTGTGACAGATATCATTGCCCTGTGTACATGCATGAACGCACAGATGGTGTGACTCTACTTTGTGTACAACCAGTGAAACAATAGCTGTACTCCATTTGTGTTCAATGAACCAAAATTAAATTAAAAAAAAAAAAGAACAAAGGAATCACAGCCTGCTAATGCCTTTTTCCAGGCCTCTTACTGTCAGTTCAATAAAGTCTTATTTGCGGAGAACTAGAAGATTTACTGAGAGCTGTCAAAGAGAGGTCCAAACTTTGTAGTTTGCTAAGTGTGTGCCAAGGTCTACGCACCTCTTCCTAACGCTCAAACCACACATATATAATCCTGATTTCGTATATAATCCTGGAACCTACCTGGAATCCAGTTACTGATTCCATTTCATAGATAATCACCATAGTAACCAGAATATCAAGTATCTGCACTGAACTTGCTGCTTTCCAATGCATTTGATTGTTTCTCATTAACTGAGATACTTTGGTACAAAGGAACAAAATAACTCATCCACACTCTTAGTCCTGGTTAGAGGAGCCTCAATTTGGTCCTCTCCCTGTATCTCCCACTATGGACCCAATTTGTACTCTCTTATTTATGAGTTTGAACATTTCTCCAGCATTTTAGTGAGACAGCAATTTAATCTCATTAAATCCACCTAAGATGATTAATTGACTGATTCCGAAATCATACCTAGTTTAAAATATTGTTGAATACACTATTCTATTCACAAGGGAGTAAATATAGAATTTTGGTCCCATGGCAATGGTTTCTGCAAATACGTACTCTTCCCAGAATGCAGAATGAGCAGTTCTACTTGCAAATGCTCTTTTGAAAGTTCTTAGTTTTCCTAGGGATTAGGTAAATGCTTTCTGAATGAACACATAACCCACGCTTTCGATTTCAAAGAACTGTAAGTGACGGTGGATTTGTACGAGTTGCTGCAATGAACTAGCTTGCTCCAAGGAAATCAAACTTCTTCAGCTCCAGGTACTCCAGGATTGCTCTCTTTTAGGATGATGAACTCCAGTTTGTCCAAAACTGAAAAGTGATAGACTAGCTCCTGGCCCTGATTAGCTAACATTTCATCTTAAACAATCATTTGATTCAGGGGACGAGGAAGTAGCGATTGGATGCAAAGGGCACCTGTGGTTTTGTAACTAGTTGGCTGAGTTACCATGTTGCTCTTTAATATGATTCTGGGTTAAATTCAGATGCACAGAGTGTCCCTGGAACATGGCAGAAAGGCCACTTGAGTATTGTAAAGAGAACATTAATTACTGTGAAAGGTATTTTTGCTGTTTAATCCTTCAAGGACTCCCAATTGCAATTGACCTCAGGAACTGAATGTGCAACAGGAAACATGTTTTGCTTTAATAATCTGCTGTTTACGTACAAAGGAGGGGTCATGCAGATTGCTTTCCCTTTATCCCTGGATTATAACATTTCCACATGCATTGCTTTAGAGAGACATAATTATGTTTATGGGAGAATAGCTAATCACTTTATTTATGCATGTGCATGTAATTAGAAGTAACCCCATGCTGATGTCAAGAGGGTATTCAGTATAAATAAACAAGTGCTTCCCAGAAAACTAGTTACTTCCTCAAGAAATTAAAACCTGAGAGAGGAGAAGCCCCATAATGGGTCATGGAGTACAATCCAGTACTGCAGGCTTCCTCTAAGAACCGATTTTCACCAACAGCAGGGAGAGCAGGTTCTCAGAATGTGAGTCTCCAGCAAACCCAGCCACCTCTCAGTTTTAAGTGCAAATTAGCATCTCCAAAGTCACAAGCTAGAAGTCAGAAAGTCTTTTACCAGCACACAATTCATCAGCCCACACCTCTCTGCAGAGAGTCGCAGGGAAACCTAGGCCACTGTAAATCTTTCCACTGAAGATGTTTTTCAAAGCTCTTGTGGGTCCTGGCTGCAGGGCTGTGTGGATTCTGTGGGAGGAGGCTCCCTGAGCATCTAGAGAGCAGGCACAGTAAAAGGCATCCAGAAGGCCAGACCCACGCTCAAGACTGGGTTTGCCAAAGGGAAGCCATGTAAACTCACTTTGAAGGTCTTAATCCAGAGCATGGTGGTCATTTCAAACATGGCACAGGTATGCAGTGGAAGCCAGGTGGGAAGTTTCACTGGCAATCTCTGAAGGGCTGTAGAGAGCCCGCCATTACTGGAGTTACACTTCACCAGCTGGATCATTATAAGTGAAAAATTGTCAAGGAGCCATATTCCATTAGTATGCTATTTCAGGTATTTACAAATCACTTAACTCCTTTGGTGTCACTGCTTTGGGACTGAAGTGACTTGGTGCTTTAGTGGGGACATAAACACCCTGTGTGTGCACCAAGGCATTTCTCTCCCTCCCGCCCTCTCTCTCCATGTCTCTCTCTCTCCCTCCCTCCCTCTCTTTCTTTCCTTTCTTTCTCTCTTTCTCTGTTTCATCCCAGCCCTTTTTATGTTTTATCTAGAGACAGGGTCTTGCTAAGTTGCTTAATGCCTCGCTTTTGCTGAGGCTGGCTTTGAACACGCGATCCTCCTGCCTCAGCCTCCCAAATGCTGGGATTACAGGTGTGCACCACCACACTGGTTGGTAGGAAGATTCTGAGGCCCAGAAAGGGTCACATTGGAGCATCTGCAAGTGACAGAGTAGAGGGCGACCTAGTCCTGTCTAGGCTCCTATTCCAGTGCTCCTCTAGAAAACAAGAGCTCTTGACATTTGACAGACAGTGGTTTAGCAGGAGAACTAAACCACTCAACAGACAATACAGACTTCCCCCAAGAACCAAAATCTATTTTTATCGGAGCCAAACATTAGTCCACTGGGTTACATGAAGTGCTCTCAACATTTTGGAAAATAGAGCCAAGTAAATAAAACACAATAAAATCTCTTGTGCGGCAATGATCAAAAAAAAAAAATGTATCCCACTCAGTTTGATTTCCTTAGGGACTTCCATGCACTATTTACACTTACTCAAACTTGACAGATTTTTTCTGATAAATTTTCACACACTAATTGCTCTGGAAGTGACAGACAGTTTCTGTCCCATTGGCAATTTTTAACAACGGAGTAAACAGATACTTGGAATGCAATATATTAAATAGATTGTGAGGCTTCCGATGCTCAGCTGAAAAGACTGAGCCTGGTTCCAATGTGAGACTAATGAAGACAGAAGGATCTAGCAATACCTTTCTAATCTGTAGCATCCAAAGCTATTGGAAGTGAATGTCAAAACTTCACTATTGCAGTGGATTCTCATTTTTGGTATCACTGGGTCAACAGGAAAGGATGTTAGCTATTATTTTTCAAGACATGACTCTGTTAGGGCGGTGCAAGGGGACTCGATTGGGGCATCGAGCAGCCTGCGCATGCGCAGAGAAACAATGTAACCTGTGCATGTCTGAAGAAGTAACCAATCAGGTGCCGACAAACAACTCCAGCCAATCCCAGGAGGACATGGACTTCTCCAGCTTCCCCTCCCTCACCCCGGGGTTAGAAAAACCCAGCTGCATAGAGGCCACGTGCGACTTCTCCAGCCCAGCACCCTGCTGGACCAGAGAACCTCGCCCCAGAGCATCCCCCAATAAAGTTTGTTTTTGATTTACATCTGGCCTGATCAGTTTGCCCCAGCCTGATCTTATAGACTCCAATTGAGCTATTTTCAAATTCAGGTGCTCATTCAGCAAATGGATCCAGTGGAAATGTGTTCCCTGGATGGATGATCTGCACTTGACTTCACACCAATTTCTTTTTAGAGTTCATTATGCTTCATTACATGGGATTCTAGTCCAGTGACAGCAAAGATGTCAGTTTTTAAATAGGCCTTTCTTAAGTCCTCAAAGTTTTAAATATGAAGGATTCCCAGTCCGAGCCTTTCAATTTTATTGATCAGGAAAATGAAGTCTAGAGAAGTTACAGGAGAGGATCATAACCGCACATTTGGGACCCGGTACAGATGGGATTGTGGGGGTAGCCATGGTGTTCAGGAGAACTGTTTCTGTTAGGAAGCCAAATGTTCTTGTGAAATTTTATTTGGGACCTAGAAGAGGTTAGCTTTGCTTATCTGTAAATTGAAGGAATAGGGTCAGATGATCTCGAGTCTCTTCCAACATGAAAATTTCATAAATTCTCCATGCATGACATCAAATCCAAACCCTCATTTGATTCATTCATTTGATAGATAAGGAAGGTAAGATCCAAAGAAACCCAAAATCATTGCTAAAAATTGCATGGGTTAGCCAGGCATGGTGGTGCACTCCTGTAATCCCAGCACTTGGGAGGCTGAGGCAGGAGGATTGAGAGTTCAAAGCCAGCCTCAGCAACTTAGCGAGGCCCTAAGCAACTCAGTGAGACACTGTCTCTAAATAAAATACAAAATAGGGCTGGGGATGTGGCTCAGTGGCAGAGTGTCCTGAGTTCAATCCCTCGTTCCAAAAAAAAAAGAAAAAGAAAAAGAAAAAGAAAACACACACACACACACACACACACACCCCACCCTGCAGTTACTCAGTGGACTGGTACTGTGTTATATTTTGTAGAAGGAGGATACTAGAATGAATAGTAGACTTCAATGCGAGACTTCCATTGCAACCAACTTAGGCTTTAACAAACCTTCTTTTCTTTTTTTTCTTCTTTTCTTGGTACTGGGGATTGAACTCAGGGGTATTTGACCACTGAGCCACATCCCCAGCCCTATTTTGTATTTTATTTAGAGACAGGGTCTCACTGAGTTGCTTAGGGCCTTGCAAGGTTGCTGAGGCTGGCTTTGAACTCGAGATCTTCCTGCCTCAGCCTCCCAAGCCGCTGGGATTACAGGCGTGTGCCGCCACACCTGGTTTAATAAACCTTCTTAACAACATGAGAGAGTCCACATCTGTAACTAATTTTGTCTACACTATCCCACATGGTGCATAGTATTTGTGGGGTTGAATTTAAGCAGACATCATTCTGAGGAAGTGAATGTGAAAAATGCATTTTAAGTGATTCTACAATTGAAATGCAAAATGTGAAAGATGCATTCACTAGTTCCTTTGCTGGCCGAGTATTTACCAAGTACTAACTTTGTAAAAGCACTGAGCTTGGTACTGGAGCAGACAGCAGCATTGGCAAATGCTGGGAAGTGGTTAGGGGGACACGACTGGAACCAGTTAGCAGTTTCCTGGGCAAGAGAAGGAGAAGAATCCAGAAAGAGTCCTGGATTTGGTGTGAAAGGACAGTGGCTGAGTTTTGGCTTCAGTGCTTATGGGGCTGAAAGGTAATTTCTATTCTTGCATTTCATCTGAAAAACAGAATACTAAAAAGAAAAGCCGGGAAGGATGTCGCAGGCCTGTCATCTCAATAGCTCAGGAGGCTGAGGCAGGAGGATCGCAAGTTCAAAGTCAGCCTCAGCAACTTAGCAAGGCCCTAAGCAATTCAGTGAGACCCTGTCTCTAAATTTAAAAATATATTTTAAAAAAGGGCTGGTGATGTGACTCAGTGGGCAAGCACCCCTGGGTTCAATCCCCAGTACCATTTAAAAAAAAAAAAGAATAACTTCCCTGCCTAAACCAATTGCACTGATCAAAGATTCCATGGATATCTTTCCCCCTTACTTTCTAATAAAAATTACTTCTTCTTCTTAGCCGGGCGTGGTGGTGCACGCCTGTAATCCAAGCAACTTGGGAGGCTGAGTCAGGAGGATCGCGAGTTCAAAGCCAGCCTCAGCAACTTAGGGAGGCCCTAAGCAACTCAGTGAGACCCTGTCTTTAAATAAAATACAAAATAGGGCTGGGGATGTGGCTCAGTGGCCAAGTGTCCCTGAGTTCAATCCCTGGTTCCAAAAAAAAAAAAAAAAATTACTTTTTTTTTTTTGGCGGTGCTGGGGATTTGAACCCAGGGCCTTGTGCTTGCAAGGCAAGCACTCTACCAACTGAGCTATATTCCCAGCCCCAAAAATTACTTCTTGTAAATGGAATGACAAGTTGTCTTTCTCTGACTTTCAGGAAAGGAAAATACCAAAAATTGTAAGGTAAAAAAATTAAAAAAAAAAAAAGAATTGGATCAAGAACCTCAAAGACAAAATAGCACTTGTGATTCTCCTGATGAGGGAGCAAGAGGGTTCAAGCAGGTGTTGTCTGAAGGTTTTGTGAGCTACGCCAAGAAAAGAATGACCGGGAGACTTCTGGATTCTAAGGAGGCCGTCTCTGTGTGTTCCTTCTAGTTAGCCCAGGAGGTCAAATGATAAATGCAAAGGAACATGGGGACTCTCATCCAGGGAGCAGTGCTCGGGGAATCAAGAGTGTGGGGTTGGGTCTGAGAGAGGCTGAAATCTGCAGAGGTGAAGAGAGGAGAGATACGGTACCTTCATTAATTAAAAGATGATGAAGGGGCTCTTAACACCTCTAGACAGCTGAGATCCTTTGCAGCCTCGGTCACTGAAATCATGGCTGCAGCAGAGAGGACGCCTATCATGAATGGTCTGGAGCCCCGAGAATTTGGCTCAGGCAGGTCCCAGCATCAAAGAGGACCATGCAAGGTCCAGACACTGTTTTCATCATTTATAGGTGCTGAATAGAACAGGGATGGCATCTGTCTGTCACCAGACCACGCAATGCCACTCCTACACCCCTGGCTGACATTTATAATCCACTCCCGCAGAGATTGGGAGACATTCTCAGTAGAGTGCCTCAGGCAATTGCCTGCAGACGGTTTGGGTGGGTGCAGAAAGTGCAAACTTCTCCATTCAGTGCAGGCTGATCTGAAAACCCCATCCACAAAATGGTCCAAACTTCTAAACTTCATAAACACCGACACGAAGCCAGAAACTGGAAAATTCCACCCCCAGAGAAGTCTCAGGCACAGAATTATTTAAAATATTGCATCAAATCACCTTTGGGCCATGTATATTAAGTGTATCTGGAATAGAAATGAATTTTGTGTTCAGACTTGGGTCTCATCTTCAAGATATTATCTAACGGATAAGCAAAATGTTCCCAAATCTTGAAGAATACGAAATCTGAAGCATTTCTGGTCCCAAACATTTCAGATAAAGGACAGTCGCCCTGTACTAATTTTGAAGGAATGAAATCATAACCACAGAAATCCAGGATTAGATAAAGCTTACTACTAAATCTCACCCAATCTGGTGGCAAGCATTTCTAAAAATTAGCCTTGAAAGGGTTACTCCTGTACTTAGTGATATTTTTAGTACCTGCTACTCACTTGAATATTATAAAATATTAAATATTACAGTCCTTGAAAATGGCTTACAAATTCCCTGATTTTATGTGAGACTGGCTTTCTTGTCTCTATTTTATTGGGCAAAATGGGCATTTTCAAGGGTAAAGATTTTCTTTTGAAATTTGTGGGTGTAAGTTAAGGAACTGAACTTAGAAGCAATTTCATATATCGATTTGATAATAAGTCAGATACGAGTGGATGATGGAATAGGTTGTAAGATTCATATGAATTTTACATATGTAAGTGGAAAGGTTTCAACTAAATCTCCTACTTGGAGTTCACTGCCTGGGGATATGTTGATAGATTTCCCAGGGGGAGATTCTGACTCTCTTTTGCTCTTCAAAATGTATCCATGAAAAAAGTTACAGAAACATTACCTAGCTCTGGAACCAATAAGCTTTGCATGCTGCAAGGGAAGAAAGTGCACAGTTTTTAGACAGAAAAGCTTGCTTTCTATATGTGTGCTTAAGTTTTTAAGTGGAATTTGGAAAGTGACCCCATAGACAGAATTTGCTTGACAGGTAAGTGAGTCTTTTATAGTTTTTGCACGTTTTAAAAACAGTGCAAATCAAACAGATATATAGATGGTGGACTTTCCTTGAAATCTAAACACAGTTCTCAGATATGAATCCTCAAGAGCAATCCAGGCAGAGCTGACGAGTGTTCACTATACTAAGTGATTCTCAGGCTTGAGTGAGATTCAGAGCCTTAGAAGGGCTGTCATAATACAAAAGACTGAGCACAGGTACCCTTTGATAGTCAAGTGTGAAATACTCCCAATAACGCAGACACCACCTCACAGTTAAAAAGATACCTGTCAAAGTTCCATGCCCAGCTCTAGAAAAAAGAAAAAAAAAATGTTATTTTTCCTTGGATGGTAGAATGATAAATGAAACTCAGATTTTAAATCAGATAATAAAATTCTTCCAGCTCAACACTGGGGCTCCCTTCATATAACCTCCCTGCCAAACCCCAAATTCTCTCCAGGAAGCTGCAAGATTCCCTTTGCCCTCAGCCTCCAAGTCCCAGGGTTTGAATATATCCGAACACACCCATTTCTCCATTCCATCATTGGCCTAAGGAAGTCCTACACTTTGCAAAATTCAGGCCAACCCACGCACCACCTTGGGGTTAATCCTATGAAAGGGCAGCTGAGTCATGTCTTGCTGTCTCACACAAATCCTCCATGAGCCATTGCCTCCTGGATTCAGTAAAATGACCATCAAGCTCATTTTTCAAATCCTTGCATTACGAGACCCCAAATTATCTAGTCTTAACTTTCCACTATTCTGTCTTTGTAAGACAGAGTGTCCCTCAGCCTTAGCTCTGCAAAACCCCAGGGAGGCTGTGAGGAATCCTTGGTTAATTTGTTCACAGGATACAGACTCACTCCCTTAAAGGTCACTTTCAGATGCAAAGAGAAGGCACCCTAGGAGGAAGCACTCAGCCAGGCCACCTTGGCTTTAAGCAGAGAGGTTTTTTTTAACCCCCTTATTTATTTTTATGTTTTTATTTTTTGGAACTGGGGATTGAACTCAGGGGCACTGGACCACTAAGCCACATCCCCAGCCCTATTTTGTATTTTATTTAGAGACAGGGTCTCACTGAGTTGCTTAGGGCCTCGCTAAGTTGCTGAGGCTGGCTTTGAACTGGCGATCCTCCTGCCTCAGCCTCCCAAGCTGCTGGGATTACAGGTGTGCACCACCACGCCCGCCTCCCCTTATTTATTTATTTACCATTTACACTTCACTACAAATTTGTCTTTTAAGATAGGCTTGTACTGCTAAGTAAGTTTCTTAAGTTAAAGTGGAAAAACAGCCATGGATCCCCTGAGGAATTCTGGGCTTTTCGGTTTCCTGCTTCGGCAAGCCTGTCTCAGAACACTCTTCTAACCTCTGCTCAGCCTAACCACTCTATTTTCTTTTTCT
>JAJEJO010002757.1:33704-45697 GCA_020662805.1 Glaucomys volans
TTCAACCTTTTACAACTGCCTTCCTGAATTAAGGTTTTAACCTGTTCAACCAGCCCCAAACTGTCAAGTCTGCTCCCAATGATGACATCATTGTACCCTATAGAACCAAAACCTCCTCTGTAACTGTTGGCCATTTTCCATCAGGAAAGTGGACCCGAATGGGGTCATTTTCCATCCGGAAAGTGGACCCGAATGACACCCGACTGCGAAGGAATAAAGGCTTCTCTGAATCCTTCGAGGTCTGCCTCCCGTTTTCCTTTTTGCGCTTGCACCCTGAGTTTCTCCTTTGCTAGCAAAGCAATAAACCTTCTTTTTCCTTTTTTTCAAAGCTGTGTCCTCGTTATGGGATTGGCCTCAGGGACAAGGGTTTGCCTTCTTGTTGCTTTTGGCTGGGAGAGCATCCCACCTCCCTGCTCCGTGACCCTGACCTTGGTCCACGTCACCTTTTGAATGTAGCCCTCCTAGCCCTTGGGCTTATTTTACGGACCTGTTTTTCTTTTCCTCTTCTCCCTCCTCCCTCCCTAACTTGGGGGTAGGGGGTAGGATTACCTTTTTCCCACCCTAGACCTAATTACCTGCTTTTGAGCACACATCCCTGCAGGAACCAAGCAATTCAGGCTTTGGGGGATGTCCCCAGAAGATCTAAGGATGGACCATCTCCCAAATTAACACCTGAATCTCAACCCTCCAGCAGGGAACACCCGGAGGGAGTCTTTGAGCAGCTTCCTTAAAAGCCCCTGGGATGGGCAGAACCACAGCCTCAGGGACTGACTGGAGGCCCCTTTGCTTCTTTGCTAGAAAAATAATAGACCCTCTTTTTCTTTTTTCTCAAAACCACGTCCTATTAAACTGGCATTGGGGATAAGGACTGCGCTTTTGGTACCATGACCATAAGATCAGTTCCACTGAGTCAGATTTTCACCTTGACCTTTAAGTGAGGCTGTGTCTTATCAGTCTATCAGCAAACCTGAAGCTTAATTCTTTCCATCCACAGAACACTTTTCTATATATATTTGGTCCTGGGGATGGAACCCAGGGCCAGGTGCATGCTGGGAAGGTGCTCTACAGTGAGCTATGTCCATGATCTCGCTTGCTGTCCCCACCGCTGACAATTTTTAAAAATTAAAGGAACGGAGATTAGTTTCACTGGGGAACATGAGATGTGAGAAAGTGAAGTGAGCTAGTCCCAGACCCCAGGAGAACCATTGGACTTGGGATTGAGAAAAAAATTGACATTTCTTTAAGTCATGGTGCATATTTTTTTCCTAGGCTAGACACTATTGCAATAGCAATCATCAACTTGATGGAGCCAATGACATGGTGGTCTGGGGGTGGTTCTCAGGCTGGATATGCCAAGCCCACCTAATCCCCCTCTGGCACTCAGGAGATGTTTGCAATTTCAGGGAACCCTGTGAGCAGATGAGTCCTGAAATATCAAGATGTTCATGTCACTTGTATCAGCAGCCTTTGAAAATATTTCCTAAGAAAAGGCTACACAAATCACAAGGAATAGAATTTGAGGGTTTGTCACAGCATAATCAAAATCTGTCTTATTACTTTAAGCTTAGCAACTTCTGGGGAGAGAGAAAAAGAAAGATTCGGTACGGGAACTAAAATGGAGACTCAGAAACGATGAATTGCTTTGAATAAATAGTGGAAATGTCAATTAAACTATAATTATTTACATTTTTAAAGGCTTCGAGCAGTAATATGACTAACTGAGCAAGCTTTCAAGTAATGTAATCGACTCCTACATGAGTCACCAATACACAGCCTCTTCAGCAGATTATTAAACAATTCTATAGCCTCTTCAATTAACGAAGGGATCTAGAATTCAGACAATTGACAATTAAATTCTGAGCATAAATTAAACCTCAATCAAATTTGCTTAGAAAATACCAGCTTTCATTATAACCTTGCCACCTCTTCCTTTTATTGGCCAATACTCCAGGGAAACTAGTTAATAAAGCATTTGGCCTGGTGGTCTATGAAATAGGAAACCGTCCTTCCCAAGCAAAAGGCTTGCTTTCTTTTCTTTCTTTCTTTTTTTTTTTTTTTGGTACTGGGGATTGAACCCAGGGGCACTCCACCACTGAGCCACATCCCCAGCCCTATTTTGTATTTTATTTAGAGACAGGGTCTCACTGAGTTGCTTAGGGCCTCACTAAATTGCTGAGGCTGGCTTTGAACTCTCAATCCTCCTGACTCAACCTCCCAAGTGCTGGGATTACAGGAGTGCGCCATCCATTGGGTATTTTTAAGAAAAAATATTCACTGATTGCGATGGTTAGATTCTGCTGGTGCTGGTGATGGACAGAACCACATCAGTTATCCCTGAGTTTGGCTCTATTTGGTTTCCTCCTTCTGAGCACTGTTTCTTCATATTGCTTCTTAGGGTACGGGGTCTTCATTCCTCCCCGGCCAGACACAGGGATGGGGCTGAGCCACGGGGTGGGCCGGTCATGTCACTGCATCTCCCAAGTCAGCCATTGGTCTCCTAAGGATCATGAGCCTATATCAGATTTTTTGAAATCCAAGTGGAGTTCAACGGGTCCCTCTCTGCCCCAACTGATTTCAAGACTGGAGGCTGTCAGCACAGGGAGCCTGATGCCCAAGTCTAAGCTGTGTGAGAAGAGCCAGGGAAGCTCAGAGCCCATGTGGGGGGAGAGAAGGTGGGCGTGGGCTGGCTGCGTTCTTCAAGAGAGCCACCTCTGAAGGAAAATCCTCTTCCTTCATGTAACCTGCATTCCACCCCTTAAATCAGCAAATACCTTCACTCACACACAAATAAAATTCCCAAGTGGACTAGGTTCTTGGCCCTGGTGACCAAAGTATCTTGACCAGGGCTGGGGATGTAGCTCAGTTGGTAGAGTGCCTGCCTCGCAAGCACAAGGCCCTGGGTTCAATCCCCAGCACCGCAAAAACAAAACAAAACAAAACAAAAAAAAAAAAAAAAAAAAAGTATCTTGACCAATAGAAATTCAGGTCACCTCCTTTTCCCCTTAAGAGATGGTACACCTTCCCTCCCCTACTCAGCCTCTTTTTACCACTGTTTATGAGTCTCCTCTGGACGCCCTTGGAAAAAAACTTGTATGCTAATTCCCCATTTGGTGAGTACCATTTTTTCTTTTTTTTTTGAACCAGGGATTGAACCCAGGGGCACTCCACCACTGAGCCACATCCCCAGCCCTATTTTGTATTTTATTTAGAGACAGGGTCTCACTGAGTTGCTTAGGGCCTCTTTAAGTTGCTGAGGCTGGCTTTGAACTCGCGATCCTCCTGACTCAGCCTCCCAAGTCGCTTGGATTACAGGCATGTGCCACCATGCCCGGCCCCTTTTTTTTTTTTAATACTAGTTGGCTCTCAAAAATGGTGCCTTCTTACCAATGACTCTTGTAACTCCAAAAGGCAATCAAACAAAGTTTTGCTAGAAAACAAAAATGTCAGCTTCAAGAAGAAAATTCAGGAAAAAAAAAATAATATCTCATGATCAAAGCTCTTTGATATCTAAGCAAAATCATGTTTTGTTTTGTGTTTTAAATAAATGCCTTCACCTTGGGTGATTATAACTGGTCAACTAGCGACCTCAGTATTTGGAGTTAGACATACCTAGTCTGGAAATCTTGCTTTGCCGTACTGAGAGTGCAAAGCAGCTTGACTTACTTAAGACTCAATTTCCTCATCTGCAAAATGGGTATAAAGGTGCTTAACACTTCCACAGGAGGCTGAAAGGGTCACGTGCTCATTATAGTTAGCACAGGGTCCAAAACCCAGTAGCATTCAATAAACAGTGCTTATTATTATCATTGGCAAGGCAAAGATGAGGGATAGAAATATTGTAAGAAACACACATTCATTTAGAATCACCCTAAAGATCACTTTCAGATCATCAACTCATATAAAAAGAATAGGTCAGGATCTAAAATTAATAAAGTCATACCAGTATCTAACTCTCTATAGCACTTTATTTTCTGAAATTATTTTCACTTAGGTATAATGCATTTGGTGCACCTCTAGGGGGTAATAACATCTACTGTCTAGCTATTAGAGAAGGAAGACGAGGAACAGGGAGGAAAGAGTGACTCACTAAAACCTAACATCAAATAAAACCAGGTCACAAAATTAAACCTGATCCTCTCTCGGGGATGTTCATTTTGCTGAGAAACGGATGTAGCAAAAACCATAACTTAAACATAACTATGCTCTCACTTTCTAGAAACTGAGATCAGAGAAGGCAATGAGCCAGGCGTGGTGGAGCAGGCCTGTAATCCCAGCACTTGGGAGGCTGAGGGAGGAGGATCGCCAGTTCAAAGCCAGCCTCAGCAACTTAGCGAGGCCCTAAGCAACTCAGTGAGACCCTGTCTCTAAATAAAATACAAAATAGGGCTGGGGATGTGGTTCAGTGGTGGAGTGTCCCTGGGTTCAATCCCCAGTACCAAAAAAAAAAAAAAAGAAAAGGCAATGATAAATGTTAAGTGTGGCATACAAAAACCCATTTGGGGGCAATGCAGAAGTAAATTATACTAACAGGTCATGTATTACAGATGACAGCCACAAAGTACCGTAGGAAGAAAGAAAAAAAATTTGTCCAACATTTTCCCTCATCAGAGGCAGGGAGCATGGAACACCTCCCCCTCTCTCTCCCTCTGTTACTTAGTCAGAGATCAGGGTGGGACTGGAACCCAGAGCTCCAGATTTTCACCTACTGCTCCTTTTTCTCAGCTAGTACAGTGGAAAAGGCAGCAGGTGAGGAGGGACCTTCTGTCTGCTGTGATCTTGACCAAATCATGTCATCTCTCCAAGCCCCAGTCTTCTCCACGTAAGGAAGGGATAACAGCTCCCCATTTTATAGGCTGGATGACCAAATGAGACTGCGTATATGCAAACGATTCATCAGCAGTAAACCAGCCAGTTAAGGGGAGAGATGACTCCTGGGCAAGGGTGGCAGAGAGATCTCGACTTGACTACAGGGCTTTGCCCAGTTGGTACTGGCTAGGCAGGGCGCTGTGTTGGGTTTTGAGGATGCCCTGGGACCCAGAGGCAAAGGAGAGTCATGGATCTGTGATGACTGACAGGGGTGGGGAGAGAGGGTGGCTGTTGTCACCAGTGTGAAGAACAAGAGGCCACTGTTCTGTGTCGGGGACCTGAGAGCCACGCAGGAAGATGCTCGTGGTGACAGACACAGGTTCCCATCTCTCTGCTGCTATAAAACGTAGAACTCCATAAAAGGGATATTCCTTTACCAAATGCAGTGTGCTGTCAGTGAAGCGTTATGGGAAATAATAATAATTCCTACAAGACAGCTCCCCAAGAAAAACAGAGGGGCAGTGTGGCTCGGGAGGGGGAGGGGAAGCCAGCCCAGCATTAACCTCCCAGTAAATCCTTAATAACAAGGGGCCCTGAAGGAAAGGGGCGGGTAGTGACTGCTGAGCTCTGACCTTTGACCTTCCCCCATTGCAAATCAGTCCTAAAAGGAGCCAAAGCAAATACCAAAACTCTGGGAAATAATGGATCTCAGAGAAAGAAAAGCAATGGGCAAGATTTGAGTGCTCATCCCTCAGGATCTGGACTCCTATCTCCCCAGGTGACAATGAATTCCAATGTTTTTACAACTTTCCTTCTAAGTTAAAGTTTTAATCTGCACAACCAGCCCCTCCCTGACTGTCCAAATTGCATGTCCACAGTCTCCACGGAAACTCTGAAACCCAGACTCCTCCTGTAACCTGAGGATCAGCTCCATACCCACAAAGTGAGCCCTCTCCTGCCAGATCGATTGACTTCACTGCAGAATAATGGAAAGTTTGCTGATCCGAGGTCTGTGTCCCGTCTCCTGCCTCCATCATTCCTGGGCATGAGCTGCCAATCATCAACACTTAAATAATCTATGCAAAAAGGTTAAATAATCCACACATGGAGACTAAAGTTAAAAATCCATGCCGAGAAACTTCCAAGCAGCATCCCATAGACACAGAAGAATGCAAAAAGAAAAAAAACAAAAGAATCACATGCTACCAGATCTTACCACCAGGAAATACTTCCTTTAAGCAGATAAAGAAAAGTTAATTATCCTTCTGTAATAGTGGGGAAACAAGACAAAACTGACATTCTTAACTAAATGTCAGTAGATACATTAACCACTACCTTCGGTTTCAAGCTTTGCATCTGTCACTTAAAATTGGCTAGCTGTTTGACAGATGTTCAATAATTGACACAGCTTATCAGGCTCCTTCCCTGCTTGAGATCACCAGCATCCCCAGTTGCCGGAGCAACTGTAAACACTCATGATTATGCCAACATGCCAAGGGGATTTAAACTCATTCTTAAAAGCTCCCTGGGGGTGGGGGCGGGAATCTATCCATCTCTGGCAAGATGGAAAATACATGACTTAAATTCCCTAGTTATTATATTTATTACGTCTAAATATACAAACCGGTTTGTATGGTTTTGCATAGGTGATGGGTTTTGCTCCCACCTGACTAAAAGAAGTTGCTAAGAATTGAGAAACTCTTTGCTCCAAGGTAAGGGGGAAGAATTTGTTTGCATAAATGATACATAAAGCAACGTGGTGGGGGGTAACTGTGTTCCCCTTCACCTTTTGAATATAACTCTGAGATTTTTTTTCAAAAGGGACAAGTTTTTCTATTTCCTCTCTCCCTCTCCCTAACCTGGGGGTGGGCAACAAGATTACCCTGAGCGATCTGTGTTCCATAGGAAGGAGACACCTGCCAGAGGATCTGGGAAGTGAATAGCTCCCAAATTAGCAAGTGAATCCTAACACACCACCAGGGGCCTGGGACTCCCATCAGGGCACATCTGGAATGTGGCCTTTGAAGAGCCCCTTTAAAATCCCCCTGACCCTCCAGATGGGCGGAATCACAGCCTCTGGACAGGAGTCCCCTATGCTTCTCCTTTGCTACAAAAGCAATAAACCTTCTTTTTCCTTTTTCTCAAAACCAAGTCCTCATTGTTTAATTGGCATTGGGGACAAGGACCCAGCTTTCAATTCCAGGGGCCTATGGTAGCCGATGCTCAGATGGGGATCTGGGTGCAAGGTCAAGGCTCTTCATTCAAACCTCGGTGGTTAAATTGAGATCATGATATCCGTCCTAACCACGTGTGCAAAAAACTATAACGTGCAAATGAACTCTAGTCTCCTCTTGGGGAGAAACTGAAAATAAGTGGAAAGACGGTAGTATTTTCCATGGATATTTCAAGTTGTTGGCCTATGGGTCAGATCTTCAAAATAACTCTAATTCTGTTTCCCAAGCTAATGCATTAATTTTTAAAATTAATGGCTCACGTTCAAAACATAGATTTTTGTATAAAATTCTGCATTGATGGCTTCTCGTGAGAAGCCATAAGACCAGGCAATTGAGAACCTGTTATTTCTTTGGGGCAAGGAACTGGTCTTCAATGAGCACCTGCTGGCCTGGGGAAGGGGGTCTGCAGAGATCCATCTAAACTGCTTTGGCTAATTCATTTGCATTAGTGCCTGAGTGGCCCTAGGAAACACGCCTGTGGACTTGGCTGACCAATACATTACATGCATTCATCACCTAAGTCCTGACTTCCACCATCAACCATTTCCAATCATGTCATCTTGTATCACACGGGCATCTAATGTCCCAGCTCCACTGTGGTGGTCCAGGGCTTCTCCAGACTCCCATGGGTGACTGCTAAATTCGTCAGGTCCAGTGACAGACTAGGACAAGTTTAAATGGAAAGCAAGAGCATCCCCCCAACCCAAATCTACCAAGAGCTTGTCTTTCCTGACGCCTAACGTAATTCTGATGTTTAAAAAATATTGAGGCAAAATACACATAAAAATGACCATTTCAACCATTCTGAAGTGTGTAGTTTTATGGCTTTGAATGAATTCACACTGTTGTGTGACCTTCAACATTATTCATCTCTAGAAGTTTCTTATAATTCCATACTGAAACTTTGCATCCATAATTTCTAATTTTGAATCACTCTTTCAGCAAATAGTGTGTGCTTCCTTTGGACCAGGTGTTCTTTGGCCCCAGGGACACAGCATGACAAGCTTCCTGAATCTGCTCATGTATCCAGGTTAGTGATTCAGGAGGTTCCTGGTATCCATGTCTTCCATCTTGAAATAAATCTTTGGGGCTGGGATCCAGGACTTCAATCATGCCTTATAAGAAGATGATAAGGGCTGGGATATAGCTCAGTTGGTAGAGTGCCTGCCTTGCAAGCACAAGGCCCTGGGTTCAAACCCCAGCACCGCAAAAAAAAAAAAAAAAAAAAAAAAGAAGGAAGATGATAAGCAGGGATCACTTTTGGTACCAACTCCCATCCCTAGCCCAAACCTGGTGACCTCATCCCAATTTTGCTACAAGAAACACTTCTCTTCTACTTTAAGGACTGGGGCTGATCTCCACTCTGGCTCCAGGAGGGGACCCAGGTCCTCTTTCAGCCAAATAGCCATTTCCTATCCAGCACCACTCCTGCATCCTTCCTTGACCAGAGCTGGGTTAAGGATGGACACATGACTCAAGTTGACACAGGAAAGATAGTTGTGAAGGTTTTGCTAAAATTTCTGGGAATGAAGCAATTCCCTTTGTACCAGAGGCAGCTTGAGGAAACCCAAGAGATAGCTGGGGACAGTCTTGACACCGTCCCTTGAGAACTAAAATCTAGTTGCATCTAATGGGAGCTCTATGCTAATAAATTCCCATTATTATTAAAGCTCTTTGGAATTAGATTCCTGCAGTTGCAACTAAATGGCTCCTGACGAAGAGAGAGATTAGATAACAGACCCAGGGCTGAAGAGCACTGTTCTACAATCTGAAGCATCCAGTAGGCAACTCCGTGGAGACTTTAGAAAGTGTGTTCTCAAACTCTACCTTCTTAATTCTGTTTAAAACGAAATCAGTCCCCACCCCTCCAGGAGTCCTGCTCCTTCCTTACCCTATCCCTGACTTCATGCTTTAATGCTTCTCATTCAGATTTCTCCCAGCCTCATTCTAAGTGAATACCATGTCATCTCAAAGCCTAGAGTTGGATCTAGATACGTGCCACACCTCCAGAGGGTGGCAAGCAGCTGTGCAGTGTTGCCCAAGTCACTTGAACTCTCTGAGTCTTTATGGTTAAAACAGTAAGAGCCTTGGGACAGGAGAGTCAAGCCCTGGGCATTCCCTAAGGGCATCATCTCTGGAGCTGAGCTCTTCTGATGGGTGACTGAAGACAGGAGGGGACAAGGGGGGGATGGAGAGAAGGTCTTCCTCAATGAGAGCTCTGAGCACAGCATTCAACGTGTCCCTGATAGAAACATCAGCCAGGCGCTGGTATCCCATGAGTTTGCACAGGAAGGCACAAATGGCTGCAAACCACAATGGCTGGGTGTCCTGTCAAGGAGGGCAGGTGGTTGCAGCAGCAGGACTGAGCTCCGCAGAGGGGCATTTCAACCAGCTTCCAAAACACGAAGCTCTCACCACCTGATGCGTTAACTTGTAACTACAAGGGACAACAGGATTTGAGCTTTCCCACAGCTCTCAGATCACAACGTGCCAGGTGGACACTGATTAGCCGACCTCCTCTGCTGGCGCCTGACCCTGGGGGTGCTTCTGTTGCTGGAGGCAGGAGCCTGAACCCGAGGGCAGATCTAGGTGCCTAGTTTCCTCTCTGCTTGTGAGAACTACATGTTCCTGTTCTGCACTCTAAGCAGATGGGGGCTGGGGTCACCCTTTGAGCTAATACCAGAAAGGGTCCTATTTTTTTCCCCTTGGTATCATTTGCTTTTTCTGAGTATGGCCCAGACCTAAGAAAATCAAAGGTACAAATAAGAAGATTCGGAGCAGAGAATGGTAGTCGACCAACTGTCTCTAAGAACCTGGACAGACTTAAGAATGGGCATCAGATTAGAGTGTAGAGAGCCACATTTGCAAAGCATCATGGATGTAAAGAGGATGTTATGGTTTGGAGGTGTGGTGCCCCCCAAAACCTCACGTGAGATGATGCAGGAAGCTTCAGAGGAGAACTGATTGGGTTGTAAGAGTCTAAACCCAATCAGTGGATTAATCCCTGCTGGGATTAATTGAAGTGGCAGGTGTGGCTGGAGGAGGTGGGAATGGGGCATGGCTTTGGGTATATATTTTGTATCTGGAGAGTGCAGTTTCTCTCTGCTTCCTGATGATGTGACCTGCTTCCTTCCACTATGCTCTTCCGCCATGATGTTCTGCCTCACCTTGAGCCCTGAGGAATGGAGTCGACCTTCTATGGACTGAGCCCTCTGAAACCAAGAGCCCTCAAATAAGCCTTTCCTCCTCTATAATTATGCTGGTCAGATCATGTAGTCACAGCAGAGAAAGAGCTGACTAAAAGAGAGACATTACTTCAAAACATCACATGGACTTTGTTAGGGAGACAGGAGGATGAAAAAATTGGGGTAGCTGTCTTCACTACAGGGTTTCTCCAAATCTTAGCTCTGGAAATCTCCAAGAGCATGTCCCCAAATTTATTTAAGTAAGGAACACACCCCATTAAGGAATCAGAGTTGATTGCTAGAAATAAAAAAAAAAAAAAAAAAAAAAAAAAAAAAGAAAAGACAAATCTCCATTATCACAATGTCACGGTGGCTTGGACATCAGGAATTATACATCATTAGCTCAGCAGTCTGTTGAGATCTATTCTGGAAAAAGCCATGTTATAAAAGATTTCAGTGTGGAGAAGAGGTTGGAAGAGGTGTTAATGGCATCAGAGCTGAGACCCTGAGGTCGACTGAGGCAGATCTCAGTCTGGAATCAGCTCAGCTTTGAGAAACTTCCTCCATGCGAGCCCAGTGTGGACACCGTGACACTGTGAGGACAGTGATCGTGCATTTCTCTCAGGATTGCTCTGAGCATTTCACCTCCCTGGCTTTTCCCAGCACGCCTGTAATGACACTGCAAGTTGTGCCTTCAATAGCTGATTTCAAATGATGTAAAAAGCCTCTAACCCCACATTCTTGGCACCTGAAGTTGGTTGGTTACTTGAAAAAGTCAGTAGAAGTGGGAAGTCACTAAAAAAGTCTTATTTACATGTTAAACATTTGATGGAACTACCCCAATTTATTGTAAATTATAGAGTTGACCTATGTATACATGATTTATTTATATTATTTATTAATAAAATCCCTTATTCCTTAGACAATTAAATTTATTGTTTCTCAGCATGAGGATGTGAGGCCACTGTGTTCCATCCCATTCACCTGTTTCTTCATCTGACTGTTGGCTGGGGTGTGACCTCCACAGAAGCCACATTCATCATATTCATCACACATCGCTGACTCTCATTTACAGTTTGACTTTTGTTAGAAAATAACTTGTAAAAAGATGAGCAGAGGATCACACGAGGGTCTGATTTGTAATTGTTCTGTTTGAAAATAAACTCTGTAGGGCTGGGGATATAGCTCAGTTGGTAGAGTGCTTGCCTTGTAAGCACAAGGCCCTGGGTTCAATCCCCAGCACTGCAAAAAAAAAAAAAAAAAAAGAAAAAAAAGAAAAAAAAGAAAATAAACTCTGTACTTGTCCTGCCCATTATTCTCTCTCCCTCCTCCTTCCATTTCCTCTTCTTTCCCTTCCTCCTCCTGCTCTCTCTCTTCATCCTTCTGCTCTCTCTCCCTTCCCTTCCTCTCTTTCCCCCTTCAACCATTCTCCTTCCTCCCTCCCTTTCTTCCTCCCTCTCTTCTTCCTTACTTTCTCCTTCCTTTCAACCCTCCAGCTCCTTCCTTCTTCCATCCCTTTCCTCCTTCTGTCCTTCCTTCCCCTTCCATCTTTCCCTCCCCCTCCTTCCCCCCCTTCCTTGCTTCCCTCCTTTGCTCCTCCCCCCTTTCCATCCTCCTTCACTTCCTTCCTTTCCTCCTCCCTCTCCCCTCCTTAGCTTCCTTCCTTTGCCCCCATCCTTCCCTCACTTCCTTCCTTTGCTCCTCCCTCTCTCCTTTCCATTGTCCTCACTTTCCTCCTCCCTCCCTGCCTCCCTGACTTCCTTTGCTC
>JAJEJO010002757.1:57312-78322 GCA_020662805.1 Glaucomys volans
AAAAAAAATGATTAATTGGAAAACAGATCTTAATAAACTTAACTGTCATATTTTAGGACAAGTCTTCCACAGATTCGGAAAGAAATAATGTTTTCAAAATAACTGTGCTCTTTCTCCAAGAATTCAGCATAAGAATTAGCAGTACATCTCTTAAATAAAAATCTAGGATGTGTGTGTGTGTGTGTGTGGGTGTGTGTGTGTGTGTATTTAAAAAAAAAAAAAAACAAAAAACTGTTTACAGGCTGTTGCCCACTGAGGGGAAGGAGGCCATCAGCAGGACATTCACTGCTCAGTTATTTCCAGAAAATTCTTTTGAGAGAATAATCTACCTGCTTTAGTTTTTATGAACCCCCAGTGAGTTACAGGAGCCAGATGTCTCTTCTCTGGCTGTCTCTCTGATGACAGCCTTCGTGGCACATAAAAGGAAAAGCAGTCGGTGCTGGGGAGGAAATTCCGAGCTTACGGCGGGACAGTCCATTATTAATGGGGAAAGTCATCCTGTGGTTAAGGTAGGGATGTCAGACTTTGCAACTTCATAGGGTCCCCGTGGGAAGCGGGGCTGACAGATGTGTGGTAGGCAGAACTACAAGCAGAGCAGACAATCAGCAGGGGATCATTAGTCTGCTTCAAGATCTGGGGCTCCTGGGTGATTAAGAGGTAACAGCTTACGGGAGCCATGCATGAATTACACATCCCAGGGTCAACACCCAGAGTAGTCCTTAATTTTTTTTTTTAATTTTAATTACAAGGCATGCAGGGTCTGAAAGGCAGCTAGATTCTTGCAGCCTGTCAAGAGAAACTCTTGAAACTTTATTATGTGTCATTTTTAAAAAGACAACAGATTCTTCAATTCGTTTATCCTGCAATGTTTTTCTGCTTCTGCTGAAACGAGCTTTGGAGGCTATTGGGAAGGGATGATCACTTACTGCTTAGACTGAAGACCTCTGTGCAAAGACCAAGGGTGTTCTAGCTGGGATCAGGGAGGATTAACTTGAGTCTTCCTGGTTCTATCTTAATGGGCTCGTTCATTGTCATTTTGAAAATCTGAACAGAACCACAAGAAAGCATACATATTTGAAGCTTTAATGGATCTGCTCTGATATTCAAACTGGAGTGGTCACATGGGAGACTTAACAGTGGAGGGGCTTCTACGTGTTTTCCTGAACCAAGGGGTTCACAAATTGTCTGCCCTGAGCCTCTGATGAAATTCAGACTTGATCTTACTGCTTCATGAGCTGTCTGGAATGCCAGTTCTTGACAAGATCACTTATGTTAATTGCAGTTTTTTCCCCTTCCTGTTAAAGATTGCTGCAGGATACGTGGGATTTTGTTGAAAATAAAAGGAAAAGGTCTCCTAGTATGGAGGAAGGTTGGTATGGTATCTGCTATCAGTGAAAAGATGACAACTCTCAGATCACAGCCAGCTGTGGGAATGGGACCCCCGATTCCCCCAGCCCCTCTGCATTGTATTTCAATGGTTGGTTTTTCAGTGGCAAACACCCAATTCCCCCAGTGGAGATAAGTATGGAAATGAAAAGAGAAGCAATGTCAGCTTGAATTGAAAGTTTTCTAACCTGAAAACGAACAGGTCTTCTTAGCCTAGTGCTCACCCCTCAAGCAAGGCTCTTAACCAGGCTACAGTGCCATCTGGGATCAGGGGTGTTTCCATGTTTGGGTTTTTTTTTTTTTCATTCTCTGCAGAAAGTCAAATCATCTGGCACTGCTGGGAGCAGACTTAATGCACACCACTGCCACGGGAGATTCGGAATAGCTCCAGGCAGAAGCAAAGCCGATTACTGCCAATGCTGGCATTTCCAGCGATACCCATCTCTCAAGGCAAAGTAGCAAGGACATCTATTTCAACTTGAGCATCCAGAGTGATTTTTAAATGGAAAAGAAATAAAAGAAGAGCTATCGTGTGGAGACTTCTACACACCATAGATACTTCCTTCCTCCACAGGCTGGAATAGAAGTGCTTCCCTCCCCTCCCTTTCTCCCTCCCTCCCTTCTCTTTCCTTCCTTCCTTCCTTCCTTCCTTCCTTCCTTCCTTCCTTCCTTCCTTCCTTCCTTCCCCCATCCTTCCTTCCTTCCTCCCTCCCTCCCTCCCTCCTTCCTTTCTTCTTTCCTTTCCTTTCTTTTTTATTCTTTTTTTGGAAAACCATGTAAAATTTGTCCTGGTGGCAACTTTGAACATCACTAAATCCAATCATATTCTTTAAAAAAAATTTTTTTTGGTGTGGAAATTTATATATGTTAGCCCAAAATATGAATTTATAAAAAGTATGCCCCAAAGTAAATTATAAACCTTAAACTCATTATTAAGGAATGTTGAAAAAACCATATAAAAATAACATCTGGCATCTATACAAACAAAAGAAGAAATCCTGATATGATGAGACCTCACATATCATCATCTAGCTTCAACAACCTCACGTTCAACATCTAGCTTGAACATTGTTTCATTCTTATTCCTCTGTATGCCCTCTACGAAGTATGTTGCTGGCTATCATTTATATTCATATATTTCTTAAACTTTTCATTATGGAAAAATAATGACTTTATTTTCATTTTCATTTTTACATTTTTAATTTGAAATATAAGTAGGATTATTTATTTATTTTTTTAAAGACTTCATTTTGATTCATTGCACACATAAGGGGTACAAATTTTCATTTCTATGGTTGCGCATGATGTACATTCATATCATTATTGGAGACTATCATGCTAAGTGAAACAAGCCAATCCCAAAAAAACAAAGGCCGAATGTTTTCCCTGATAAGTGGATGATGATATAAAATCTGGTTGGGGGGAATGGGGGGTGAGAGAAGAATGGAGGAACTTTAGATTACTTAAAGGTAGGATTTTAACATACTCTTCTTGGCTTCTACAGAGTTGCTATACCTTTAAAACTTTACCCTGTTTTCTATACATAATCTAAAGTGGTTATGCATAAAATGCTAAGAAGCATCTTATTTATTTAAACAACTCTTTACTTTTTTTTTCTTTTCTCATCTATACAATGGATATGACATCTACATTCTGAGGCTGTTCTAAGAGCTAAATGAGTTAATACATGTCAAAGCACTTAAAATACTCCCTGACATACACTGTCCACCACGTGTTACAAACATTCGTAAAGTGAGATCCCTGCCTTTTTTGCCTTCTTGGTCAGCTTAATTTTTTATTTTTATTTTTATATTTTGCACCCAGGATTGAAACCAGGCATGCTTTACCACTAATCCATATCCCCAGCCCTTTTAATGTATTTTATTTTAGGACAGGGACTTGCTACTTTGCTTATGGCCTCACTAAGTTGCTGAGGCTGGCCTTGAACTTGTGATCCTCCTGCCTCAGCCTCCTGAGTTACTAGGATTCCAGGTGTGCAGCGCCCTACCCAGCTTGGTCAGGTTCTTGTACCCGGAGCATTCTAATTTTATAAAATAAACCTTTGTCTTTTCCTTTTAAATAGTTGCTCTGACACAAATTATTTGGTAAGGGAATCACCTGCGAAGTTTGAGATTTTTCTTATGAAATGTATATCTCAGAATATTTAGAGAAAGTAATTCTTGAGGTATTTTTTATTTCATCCTGGGGTTTGAACCCCTGGCTTCATGCTTCCCAGGCAAATGCTCTGAGCCACATCCTCAGCCCCCTGGAGAAAGTAATTCTTGACAACTCCCAAATCCTCTTTGATAACTGATCTACTCAGACCTTCTGTGTTTTCTTAATTCAATTTTGTTATTTGTATATTCTCAGTAGATCATTCACTTCATCCAGATGTTCAAATGATCATAGAGTCATCTGTAGTTTTCTCTTAAGATTTTACATCTTTCATACAAAATTGTACGCTCTTTTTCACTTCTGATTTTGTATATTTTTATTTCTCTTGGGTTCTGGATTAGATTGGGAGAAAATTACCTAATATACATGTTTTTTTGGCTTTCTGTCTCAAACCGCCTCTTGAATGTCTTCTGTGTGCTGTTTTCTATTTTATAACTTAATTATTTTGGCTTTTTATCATCTTTTTTTCCATCTTCCTGTGGTTGGTATTGTCTTCCTTTTTAACTTCACAAGGTGAAGCCCTAAGTTGTGGATTTGGATGCCCAGCATTCCTTCAAAATAAATTTAAAGTTAATAATTTTCTTTGGGGTACAACTTTTCATATTTTGGGTTTAAGGTATAACCAATTGACATATGAATCACAGAATTGATCGACAGTAAAGTAACTGAATGGGGCTGTGGGCTGTGGCTCGATGGTAGGGATTTCATCTAGCACACATGGCGCCCTGGTTCAATCCCCAGGACCTCCCTATTTAAAAAGGAATACACACACACATACATTTTCATTTAAAAAGTCAATCTTACTAGATTATTCTAATTCTTTTTTTTTTTTTTTTTTTTTTTTTTTGGTACTGGGGATTGAGCCCAGGGACACTCGACCACTGAGCCACATCCCCAGCCCTATTTTGTATTTTATTTAGAGACAGGGTCTCACTGAGTTGCTTAGGGCCTCGCTAAGCCGCTGAGGCTGGCTTTGAACTTGCGATCCTCCTTCCTCAGCCTCCCAAGTACTGGGATTACAGGCGTGTGCCACCACACCTGGCTTCTAATTCTTATCCTTATGTTCACCTACTTGAATAACCAAGTCAAATAACTAATACACATTAATGTACTTCTAAAACTTGGACGTTATCTATGCTTTACAGTGTTTAAAATCACACAAAGGAAATGTCTTCATGGTGTTTGGGGCATTTTAATAAAAAATCACCTTTGCACGATTTAATGATTTTTACGTGAATAATGCCTCATTGGAAACTCATGATTCTACCATCCTTTAAAAATCTGTTTTGGGGCTGGGGCTGTAGGTCAGGGGGGTTGCCTGGCACTGGGTTGGATCCTCAGCACCACATAAAACTTAAAAAATAAAGATATCACATCTATGTACAACTAAAAAAATTTTTTAAATATTTTATATATATTGCATAATATTTATACATATTTTCTATATATTTCATATATAAAAAATATAAATATAACTATACAAATATATATATACTACATAAAATATATATATATTTGATGCCACCATATTTTGGCTCAATTACACAGATTTTAACTATATCCAAATTCCTTATGTTTAATATGGAAGTTAAATTGCTTCATGTTCTGTCGTCACCTGTAGACCATTACATATGTGATATTTTCATTTATGCTTTTTTTTTTTTCCTCCTCTTTATGTTTGGTCTCTAGTTAAACAGAATACAACTTGTTTAATTGTAGCATCTCCAACAACTCGGAAGATACATACCCTATTATTATTTCTACCTACATCCTTATTTTCTCGAATTATGAAAATAAAAGCTATAATAACATTTTGTTTTCTGTGGAAGAGGAGCCAACACGCTAGGCTGTTACCATTCAAGAGTCGATGGACTGAAACAGATTGGAGTACCGTGGTATTAATAACAGGACCGGATGTGCACACAGTGTACCTTTATTAATTACACCGATTACATGTGAGCTGGAAATCGGCTCCTTAACTGCCAAGTTCACAAAGCTTCCTGATCATTACACTTGCATCCTACATTCTTTACAAAGCCTTATCGAGCTAGTCATGCTTACCACTAATTTAATTTTCTGCAATGCTCATTTGCCTTTTTACTGAGGCTGCATTGCAGATTTTAATTCTTTCATTTCTGATCTTTCCAGCTCCCTGCAAACCTCAATCTGTATTGGAGGCAGCTTCTTCCATGAGCATCTCCATTTCACAGAATCTGTGTTTTCTTGTGCTTGACTGAAAACACAACAAGAGATGCATGCTGGAATTTTCTCCTATTTTCTTACCGAATCACGATCAAGTGCATTTTTTGTTTTTCTGTTTGTTTGTTTTTTCTTTTTTTTCAGGCCCCTATGACATTTCTCTCCTCCTCCCTGAGTCCGCGATGGAGTAGATTTCCTGTTTAATTCTTTGTGAACATGCATTGTGATTCTACCCAGGTCTTGGGGTCACCAAACCCAAATGGACACATCCCTTTATTTCTTCCAACACGCTGCCTGGGGCTCCCAGATTCCCCACCTGAGACATTCAAGTCCGAGGCAATTTCACGACCACCTTCTTTTCCAATAGGAGTGTTTGGCTATTATCAATGTGGTAAGAGTTGGAGGAGCCAAGATGGAACTTTCTATTGCTTCTGTAACCACTGACCCCATAGTAGCTTTCCTGTGTGTGACGTCAACCTCTTTGGACAAACTTCCTCTGCAGACTCATGCATGTTGTTCTGCCAGTAATATCCTCTTCCCTTCTACTCTTAAACCCTCAGGATCTTGTGGGGGTGCCCCTCATCCACCAAAGAATCTTAATTAAGATTCCAGGCCGGGGCGCAGTGGTGCATGCCAGTAATCCAAGCGACTTGGGAGGCTGAGGCAGGAGGATCATGAGTTCAAAGTCAGCCTCAGCAACTTAGTGAGGCCCTAAGCAACTCAATGAGACCCTGTCTCTAAATAAAATACAAAATAGGGCTGGGGATATGGCTCAGTGGTGGAGTGCCCCTGAGTTCAATCCCTGGTTCAAAAAAAGAAAAAAGAAAAAAAAGGATTCCAGAGACCCTCACCATAATTGCTCTTATTAACACAATATCAGCAAAAATTTCTGCAAAAGAGTTCAAATGTGGTCAGACATCCCATTTCTTGTGGCTCTGTCTTGCAAAAACTGTCTGGCCACAAACTTTGTGATGTTACTATGCTTTCGTGGTAAAATGTGTAAAAACACTAACCTAAAAAAATGAGACCAAAAGCACTCTCTATGAATTCAAAGAAAAATACATTTATGTAGACTCCTGCCAAAATGCAAACCTCCAAGCCCCTCCTCCCCCTGGGTATAAAGGTCAAAGAATTTCTAGACTCCTTGGTCAGAGGAGGAAATGTTAGGAAGGAGCCAGACTCCGAACTGGCTGCAGCCAATGCACCTGCTTCCTGCTAACTCCTCAGGTGTCCAGCCTCACCTGTCCTACATCAGTGTGACCTCCACAGTACATCCTCAAGGGAGCCTCCTCTGCCTCCCCTGTCTAGGTCATGTCCTTTTGATTCACCGGGTCAGAAAACTCTCTCCCCCTCACCCCAAACCCTGGAGCACCTCTCTCAGTGTGATTATCTGATCACCTTCCCACTCCATAGAGATCTGGAGGCTGCCAGATGGGAGGACCATTTCAGTATTGTTCACTCCTAAATCTGTGGCATCTCCTCCGAGGTCTGGTATCTCACGAATTCTGCCAAAGTCTCTTCTTTTTACTTTTTAAAAGCCATCTCTTCTCTTCACCCTTGAAATTCAAATTTCCATACTCACTTGAATTCATCAGAACGGAAGTAAACTCAAATAAAGTTCTACATTAAGAAGGGGTAGCTGGGTGCAGTGGCGCACACCTGTAATCCCAGCACTTGGGAGGCTGAGGCAGGAGGATCATGAGTTCAAAGCCAGCCTCCGCAACTTAGCAAGGCCCTAAGCAACTCAGTGAGACCCTGTCTCGAAATAGGGCTGGGGATGTGGCTCAGTGGTGGAGTGCCCCTGGGTTCAATCCCCAGTACCAAAAAAGTAAATAAAATAAAATAAAAGAAGGGGTGCTGCCTTGCAGACAGAGTGAGCCACTTTGCAGGGTGACAAGAGTCACAGAGAAAGGACACAGATGTCCTTCTTCATAGCGAGGTGCTGATTGCAGAGGTCAGACCTGCCTCATCTTTCCGCAAGCAGAACCCACAAAAGGAAATAATGTGATGGGCGAGTAATGAGCCGCTTTGTGTTTTTAAAACCCTGTTATCTTTTCAAAAGGCAAGCCCATTGTGTGTGAAATGATCGGAGCTGGGATTTGAACATTCGACCCAAGCAACTGGGAATTTCCAAGGTGCTCCCTAGGGTGGGTGTTGGTTTGAGAGAATGAGAAAGTGTGCAAATTCCAAATTATTGCACACATAGCGATCCTTTGGCTAGCTCTGAAATGCTATATAATCAGCTGTAACTACGGTTCCCGCTGAGCCTGGCATGTGGATTTATAGATTCCTGTGGAGTGTTCTTATAACACGGATCCTTTCCAGGGGTTAATTTTGATGGTGAAGATTGTGATAATGTGTTAACCTGCAACTGGCTCATGTGAGAAAAAACCAGGGTGTGTAACAGCTGGAGTGGGCAAGAGTTTCTTGGTTCTACACAGAACGGCTGTTCACTGGGGTTTTTTTTTTCAGCAACTATTATTTCCCCAAGATCTGAACCTTCTCTGGTAAGCCTCTGAATTAGACTCGACATTTCATTTCTTTTCGTTCAAAACACAGGCTGAGTCAGTCCCTCTGCTAAACTCAGCTACTTCATCTGGAGTCTTGTGATTATTTTACAAATGTCCAAGTCATAAGCGAATCTGGTAAACTCAAATCCCCTTGACCCATCCAAAAAGTTTCTTATGCACACTGTGAATAAGTAGATAGCCACTCAATTCCCTCATTTTTCTTTTTTGGAACCAGGGATTGAACTCAGGGACACTCGGCCACTGAGCCACATCCCCAGCCCTATTTTGCATTTTATTTAGAGACAGGGTCTCACTGAGTTGCTTAGGGCCTCGCTAAGTTGCTGAGGCTGGCTTTGAACTGGCGATCCTCCTGCCTCAGCCTCCCAAGTCGCTTGGATTACAGGCGTGCACCACCGGGTGCCTCGACCCTCATTTTTCTTTTAAATCAATATTCACGTAGTACACAGAATCAGCGGGGTTTGACCCTCCTGTAGACAAAATGCTGCAATCTTCTCTGTGTCTGAGAGGGAACTTGGCTAGCCTACGTGGGCAGTTTTCTCTGTTCTTTAATTTGGTTGACTTTCATAATTTTATTTCTGAACATCTGAAAACTAAAGCCAAAAAGTTAAAAATAGATGTACCAGAAAGATGGTCAACATCTTACTGGTGTCCAAGAGATGCAGGACCAGGATCCCTGAGCATAGTAAGCATTCCTTCCTGAGCACCTAACCAGATCTGTTTCTAAACTCCCAGGACAGACACATTTCCTCATGACAAGCACTGCCTCGAGACCCTGCTTAATTCAATGTAGCATCACGATGCACGGTCCTGGCAAAACACCGATTTGCTGCTGAAAATAGATCCAAAGACCTGTTCATTTCTCAGCTGCAAAGATGAGCATCAGAGTCTATTCCCAGCAAGCATTGGAACTGGAGGACCCCTGTCTCCCGCGGTGATGTCCCCTGGGTTATTCATGAACCGCTCAGTGGGTTCGTGTTGTGGAGGGGTTGATCATCCGTTCTGTTCCGACTGGGGCACCCCCCAGAGCACCCCAATGGGTGCACAATGGGCTTTTCACACCTCCAAACCCTCCATGTCCCAACGAGCCTGCGTTCCTCCAGGACACCATCCCTCCCTGATTGCTAGGCAGGACGATGCTGGCGGAGAGGGCTCTGCCTGGGCTTTGGACCCGGCCTCACCTTCCCAAAGCCACTTCCTTTTGGCAACTAATATAGTTGGTTCTGACTTTGCCTGATCACTGGGCCTCCAATTCTACAGCTCAGACCTGGATGGAGATCATCTTTTTTTTTTTTTTAGTTTAAATTTAAATTTACATTTTTTATTTTCAGGGGCTCAGTGGTAGAGCGCTTGCCCAGCACATGTGAGGCACTGGGTTCGATCATCAGCACCACGTAAAAATATATAAATAAAATAAAGGCATTATCTACAACTGAAAAAAGTATTTTTTAAAAAATCTATATATCCACAAAACACATTGTGTCTATTAAGCAAATAAGCACAGAGTAGCTCTCAGGAGAGAGGCTGATTCCTTGGGACCATCATTAATTAATTAGAATTGTTGGCTTCGGTCCAATAAACTACATGGACACCTTTATACCGAAGCAAAGAAGGGAAAGAAGAGATACAAAAATAATTTCTTGGGCTGTGGTTGTAGCTCAGTGGTAGAGCACTTACCTAACATGTGTGAGGCACTGGGTTTCATTCTCAGCACAGCGTATAAATAAATAAATAAAGGTCCATCAACAACTAAAAGAATATTTAAAAAATAGAAATTAAAAAAATTAAAAAGGGAAAAATAATTTCTTAAAATTTATCTATAATTAAAACAAATAACAATTCTCTAATCAACTGGACTAATTGTATTGCATTAACTGCTATTTATTAAGTAGGTGAGTCTATTTCCAGACTTGCTATCGTTTCAACAACAGCTTAAACACCTCTTAGGCTAGAACTAAAGGAAGATTTAAGGTAGGCAGCACACAGCCATCATTTCGGGGGAACTCTTGTTAAGAAGAGCAGCAATCCTTTTTTTGGCTCATTTAAGAAACTGGGGGCTAACTATAGAAGGTGCAGAATTATTCTATGATCAGGGAATGTTTATTATTAGACAAACTCATTTATTCATTTATTTTTCTGCTCCAAAGTGGGTAGCGGTTGACATCTAGACATTCAGAAGTACAGTCATGAAACATTCAAGCTTAAAAAGAGTGGACAGGTCAATTCAAAGGCGAAGACCATGTCAGAGCAGCACAGAATATACTTAGTGAGTAACTGACACCAGGAATATTCATCTCCCGTCTTAGGCTACATGGGGGAAGCAAGGTTCTGCTTAGACAGGCAAGGCTCCAATTCCTCCCTCTGGCTTCCTGTGCGGAGTCTTTCCTTGAGCTGACTGATCCCATGGTGGAAGGAAAGGGAACCTGTGTCTGGTGTTGAGGCCAAATATCCCAGTGGCCTCTCCCCCTCAACATGCAATGCTCCCCCAGCCCTTGGGTCAGCTAATCTATAAGACATAATCACTGATCAGCATGGCTCAGTTTTTTCTGTTCAGTGGGTGGAAGCGGAGACTGCATGAATGCAGAAAACCATTACCTGTTTCATATTATTCTATGCTGATTAATCTCCACGGTACCGGAGCCTCCTCTGATTGACAAGGTGGGAAGAGAATAAAAGGGAGGAATTGCTGATTACATTCCAGGTGAGTGCAGGCTCATCTTCCAAAGGAACAGGGTAGAGTCAAGGAGCATCAGACAAGATTGAAGAGTATTGGAGAATCAGGCAAGATTGAAGAATATTTAATTCCCTATTTTTTAAAAAAGATACTTAATGAGGGTGATTAACCTATCTCTAACTCAATGTTAGCTTTTTTTCTCATGGAATTGAAAGGGAGATATCTTTCAGGGGAATATGTAAAGTTCCCTTGCTAAGAAGTAGGCCTGAAGACGCATCTTCCCTAGGAATTACATCATGGAGGGTATCTTCATCCAAGTGCGGCAGATCCCCAACATTGGTGAGGACGGGTACAACAGCAGTATTTCAGTGCCACCCCAACACACATTTCAAACATCATCTCTGGGGTTCCAGGTCCACATGACAAAGCCCACTTTTAGCCTCCATGATGAGAGAGCCTCTTCTGAACCACTGACCTCCAAGGAGGCTGGCCTTCACTTATTGGGCACCTGTGGTTTTAAAATTATTTCCAGAAGGTAACGCATCTCTCAGGGAAGTCCCTTCTCAAATCACATGAAAGGGGCATCGAACAGTAGCTATGTCAGTGGAGCCCAATCCACAAAGACTCACCATCCTAACGCCATTATTTATCATTTGTTATTTAAGCATTTTTTTTTTTTTTTGGAACTGGGGATTGAGCCCAGGGGCACTCCACCACTGAGCCACATCCCCAGCCCTATTTTGTATTTTATTTAGAGACAGGGTCTCACTGAGTTGCTTAGGGCCTTGCTAAGTTGCTGAGGCTGGCTTTGAACTTGAGATCCTCCTGCCTCAGCCTCCCAAGTGCTGGGATTATAGGCGTGCGCCACCATGCCTGGCTTATTTAAGCATTTCTTAAACTGGGTCCCTATTGGGGCACCTTCCCTGATACACACACTGGCAATGAATGAGAGGGAAAGTGGGATACTGGGTATGCCTTCAATCCCAGAGGCCCTTCAAGCACGATCTCATTATGACCAGAAAAAGATCAAAACTCAGGACTGGGAATGCTATTCCTACAGCTCTCATGACAATTAAGTCAACTCCATCTTCAATATCTCACATTTTGCCAGCCAATTTCAATATCTCACATTTTGCTTAAAATGTCATGTAAAATAATAAGGTCATATTCCTTAGTCAGTTGAAAGAAAACAAACCCAACTACTCAACATCATTTCAGCAATATTTTTAAAAATCTTGACTCCTCCTAAGTTCACTTTCTACCTTGTTTTTTTCCCTAAAGAAATATAATGAAGTCCAGGCACACCAACTAAACAGAAAATGCAAATATAAAAAAAAATTACGCAGGGCTTAGCCTCTGAGAAGAGTATTGACAGAATTTGCCTCAATTGTCATTTTGAGCAATTAGAGAGCAACTTTCAGATGTTAGAAGAATGGCTAAGTCAGTATTTTCATAAAACCACAACGCCAGGGCATGACTGGCTTATTTTAAAAGATAAAAATTCCACAGGACTCTCTTAGAAGATATATTTGAAAAGTATTTGCCTGATCCCTACTTTGAACTCACGATCCTCCTGCCTCAGCCTCCCAAGTGCTGGGATTACAGGCGTGTGCCACCGTGCCCGGCTGAGACCAATATTTTAAAAACTAAAGTATAATAGACTATATTAAAATACATATGATATATATATGACTGTAATAAAAATATATATTTATATATGAATATAATATATACATATGTGTGTATATATATATTATATATGTGTGTGTAGGTATATATATGAAAATAACCAAATCAAACCTAACTAATGAAATATTTGGAATCTTTAATTGTGCAAACTGCTGCCACATTAATTGCATATATCTATCCTAACACAGATGGAAGGTTTATAGGACATAATGAAGTAGAGCTGAGAAAGTCTGGACTATAATGGAATGGGTTGGTTTTTGGAAAAAAATAAAGATACACCTGAAAATCTAAACTTACACAGAACTGGCAAAAAAATGGGAGGCAACTCCCAATGCAGCCAAGCTCACAGTTTCGGCGCGGGGCAATGGGGGATTAGAAAATAGAGACTCACACATGCAGATTGTGAGGTTAAAGCTGGGATCAGGTGGAGTTCTGCCGTCTGACGGAGATGCAGATCTCAAGAGTCACACCAGCAATCTTTATTTATATCTGTCTCATTATCAGGTTCAAGGCTGGGCAAGCCTTAGTCTTTGTAGTCAGTCAAAGTTACAGAACTAGACACATCTATGCAGCTTTTCCGCAGTTGCAAGGTGCAATGTTCGGAGCTTTGTGTAGCACTCGAGGAGGTCGGTTGTTTTCAGCGGGCAGGCTCAGGAGCAGCAGTGCTGGTGAAACCCTGTGGTTGCCTAGCATGAGAAGTCCTCTATTCACAGGAGTTGTGTGCCTTAGACCAAGGTCAGGGCTGGCTGGACTCTTGCACGGAGCCTCCTCATGCAGAGCATGGCCACAGCAGCTGAGTACCCTGTGCCCTTGCACAGAAATATTCCCAGGACCAGCACGCCACAGCCATGAGGGCATCAGAGACCCCAGTCTCAGTCACTGCTCTCTCATCCTCTCCACAATGGGAGCCAGTTTGGGGACAGCAATGGGGACAGGTATAGAGTTAAGCAGCATTGGTAGCTTGGCTCTGTGAGGGTGCCTTGAAGATTGTTCTGGAAGTAGGGGAGGCACAATTTCAGCACAGCGAGATTAGTCTTGGCTGGGCGACCTGTCAGCACAGTTTAGAGTCGGATCCAGAAAGGTGATATCTTGATGTTGAGCAGGTGTGGGTGGATGTAAATGGAGGTCAGATGAGGAACTGGGGCTCAGAGAAGTTACACAACTGGCCGGAGACCACACAGCAGGTGAAGAGGAGAGTGAGGACCGAGGATGGCTGACCTCCCTTTGCTGGTTTCCCACAGTGAATACAAAATGGTCCCCGGGAGATCATCATGCTGTGAAAGGGCAGGATGGGTTTTCTTAGGGTTCTTGTTATAATCTCTATGGAGATTATATCTCTGTTCAGATAGAGTCAAAGTCACGGCCTCTCAGAGGTTTGCACATGGAGAGGGTGTGTGGAGACAGACCTCCTGGGCTTTGCCATTTAGGGACAGAGTTTTCCAGTCTGGCTGCACATTGCAATCACCTGGGGTATTTTTTTAAACATTCATAATGCCAGAGAATCCCCACCTCCAAGAAATTCAGATTTAATTGACCTGGGGACGGGCCCAAAAAACATTGGCATAGAGAGTACAGCACACATTTCCACTATCTCTACTATCTACAAAGGAGAAGGCAAGTTCCAGGCAACATTACGTCCTGACCCAGCCATTGACCAACCTGGGCCCCCATGTAATCTCTTTATTTACAAAATGCATGTCTTTACCTCCTACAGGATTAGTATGAGCACCAAGAAATAATATAATATACATTAAAGTTTCTATTTTGTTTATTTATTTATTTATTTGTTTGTTTGTTTTGCAGTGCTGGGGATTGAACCCAGGGCCTTGTGCTTGCAAGGCAAGCACTCTAAGAACTGAGCTATATCCCCAGCCCCATTAAAGCATTTTAAACACCATAAAGAATGCTACAGATGCTGTGTTATAACATCCCTGGGTCCAATGCCCAGGAATCCAACTTCGATGGGGATATTTTGTGCAATAGCCTCTATCAAAAAAAAAAAAAAAAAAATCGAGACTGGGACTACAGCTCAGTTGATAGAGTGCTTGCCTTGCAAGGACCTGGGTTTTATCCCCAGCACCACAAAAACAAAACAAAAAACAAAAACAAAAACAAAATTCTCCTTGTTTCTCTAAAACCCATAACAATGGACATAATCTTATCAGAATGAGAATCAGATGCCTTTCTTTCTTTTTTTTTCCTCTTTCCTTTTTAACTGGAGAAAGCCACTCATTTACTAATAACAATGTACTAAGAGCTGGCCAAATACAAAATGCTGTTTCTAAATAGGAATACCCAAGAGAATCTAGTTCTTTCTTTCTTGTTCATTTTCCACATGTACCACCAAAAAACACATGAAGTCAAAGGTAAAGCCTGGGAAGATCAGATTTTACTTTAAATTCTTTTAAATATAAATTTGATATAAGGAATATGAGGTGCTTCTGCTTGGGTGGTGTAGAAATCAGTGCATTCATGTCATCTGGGAGGCATCTGGGTTGGTTCTGTAGGCAATCAAAGTAGGTGAATCTTCTTTATGACTGAATAGTATTCCATTGTGTATATATACCAATTTGTTTATCCATTCATCTGTTGAAGGGCATCTAGGTTGGTTTCACAGTCTAGCCATTGTGAATTGAGCTGCTATAAATATTAGTGTGGCTGTGTCACTGTAGTGTGCTTATTTTAAATCCTTTGCGTATAAACCAAGGAGTGAGATAACTGGGTCAAAAGGTGGGTCCATGAGAAGGGGAGGGGGTAGGGATATGAAAGATGGTGGAATGAGACAGACATCATTACCCTATATACATGTATGATCACATGAATGGTGTGAATCTACCTCATGCACAACCATAGAAATGAAAAGTTGTACCCCATTTGTGTGCAATGAATCAAAATGCAATCTGTAAAAATTAAAAAAAAAAGGTACATGGATCTTAAATCTGGAGCTGCCTCAGAGTCAACTAGAATTGTTGTACAACAACAGATTTGGGAGACATCACCCCATGTTATGGAGTTGGAATATCCTTGGGAGAAGGTTGGCTACCCATGGTTTCAATGGGTTGCCCCAATGATTCTAAAACCACCTACCACCAGCAGCCAGAAGAACATGGGTAGGAACCACAGACACAGCTCAGGGTTCTCGACACAGGATCACTGGGAGACCTTGTGACAAGCAAGTTCCGATTCTGTAGGTCCTGGGTGGAGTCAGAAGGTCTGTCTGTTTAACACGTTCCCAGGTCAGACTGGTGCTGCTGGTTCACAGATCCAACTTCTGAGTAGCAGAGATCTCGGTGACATACAAGGTAGGTATGATAAAAGCCTGCTTTGACCGACAATTTGTAAGGATTTGTGTCACTGTGGCCAAAATACCTTACAAGAACAACTTAGAAGAGGAAAAGTTTATTTGGGGCTAATGGACTCAGAGGTCTCAGTCCATAGACGGCTGACTCCATTGCTCTGCAACCAAGGTGAAGCAGAACATCATGGTGGAAGGGAAGGCAGAAGAAAGCTCCCTTAGCTCACGGCAGGGTCAGGGAGCAGAGAGAGGGAGGGGAAAGATGCACCCTTCTAGGACAGCCCCTGGTCGCCCACCTCCTCCAGTCACACCCCACTTGCCTACAGTTACCATGCAGATCATTCAAACTAGGGTGGACTGACCAGTTACAGTCCACAGTTACATCTCACAGCCTGATGATTTCACCTCTGAATATTTCTGCAGAACCTCAGGAGCTTTTGGGAGATAACTTGTATCAAAATCTTAACACTCATGGTTTTAATGGGTTGTCCCAGTAATTCGAAAATTGCCAAATCACCAGCAGCCAGAGGTGGGGTATGTGTTGGAACCAAAGATATAACTTAGGACCTCCCAAACACACCATCATTGGGAGATCTTTTTATAAGCATGTCTACTTCTGCAGACCCTGGGTGCAATCTGAGGTTCTCTATTTTGCCAATTCCCAAATGAGACTGATGGTGCTGGTCCATGGACCCACCTTTTGATTAACCAGGATCTTAGTGATATATAAAAGGAAGGTATGATCTCCAGAATCGATAAAGAACTCAAAAAACTTTACCCCAAGAATATAAATAATCCAATCAATAAATGGGCTAAGGAAATGAGCAGACACTTCACAGAAGATCTACAATCAACAGATACATGTGAAAAAACGTTCAACATCCCTAGTAATAAAAGAAATGCAAATTGAAATTACCCTAAGATTTCATCGCACCCCAATTAGAATGTCTATTATCAAGAACACAAGCAAAAACAGGTGTTGGCAAGGATGTGGGGAAAAGGGTACACTCATACATTGCTGGTGGGAGTGCAAGATGGTGCAGCCACTCTGGAAAGCAGTGTGGAGATTCCTTAGAAAACTTGGAATGGATCCACCATTTGACCCAGTTATCCCACTCCTTGGCCTATACCCAAAGGACTTAAAATCAGATTACTACAGTGATGCAGCCACATCAATATTCATAGCTGCTCAATTCACAGTAGCTAGATTGTGGAACCAACCTAGATGCCCTTCAATAGATGACTGGATAAAGAAACTGTGGTATATATACACAATGGAATATTACTCAGCCATAAAGACAAATAAAATTATGGCATTTGTAGGTAAATGAATGGAGCTGGAGAATATCATGCTAAGTGAAGTTAGCCAATCCCAGAAAAACAAAGACTGAATGATCTCTCTGATAAGTGGATGATGATACATAATGCAGGATGGGAAGGAGGTAAGAATGGAGGAAGGATGTATTGCATAGAGGAAAAAGGGGGGTGGAGATGGGGTGGTGGGGGAGAAAAATAACAGAATGAGACAAACATCATTACCCTATGTACATGTATGATCACACAAATGCTGTGACTTTACTTCATGTATAACCAGAGAAACAATTGTACTCCATTTGTGTACGATGAACCAAAATAAATTTAAAAAGGAAGATATAGATAAAAATCTCCCTTGGTGGACAGTTTGTAAGCATTTCACTGATGAAAAATACATTTTTTTTTTTAACCAGGGATTGAACTCAGGGGCACTCGACCACTGAACCACGTCCCCAGCCCTATTTTGTATTTTATTTAGAGACAGGGTCTCACTGAGTTGCTTAGGGCCTCGCTAAGTTGCTGAGGCTGGCTTTGAACTCACTATCCTCCTGACTCAGTCTCCCGAGTCACTTGGATTACAGGCGTGGGCCACCGTGCCTGGCTTGAAAAATACATTGGAAGGAAGAATCTCATAGCACTTTAGTTCCATTCCTAATGAGAGTTTTACTAACGGTCACGAATCCCTGGCGCTCAATGACCCTGGAATTGGCAGAAAGTAAAGAACTCAGGAACTTGAATGTGAGGGAGTCCCAAAGACAGCCAGGGCAATTTCTAATTTCTCAGTGTTTGCACCAACATTTAATAGTCAGCATCCCTGCAATGACATCACATCTGAATCCATCCACGGCTACACCAAGAGCAGAGAGATGTTACACGGCTTCTGATGGACTGTTGGAAATACCTGCCTTTCAGGACAGAGAAATGGCTGCTCATTTCCAGGTTCTCTTACGATGGTCTGACACTGCACAGTTCTGGAAATAGGACGTGCAACGTCCCTTACAATGGATTTCGTGTCATTACCAAGCACCCCACTGATACAATAAAAGGCTGACTCATTTCCTTGCCTCTGCAGGATCTGTTAGAATTGAAACTGGGATACCATATGCTGGGTCTGAAATGCACAGCATGGCCAGCAGCTCAGGGTGCCTCTGCCAGTTTTTGGGTAATTCACAGCCTGCAATATCAGCGAGAGAATCATCACCATGCAGTTTACTTGGAAGGCTTTTGAGTACTGGGGGGGGGGTGGATTTCATCAGATAATCATTGACCTGCCTTCCCCAAGCTGAAGGGTGCCTGAGATGCTCTCTTCCAAACCTGAAGGTCTTCCTCCTTGCTTTGTTGAAAACCTCACTCTGCCTACCTTGCTCACAGTGTTACTCTGAGCACGTGGTCTCTAATAGCGTCCATAATGAGAATATTTATTTCCTTATCTTTCACCATCAAGACTGTCAGGGATGTCAGCACAGCTCAAGGAACTGGATTTCAGACTGCCAACTTCTGCCAGTGGAGACAGGCATGTTTCAGGAGATGTCTATGGAAATGCTTCATGCATTTCTCCCAGGGCAGGGCGGGCGGGTGGCTCACTGTGCAATACCGCACCCTCACCTCCTGTGTTCTACCTTTCCTGAAGCCATCGTCTGTCCAGAAAGGAGCTGCACTTTGTAAATATAATTTGCAGATTAATTATTAGAGTTGTTGCCACATTGCAAGGGATGAACGTTCTCGTGGAACAGAAGAAATTAGCAAGATCTTCTATTTTTTTGATCATACATAAATGGAGTGTAATCTCTCATTTTTCTGATTGTACATGTTGCAGGATCACATGGTCATTCAATCATACATGTACATGAGGTCATGATGTCTGTTTCACTCTACTGTCATTCCTACTCTATACCCCTTCCCCTCCCTTCACTCCCCTCTACCTAATATAAAGTAACTCTGTTCTTCCCAAGCCCTACCTCCCATGGTGAATTAACATCTGCATATTGGAGAAAACATTCAACCTTTGGTTTCTTGGGTTTGGCTTAATTTGCTTAGCATGATATTCTCCAGCTCTATGCATTTACCAGCAAATGCCAGAATTTCATTCTTCTTTAAAGCTGAGTAGTATTCCATCATATGTGTGTGTATGTATACATACATATGTATATATATGTATATATGTGTGTGCATGTCACATTTTTTTTATCCATTCAGCTGTTGAAGGGCATCAAGGCTGGTTCCACAATCTAGCTATTGTGAATTGAGCAGCTATGAACGTTGATGTGGCTGCATCCTGTAGTAATCTGATTTTAAGACCTTTGGGTATAGGCCAAGGAGTGGGATAGCTGGGTCAAATGGTGGATCCATTCCAAGTTTTCTGAGGAATCTCCACACTGCTTTCCAGAGTAGCTGCACCATTTTGCACTCCCACCAGCAACATATGAGTGACTGATCCGATTTCACATTTAGAAGAGATGTGTTAGTCTGTGTGAATTTCTCCTGAATCAAAACACATGTCCATGGTCAGTGATCTCCAATATAAAGGACAGGCCCTCAATAATGCAAACATATTCCATAAAGAAGTTTCAGCTGTTATTGAGTTATGATTACGTAATGATTAGGGACCTGAGGTTCCTTTTGATCACTTCACTTACTTAAGTAGGACGAGGCACAGAGATTTGAAGATGTTTGCCTCATTTCAAATAATCACCTGAAACAGCTGGGAGCAGAATACACATCTACACCCCAAATTTAGTACTTCTGATACCAACATAAAGGAGAAATGAAGTCCAAAAGAAAAACAAAAATTCCTAAACATAAATGACAGAAATCAGACTTAGAGTCAATGTCAGCCTCCAAAGCCAGAAAACCTAACAATTCCCCTTTTTTTTTTGGTACTGGAGATTGAACTCAGGGGCACTCCACCACTGAGCCACATCCCCAGCCCTATTTTGTATTTTATTTAGAGACAGGGTCTCACTGAATTGCTTAGGACCTCACTAATTTGCTGAGGCTGGCTTTGAACTCGAGATCCTCCTGCCTCAGCCTCCCAAGTGCTGGGATTACAGGTGTGCACCACTGCACCCTGCCAATTCCACATTCTTGATCCAGACTCGGGGTGCCTGCCTCTTCCACCCTGCCTTCAGGTACAAACCTTTTTAGAGATTTTGCAAATTGTTACTTTGTGCTAGAAATGTTAGGTGGAGCATTAGATGAAAAAGAACAGGTCTAGCTTTTGAATATCAGACCAGAATAAAAGGGTATTTTCCAAATTCTAAGCCTATAAAGTTTATTCTTTCAATCACATAAAAGCTAAACAGGAAGTTAAAGCAAGAATAGGGATAGCAGATATCAAACTAAATGTCAGCCTCAATCGGCCAGAGGGAGCTGATCAATCCTGTCACCACGCACCTCCGTGGGATTGTAATAAACATCACTCCTTATCACACCTCCGCACTACTGAACCCTCTGTGTACAATTATGTTTGCCTGAGGTCGTCACCAGTCCTTTTCACAGATACTGCAAGTTGCCTGATGCGTCTCCATGTTCATCCTTATTAATAAAATCATGGTATTTCTTAGGACATGAAGTATCTGCATGAAGTACTTGATTTTTCAGTCTCTTTTGCCACCGGGGGTGATCAATGAATGGGATGTGGGCAAGGTTCTCAGGCAAAAGCAACCTTTGCATAATAAAGGTAAATTGAAAAGAAGAAAAACCTTTGCCTAGGTCCTTGCTTTCTATTTCTTCCAGTTGGGAATGCAGATC
>JAJEJO010002758.1:0-314253 GCA_020662805.1 Glaucomys volans
CCCTGGGAAAAATGGACAAGTGGGCACCCCTGGCGTCATGGGACCTCCAGGGCCTCCTGGCCCCCCTGGACCTCCAGGCCCTGGATGTACAACAGGACTTGGATTTGAGGTACTTTCACCGCCCTTTCTGTGGTTAAGGAATGATGTGCATTAGGGGCCACTGGAAAGACCAGTCCACTGAACACTGGTCCAGTTTACCTCTGAGCCACCAGCACCTAAAACCACCCCTGGCAGAAGAGAGCGCTCCAGAATCAGATCTGAAAATCTCATTCTTCCTTCTTCCCTAGGATACTGAAGGCTCAGGAAGTATCCGGTTGTTGAGTGAACCCAGAATCTCGGGGCCAACTGCTTCAAGTGTAGGTTGACTTTTGACACCTTCTTCCGAGGTGTCCTGAGGTGGCACTGGAGTGAAGAGGCTGTGGGGGAGAAGTGCATCCTGGCTCTGCCCCTCTCAATCCTTCAGCCCCCCTTTGCAATGGGAAAGCTTTGCATCCCAGAAGGTGCTCTTTATAGCTTGTTTTTCCACGGAAAAGCAGTTCTGCACAAAATATCATTTGGGGAAACTTGAAATGCATCTTTGTCTCTTGATCTCTCCCCCACCCCCAAGATGGCTGCCTCACTCCAGCTGCCCCACTGAAACTTCATACTTTGGCCCATTTCGAAACCCTGTACTCCTGACACGCAACCCTCCCTGCTGCAGCCATCCCTGGGAGGCACTGTCCACTGTGATGCTCTCATGAGGCCCACCCCTATGGATTTCATTAGCTTTGTCTCATGGGACCCTGAGCTGAGCACCAGGAGGGAGCAGCATGGCCCCTCCTGTGGTTGAATATGCAGACCTCCTGCCTCCCCCAGATGTAGGGGGCTCAAAGGGACACTCAGCTGGTGCTGTGAGGAGTTCTTTCCTTCTCACTCTGGAAGGGGCATCTGTCCCTCATTCCTTACTCCCATTGCATGGGATGAAATCAGTGGGAGAGCTGAGGGAAGTGGCAAGGATGGGGGAGTGAGCAAAGCAAATGAAGAAAACCAAAGAATGTCCATTTATCTGCCTGTATGTTTATTTTTCCAGGGTCCCAAAGGGGAAAAAGGAGACCAGGGACCCAAGGTAGGGTCACAGATCTGTGGTGGAAGGACTTTCCAGCCTGGTTCTAGGAGCATTATCCATGCACAATGAATTAACCCCCCACTTCTCTCTGCTGTAACCAGGGTGAAAGAGGGATGGATGGAACCAGCACCGTGGGACCCCCTGGGCCCCGGGGGCCACCTGGGCGCATCAAGGTCTTGTCAAGTGTGAGTATTATCCAAGTCAGAGCTTGGATATGTATTTTCTGCCTTTGCCAAAGGAGAGAGCAAGGTAGTCTTCCATTGCAGGGCCTTGGGGCTACTGGGTATGCAGGGCATGGAGCCAGCATTTGGCGTGGGAGCTTCCACCTGCCCGCATGCCCCGCCTGACTGGTCCTGCTCTAATGCCACTGCCCTCACACAGCCCCTCCAGAACCCTTCCTTCTGGTGGCAGCATTTGTGGTCAACTCAAAAGGCAGCCCAGGAGTGTGAGAGCTATTAGGGTCTTGAGGAAACCCCAGCTAAGCAATTCCCGCCTTCCCCAGCGAGGTTCTGGACTTCATTGCCAATAGAGGTCTCTTTGGAGGCCTAGGCCCCCTTGGGTGGGCCAGGTATTCCTGCTCACTAACCCTAGAGTCCACAGTCTTGCCTACCAGTCAATGGGTGTGCTTCCTAGAAGCAGGAAGATCCAAAAGAAATAAGGGTGGTGCTCTACTGAGCATATCCCTATAGGTGTCCCAACTGTCATCAGAAAGGTCCCTCTTCCTTCCAGGACTGGAGCAAAGGGATCAAGAGAGGCCAAGGATTACACCAAATGAGCCCCCTTCAGGCCAAGGAAACATTTTTGGATGACCCCTCTAGAAAGCTTTTTGTCAGTCTGTTAAAACTAAAAATATCCATACTCCAAAATTTCACCTGGAAAGATCTCCATACCAGTGGAGGAAGCATCCCCTTCCCTTCTGACCCCCACTGACAGGGAAATTAGTGATGTGTGATTTTTTTTTTATCACGTCATGAAAATCCCCATTGTCCAGCAATGACCTGGTAACATTCTGTCTCTCCATTTGCCTCTGGGACTCTTTTTCTTCTTTGCATCCCTGTGGCCTGGCACACGGGGCAGGCTTCATCAATATCAGCTGACCGAACCTGGGATGTCATTTAATTTTCTATTTCTATCATCAACATACTGGCATAGATATCATGGACATACACTCTGCATCGGGTCCTATGTCAGCCATGTGACTATAAAGAGGCAGGGTCCCCAGTGCAGTCAGGACAATGGCTATAACTCAGAGGCCAAGGAACATAAGTGGGGGAACAAGGGAGGAAAGCTGGTTTGGGATTCAAGAAATCAAGGAAGACTTTCTGCAGGAAGTATCTTTCGGTAGGGCCTAGAAAACTGGGAGGGATTTTACCACGTAGACATGGAGGGCAGAACTTCCAGAGCTGAGGTGGCAGCAATACCCTCAGCCAAAGCAGAGAGTAGCACTGTGTGATTGGCCCAAGACACAGGGTGTTGACAGACAGGAGCAGCAGACCTGGGGGTGGGTGGAGAGCGAGGGGAACCTGGAGAGGACACTGGAATGTGGCTTATATCAGCCCCCTTAATATCAGACCATCCTATTCATACAAGACAGTGACCCTTCTAGGAGAAATAGCATCATGCTGGTGGACAGCAGAGAGACAGAAAATCCCAAATAACTGGGAAAAGGATCACTGGAGTTAAAAAAAAAAGTACATGACTAAAAAATCAAGTGTGGGTAAGGATGTGGGAAAATAAGTAATCTTGTGTGCTTCTGTGGAAGTGTAAATTGTGCAGCCTCTTTGAACGGTTCTTTGGCAATCTGTTGAAACTAAAAATAGGCATACTACAAAATTTCCACATGGAAAGATCTCCGCACAATATGGTTGAGTGGAAAGCAAATTCAAGAATAAAACCTGATGCCATTTATGTAAAATAACCACATGAGCAAACATGCACACGCCCACCTCCAGCACTATATGCCTTCTGTGGGGAGATAGACATCCATATTCACAGATACATGTATACGTATATATTTAAAATTTTTAAAAGAGAGAAAGCATTTGTGTATTGTGTCATTTTAAAGTTAATTTAAAAAGGAAAGTGACAAGGTGGCTCAGGGCTCCAAGGTGGCAGGAGGGATATGTGTGATTGGCAGGGGCCTTGGGGTGTTATCAATTTATCAATATGTGCCACACTGGGTGACTTTAGTGAAAGCCCCACAGTCAGAAGCAAGACAGAGCACATGCCATCCTTTGTCCTCATGGTATGGTTTCTCTCTTTTCAGTCTTTGATCAATATCACCCATGGATCCATGAATTTATCGGACATTCCTGAGCTCATGGGGCCTCCGGTTTGTATCCACAGCTGCCCTAGAATGAGGTTCCTACCCAGATGCCCTGTTGAAACAATGTCATGTTGGTTTGGGAATCCTTTCAGTTCCTGAAGCATCAAACTAGAATATATCAGAGTAGAATGGGAAGATAAGTGTGCATGTTGGAAAAGTGTTCATATTAATTTGATCATGCAAAGTTGTGTCCACTGCAGTGGAAGCTTCTAGTCCTATGCATCAGAAATATGTGTAGTAGAAATCAAGGAATCCTAGTAACAGGCAAATTGCCATCTGTGCCATGCTCTGGGCCTGCTTTTATCTGCATCATCTCATTTCTAGGAAGAGTCTAGAGGGACATGTGGTTGTGCTCATGGGGAAACTGGAGCACGAGGAGGGAATGTGACTCGCTTCAGTCTCTCTGGTCCCATTTTAGGATGAGGAAATTAACACACAGAAAGTGGCATGACTTCTGCAAGTCCGCAGGGTGGCCCATAGCACGAAGGGACCTGAGAGGAAGGAAGCTCCCTCCTCCCTCCTTTACAGTAAATCCCCATTGCATCTGACAGCTGAGAAGGAAGAAAGCTCTTGCTTAGGAGCCTTGGGGTTCCAGCCCCAGCTCCAGCACACACCACTCTGAGCCCTGGATCCTTTTCTCTGATAGCATCTTGCCACCCAGGGGTGGCTTATAGGGGTGAAGGATGTGAAGCTGCTTTGTGCACTTTGGCACTGTGAGTCACCATGGAGACCAAGGCTTATACCTCTGCAGCTATATAAGGCCCAGGGCTTCTTGGGCCTTCAGATCCCATGGAAGTTAGCCCCAACCCCTGTCCATCTATGCCCTGGAGAAAAATCCAGTACCTGCCCAAAGACTTCTGTTGTTATCTGAGAGGTTCCTCTGCCACTGGGCTTCTTCTGTGGAGCCATGTCTGTCTGTGGGTTGTCTCACTGTCTCTTCTGCACTGCATCCTCAGAGGTTACCAGGAAAAGGAAGAGGGACCCTGGCCCCCAGCATAGTACAGCCCAAACTCTTGATGTCTCAGATCCTTTAAATGGCTAGTCCTTTATAATTCTCACTCTTGCCAAGGGACAAGAGCAAACCCCACCAGCATGCGCCCACATCCTCCCAACCCCCCACACTGCCACCTGACCCACTCTTCAGAGTTTGCTTGTGGAGGTCCTCATGCTCTCTTCATAACCCTCAAGGATTTCAAGTGCTGAGGGACTTCACAGAGGAGGAAGTTGCAGAGTTCTGGCTTTGGGGAGCAGAGTGGGGCTCTGGGTGCCCAAGTGCAGCTTCTGCTCCTAGCGCTAACTAGCTGTGTGGCTGGAGGGTCCCTTCCCTCCCAGACTCAGCATCTTCTGCAAAATGGGGTAGTAAGACCACTAAGCCCTCCATGGGGGACAGGCTCAGGCCCTGGGATGGCACTGGTGCACGGTGTCCCTGCTGATTTTGGAAATGCTTTGTCTTTGGTGTTTCGCAGGGACCGGATGGTTTGCCTGGGCTGCCTGGATTTCCAGTAAGTTCCATCTGTGCCCATGGTTGTGCTCATTCTGTTTCTTCCTCCTGGACTGACATTTTCCTCCATCTCTACATGACCAAGCTCCAGATGTTGTTCATTAATTTTTGTGTCCTTGCTCCCACCAGGAAGGGTCCCCTTGCTCCCACTGGGAAGGGTCCCCTTCTTTGAGTCTCAGAGGGCTTTATTATCATGACCCTTGTGATTCTTTTCTTCCTTAAGTAACAGTCATTTGTTCCCCCTTGTCTGTCTTGTTTGGTTTTTCTTGGCTGTTCTGTGAGCACCTTGTGGAAGGTTAGATCCTACTCATGTCTTCTTACCCCAGGACCAACCAAACCGAGCCAGCAGTTGGTTTGCCATGAATGAGAGTAGGTGCTTCAGCATTCCAGGTTGAAAAAGTTCAAGTAGATGAAGTCCCTGAAGGGATAGGATGGTGGTGATGAAAAGTGGAGCAGGGAGAGCAACCATGGAACAGGATTTCAATAGTTGACAGTTGGTGTCCACCATTATGGGGCTTACACCATGGAAGGGGGAATGCCACTTCTGCATCGAAAATGATTAATCATGTCTAAAAGTTTAAGCATGTGCTGAAGCCTGGTCCCAGGGCAGGATGTGAACAATTTCTCCAAGACCCTGCAGCTCTGAAAGTCCTAAAGCCAACAGGTGACACACACTGCTTCTAGGACAAATGAAAGAAATTTATCAAAAATGTAATAGAAATGTGTTCTTCACAGGAGAATTATAGGTCATCTCTGTTTCACTTTTGGTAACATTTTTAGATTTTCTAAAGGAGCATAAGCTACAGTGACATTAAAAATACATGTTACCTAGAGTTTAGAAAACAGTAGGGAGTGCTGGCCATTGGTTTATGCCTTGGTGAGCAGAAGAGTCCAGACCTTGAGCACCCACCCCAGCTCAGCTGCTCCAAGAGCCAAAACATGTTCCAGAACACACCCTCCTTTCAAGAGTATCTGTGTGTTCTGAGGGAGCCCCAGGCTCCTTGAAAGAACCTGTTCACTCCTGTAGGGCACAAGGAGGGGACCAGATAGGAAGGATCCAGGCTACCAACCTCTGCCAAGGGAAGCTCCACTTGACATGTTTATATATTGAGGTTTTATTTAAGACTTTATTTGAAAAAAGTAAACAAAAGAAAAGAGCCTCACTGTTAAACAATAATAATAACCAATGTTCGAAGGCTTCTGCTACACTGGATAATAACACCCTGTGACCCAGAAGGCAGGATAGGGCTTGTGAAGTGTTAGCAGTAAAGTGTTGAAATGTGTTTTGGAGAGGCTGTTGTGAGTCACTGTCACAGACCTCCAGTATCTGTTGGACTTGAGGAGAGGTCACCCCCGCTGAGCGAATGGACTTTGGCTCTGCAGAGGAGTGATGCCATCCCTGCAGGGGTGGCATGAGCATGGGTACAGAAGCAGTGGGGGTGCAGGGAGGTCAAGGGAAGGGGTCGCCCTGGTGGTGTGGAAGATGCAGTACAAGACCTGCTGGAATGGGTTTGGGAGTCAGGGTAGGATGCTGGGTCCCATCTCACAGGGAGTAAAAGAGAGTGGGAGTCATGGAGGTTGAGAGCTGGGTTTGTGGATGGCAGGACGGCCCAGAGGAGCAGGGACAAGAAGAAGCAGCTGCTCTGCTGGAGGAAACCAACATTTAGAGAAGCCCAGAACCTCCAGGTCTCCTCCCACGCAGGGTCACTTTCTCTAGACCACAGTTTCCTTACCTCTTAAATTTCAGAAAATCTCATGGCTAATCATGACTTCTCCCTACCTGGGGAATGGCATGTTCTATTTTTCTACTTTTGGCGGGGGGAGAAAAGGTTTTCTGATTGGTTAAAGCATTTTAACAAACAACACAATACTCTCCAACAATTCCTTCCAGGGCCCTAGAGGACCGAAAGGTGACACTGGAGTGCCTGGATTTCCAGGACTAAAAGGAGAGCAGGTGAGGAGGACCCAGGTGTCTGGGTGGGATCGTGCTCTGGAATTTGCTAACCAATTCCAATGGGCTGAATGTGACTATTAACTCTTTTCTTCTCTGAGATACAACTCAGATATCATAAGATTAATTCCTTTAAATTATATAGTTCAGTGGTTATTAGATTTACAACATTGTGTAACCATCTGCACTAATTCTAGAACGTGGCCATCATGTCCAAAAGAAACGCTGTGTCTGTTAGCAGTCACTCTCCAGCTCCCACCTTTTATTATCTCAGGGTTCCTCCATGCACAGGTTAACCATGGGGGTGTGAAGTTGAGTTTCACCAAAATTTGGAAAAAGAATGCACCTCAGAGCCCCCTTGAATGCAGTGGGTGGTCTGATCACCTGCTGGGTATCCTCCTTGGAACAGTCACACTCCCCAGGGACAGGCTTTTCTCCAGCTCTGGTACCAGCACAGACCTGCTACACAAACGACACTCACAGAGCTTGATGGATCCACGTGTGTATAGCTCATGAATAAAATGAATGTGAATATTTAGAAATTATAAGTTCGGGCATTCTGCAGCTGGATGACAGTCTTGGTCCACATTCTTTGGAATAAATGTTTAGCATGCAGAGCACTTCCTGAGAGCTCCCCGGGTAGAGAACCAGTCTTTGTACCATTCACATTTGCCTCTTAGAATTAACTTCCCAGTTGATTTTTATAGATGAGGGGGAGAATGACATCCATAAACAGATCAAAGAGAATCTACACTGAATTTTCTCACCGGCTCACTCATTTACATTTTCATTTCTTTTTCATCCACTACCCACAGAAGTGTGCCAGCAGTTTCCTATACTGAGCAGTAGAGGTGAAGAAATAAGACACGGGGAACCGATAGGAGAGGTGGCAGCAGGCGTGTGCCCTCCTATGATGGAGATCTGCACAGAGCCAGGGGAGTCTGAGTATACCCTAAGCCTGCTGTGGGGAGTCAGTAGTGTGCTTTCTGAGAGGAGACAGCATTACGATCTCTCTTTCTCTCCTCCATCATGCCACACTGGCTTCCAAAGAGGAGGAGAGAAGCTCTGGTGTCTCTTGGGCCACATCTCCAGGGGTGGAGGGCTTGGCATGCTTTGCAGTTTTGGAGCCACATGGGTCAATATCTTGGGTGCTTTTGCTGCTAAGGGCCTGCAGAGATTATAGTGTGAGGGCAGTCCTGGCTTGGGAGAAGAGCAGTTCTAGCTTTCTGTGCTGTGTTTCTGATGTAACAAGGTCAGATGGACCTAGCAGGACCTAACTCTCTGCTGCTGTGACAGATGCCCCCAGTGGCCCTGCTTCAGCCATTGCAGCCTATGTGCTTCCTCTCACTTTGCCTCTAATGCTTCTGTGCTTGCTTCTTCTCGCTGCTGGCGTGCTCAGGACTGCCTTGCCTCACCAGTGGAGTGGTAAGACCCAAGTATCATGCATGGGCTTTGGGGGATGGAGAGAAAAGGCTGCTCTGCTCGTTTTGGTGCCACTGACCTGGCTGCTTCCAGCCCTGTTGAAAGGAGGCTGGGGTGGCCCAGCCAGCTCCCCAGGGGCCAGCATTGAAGCTTCACTGGGAGACAGAAGGCCTCTCTACTTGGTCTTGCTCTCTGGACTTAGGTCTTCTCAGGATCCTCTGGGGATAGTGGGTGGCTCTGCTGAAGACAGGATTGGAGATGGGATTCCCCATCCTTGCCCCAGTCTCCCATCTCCTCTTCCCTAATATCTGTCAGGGATAGCTTTGCCTGACCAAGTAATTTTTTTCATAGAAGCCCAGAATTTGGAGGCAAAGTTGCCCTTGGAAACATGGGACCCCTGGGTTGAGAGAGGCATCTAGTGTTTATACCTTCATCTCCTTCTCAATTTCAGGAGTTTTAACAAGAATGAGGATACTTGATAGGGACAGATCTCAAGTCATTAGGAAGTCAAGCCACCACATGTATCAGGAGCCAGAAGTTCCTGGAGGGGTATCATATGGCAAGAGGTGGGCAGGACCATGCTAGGGCTGGGTTCTGAAGGGTTGAGAGTGAGGGTACAGATCTGTCATCAGTGGGAGCCCTGGAGGGCCATGGAAGACTATGGCCTGTGCTATGGCACAGTAGGTCTGATGGTTGGTGGAAGGAGTGTCAGTCACATAGGAGGCATAGGAGGCTGCTGCAACACTCTAGTGAGAGGTAATTTTGGAGCAGGGGCTGGAAGGCAGTTCTGTTGTGAAAGCAGAACAAAGGTTAGAAATCATGATGGCAGGACTGAGAGGTCTCAGTGATCCATTGGGTAAGATGGCAGGAGGAGGTGTGACTTCATTGAAAGGTTCTCTGCATTGCAGGGCGAGAAGGGAGAGCCTGGTGCCATCCTGACGGGGGATATTCCTCTGGAAAGACTGAAGGGGAAAAAGGTAATCATGTCACCAGATGCTAAAGCCACACATCTACTTTGACTTTCCATATTTGTGCCTCTAACAGGTTCCTCTGAGTGACAAGTATGTATTTCCTCATTTTAGGGTGAACCTGGAGTGCACGGGACCCCAGGACCCATGGTAAGCCACAGCGTCTCTCAGCTGAGCCTGGACTGGGGTATGACAAAGTTACCATACTTTCCTTACTTAGAAGTAGTTGTCCCAGTTGTGAAAATACAAAGGATGTGGCAAAGCATCCTCATATTAGAAAAGTGAGCTGCAGTTGCATGAGCATCAGCAGAGTAGCAGCCAAGTCTCACTCTTCCTCAGTGCACTATGGTCATTCCTTGTTGGGCCTCTCTCCTCCAGGCAGTGACTTAGGGACCCAGGAGAGTCCATCTGTGACTCCGCCACCTTGTGGATTCAGTCACACCAGTATCTTCCACCTGGCATGCTGAGTTTGGGGTCAGGGAAAACTGGAGGATAATGAACATAACTTTGAGTACACTCCATTGGCCAAAACTCAGATTCCTGGGGCTTCAGACATGTAGCAAAGCTGTGTGTCCAGGAAAGGCAGGGAATCAGATGGTGGTGAGCACTCAAAGTTATACCACAGTTGTTAACCTAAGAATGCAATTTGCTAGGAAATCCCTCAACATATCTCTGGGCTTTTTGGATTCTAATCCTGAATCTGCTACTCACTTGTTCTGAGCATGCCCTCTTCTCTGGGCTTGTTTGCCCATCTGTATGAGGAAGTAATGGGATTAAGACTAGATAGTATTTTAGGTGCTTGTGTTCTAGGGATCTGTAAAACAGCTGGTATTGAACAGTTTTCCTAGCTATTATTTCTCTAAACTTCCCTGTTATACATTGCTTCCCTCAAAATGGAGAAAATTCAGGTGGAGAACATCTGTATGGGTCAGACACTGTCTCTCATATGGCTCACCTCATTTGACACTCAAAACCCTAAGATGTGAATAGGAGAACCCCTGTTTTATGGACAAGGAAACAAAAGTTCCAAGAGGCTAAGGAACCTACCCACTGTCACATTGCTTTTAAATAGCATGTGGGGAATTTGAGGCCAGCCTCTCAGACTCTACATCCAGACTCCCACTGCTTCCACAGAGATACCTGCCCTGAATTGTTTCAAAACATTGTGGGCAGCAGTATTGCCGATGGGGTTATTTGGGTAAAGCTAGATCTCAGACCTGGGGAGACAGGATCACATGTTTGTGTAAGTCATGTGTTCCTGATGAATGACTCCTAATCTCCAAGGTACATCCTTCCAAGGACCTTCTGAATAATATTCCACTGTGTATATGTACCACATTTTCTTTATCCATTCATCTGTTGAGGGGTACCTAGGCTGATTCCATGGTTAAGCTATTGTGAACTGAGCTGTATAAACATTGTTGTGGCTGTGTCACTGGAGTATACTGATTTTAAGTCCTTTGGGTATAAATCAAGTAGTGGGATAATTGGGTCAAATGGTGGTTCCATTTCAAGTTTTCTAAACAAAGTCCATACTGTTTTCCAGAGTGGTTGCACCAATTCACAGTCCCACCAGCAATGTATGAGTGTACCTTTTCCCCTACATCCTCACCAACATTTATTGTTACTTGTAATCTTGATAATTGTCATTCTGACAAGCATGAGATGAAATCTCAGGGTAGCTTTAATTTGCATTTCTCTAATTGCTAGAGATACACAATGGAATATTTCTCAGCCATAAAGAAGAATGAAATTGTGGCATTTGCTGGTAAATGGATGGAACTGGAGAAAATCATGCTAAGTGAAATAAGCCAATCGCAAAAAAACCAAAGGCAAAATGTTCTCTCTGATATATGGATGCTAACTCACAATAAGGGGGATGCAGGTAGGGAAGATTAGAAGTACTTTGGATTAGACAAAGGGGAATGAAGGGTGAATGGGAATAGGAAGGGTAGCAGAATGAATTGGACATTACTATCCTATATTTATATATGGATACACAACCACATCATGTATAACCAGAAGAATGGGAAGTTATACTCCATGTATGTATGATATGTCAAAATACATTCTACTGTTATGTATAACTAATAAGAACAAATAAAAAAATGAAGATCTTCTGAGGCCTTTGGTCTCTGAAGTCAGGTAGACCACACTGTGGAGTAGGGTAGCTGAGAGCTAAGGCTGACTGAGAGAGTACTGTTCACGACTGGTTAATCACTCAGTAACCTCCAATACCATGGGAAATACAAACAGCTATGGGAGCCAGCAGGCGGCTGCAGATGGCATGGCGATTGTCCCACTAAAGGCCAGCTTGCTCACAGCTTGCCAGACACAGTCAGTAAGGGCACCTTTTAATTTGCATAAAGATGCCATATGGGCTAGCTGTGGTCCTAGTGACTAGTATAACTTCCATCTCTTTTCACATTCACTAGGGCCTTGTTTCTCCAAGTGGGGTCCATGTACCAGCATCACCAGCATCTCCTGGGAATTTATTAGAAATGCAGAACCTTGGCCAACCCAGACACAATGGATTTGCATTTTAATAAGACCCTGGTGGTTCCTGTACACATGTTCTTTTAGAAGGGTTGCACAACCACCTACCAACCAAGTGACCTGTGCCATTAACTTTTTCTCTCTTCACTTTTCCTTCCCTAAGAGCAATATGGACCAGGGACTTTATGTACACCCTGTTTCAATGCAGTCTTCATGTGCCACCTTTGCAGGCATGGCTATCTCTGTTAATGGTGGCAGGAAGAAGGGACTTGGAGGGCCCCAGATTTAAACCTGCCTTTCCTCTGGGAGAAAGAGCAGACCCAGTCATAAGAGTGGAGGGAGAGCCTATTCCAGGAAGAGGTCCATCAGTGATGGTTTGTAGGCTAAGTAGCCTATATCTCAGATGCTAGAAGACACGGTGATTCCTGTGGGGGCTTGAAACAGGGCAGTGGCTCAAGAAACGGACTGACAAAGCCAACACTGAAATAGGGTCTTTGGGTCAGGGAATGAGCAAAGGAGTGGGGTACCAGGCCAAGACGGGTCCTCAGGACAGGTAGGAGGAAGGCAGGAGCCAAGTCCTGGAGAAGGTTACCATGCAGGTCCACTGATGGGAATACAGGCTGCATTATTCATAGTGGGACCTATGGGGACCCCGGGACGCACAACCTAGGGCAGAGGTCTGAGTTCTGAGCACTGAGGCCCTGAGCAACTGACCTCTCGCTCCGGAGCTAGCCCTGACTGAGAGAAGTTGGGTTCAGTGTCTGGGCTGGGGCAGAGCCTGCAGGCACGAGGATCGTGGCAGGAACTGAGCAAGTGCTTCTGGCTGAGCAGAGACAGGAGACAAGGAGTTGGGCAGGTGAATGATTCGAAACTGTTCCCTCCCCACCTGCCTCCCGTCCAGGTCATCCTGACTACTGCCCACAAAGGCAGGCTGTGCAGCTCCCTTCTGCATCTCTCTTCACTTTGAGTTTCTAGTCAGGGGTTTGTTTTGCCTCTAGGGGCCCAAAGGACCACCAGGACACAAAGGAGAATTTGGCCTCCCAGGACGACCGGTAGGTTCGATACTCCTCAGACTGGATGTGAAGGGGAGTGTGGCCAGGCTGGCCTGTGGGCAGGGGTTTACTAAAGTGTTTCCTGTGGGTCTCAGGGTCGCCCAGGACTGAATGGCCTCAAGGGAGCCAAGGGAGATCGAGGGATCATGATGCCGGTGAGTGTTGGAATTACTGTCCCCTCCAGTGTCACCCCGAAGAGGGGGGTGGTATTGGGAACTGGTGTCCAATGAGTGGGACTGACAGATTACATTTCAGGAATGTTTTTCTTCTGTCCCCACTGTCATTTCCAAAGGTCCTCCCACACAGCGCTCTGGCTCACTCTCAGGAGGTCCCTGCCACCTAGAGCATCTCAGTGGGCCATCAGTCTCCTCAAGCCGACCCCAAAGAGAGGGCAGGGAAAAGAGGTCTGAGTATGCTCAGGAACTGTGATTCCAAATCCCAGGGCTTCTGACTCCAGGGTAGTGTCCCCTATTCTCTCCTGAACACAGTCCCAGGGGTGGCTCATATCTCTAGGGCTGAGTTCATGCCTGTGGGTGATTATCGAAGGAAGACCAACCACTTAAGACCTTAGAACGTGCGCAAAGCGCTTTGAAGAACAGTAGCTCAGATCATCTTGGTGATAACTAACCATCCCATGAGACACTCTGCAGGGTGCTTGTTTTTTACATAGGAGAATTTTTTTTTCAATTTTTTTCAATTTTTTTTTTTTTTTTTTTGCAGTGCTGGGGATTGAACCCAGAGCCTTGTGCATGCAAGGCAAGCACTCTACCAACTGAGCTATATCCCCAGCCCATCAAATATGTATTTTAATAATATGTCACAAAAGAAGAAATGCTGGTTTACAAATATAGTTTTTTCAAAACCTGTTTTCTACAGATTTTAAATATTCTCTTTTTCCCGTTTTTTTTTTTTTTTTTTTTAGTGTTTCTTTTTGGTTATACATAACAATAGGATTCGTTTTGACCAAATTTTTTAAAAGAATGGAATATAATTTGCTCAAATTTAGTCCCCAGTACTTCCCCTTTCCCTCTTTTCCTCCCATATAGATTCTCAGTTTCCCTAGCACCTTTTGTTAAAAAGGTTATCTTTTCTTCAACAAATGTTTTTGGGTATCTTTGTCTAGTATCAGATAATTGTGTTCCTGTGGGTTTGTCTCTGTGTCTTCTATTCTGTTCCATTGGTCTTCATGTCTGCTTTGGTGCCAGTCCTATGCTGTTTCTCTTCCTATAACTCTGTCGTGTATTTTGAGGTCCAATATTGTGGTACCTCCGGCATCACTCTTTTTGCCCAGGATGGCTTTGGCTGTTCTTGGTCTCTTCATTTTCCAAATAAATTTTAGAATTGCTTTTTCTAGTTCTGTGAAGAATGTCATTGGCAATTCAATGGGGATTGCATTGAATCTGAATAAAGCTTTTGGTAGTGTGGCCATTGTAATGATATCAATTCTGCCTATCCAAGAACGTGGGAGGTGGGCCTGGGGTTGTGGCTCAGTGGCAGAGCGCTCGCCTAGCACACAGGAGGCCCTGGGTTTGATCCTCAGCACCACATAAAAATAAAATAAAGGTATTGTGTCCACCTACAACTAAAATACAGGTGTATTAAAAAAAGAACATGGGAGGTTGGAGCCTATAGAAGTTAAGGCTTCCACTGAAGGTCACCCAGCACCAAACCAAGAGGCAAACAGTTCTGCATCCCTTGCTGCTTCTGTCTGTGCCACACGGTCTTACTTTAAGTGTTAAGAAATCCAGTTTTCCTAAAGCATGAGGGGTCTGGCTCCTGCTCATCAAGCCCCTGGGGCCATTGGTAACCCCAGGCCTTCATTTAGAGGGCATGCAGCCCTCCTTACACCTGCCCATCAGCACCCACCGCCCTGCTGCACATCCTCCTCTAGGCTGGGCTGAGAAGACTTTGCATGATCTTAAGCCCAGGGTGAAATTGATTCTGCTGCTTAACATGAGCTTTGTACTTAATTTTGCACTTCTGAGGCTCTCCTTCAGCCCCCTCCATGCTAGGGATGCACTGAGAGAGCAGTGGTAGACTCCATATCAACACAATGCTCTCTGCAAGTCAGAATCTGAGTTCCAATCTTGGTTTGCTATAAGTTGCTGTGTGGTCTTGAGCAGGTGCCTTCCCCTCTCTGGGCCTCCTTATCTGCATGTCTCCCTGGTGGTTTGCTGTGAAGAAGCAGTGAGGTCACGGATGTAGAAGTGCTCTGTGGATGGGTCGACTTATCTGAGATAGAAGTTGGTGGCTTCAGAGAACCCTCCTTTCCTTGTTGTGTGCCCAAAGCCTGGAGGAAGTATCTTGCAACTGCCTCTACCTGCTCAGCAGCCCCAACTCAGCAATGGCCTTTCTTTTCTTCCTTCAGGGCCCACCTGGTCTACCTGGTCCTCCAGGCCCCCCTGGACCACCTGGAGCTGTGGTTAACATCAAAGGGGTGAGTTGGTGGGGGCAGCAGACTGGCCTGAGCTGGAGTTCAGGGCCCTGACAGTCTTACTTCTTTCCTTCTATTTCCCACAGGCCGTTTTCCCAGTTCCTGCCCGACCACACTGCAAAACACCAGTAAGTAGCATGTGGCCCTCACCTTCAAGGGTGGGTTTTGCACAGACAGCAACTCAGAGAAGATCAGCCTTTGTGTTGGACCCCTCCACCCCCAGCATCCTCTGAGGTCTTCTTTCATTTAGGATATTAACTTTTAGATATCAGACTGTGGCAGTGAAATTCTCAGGGTTGTCTTGGGTGCTCACTGGTCTTTCATATGATCAATAAAGCAGTGTCTTTTACTAGTACAATCACATTAGCTTCATGCGTGGAACAGCGTAAAAAAAATAAAGTCAACCTGTGGTTTCTGCACTGGGAATGAGGCTACAATCTGTAACTACCGCCTTCCATTCCTCCCAGCAATCATGTCAGGGCACAGCACAGCACACAGCCCTGAGAGGCAGGGCTGATCCCTCCCACTCTGTCATGAGGAAACAGACTGACTCACAGAAGCTCACTGGCTTGTCCAATGTTGGATCCATGAGCAGGGCCCACAATTCCCATCTGACCACCCTGGCAGCCAGTGTTGATGCTGCAATTCCAAGGGGTCGGGCCCTTGCCTGGTCCCCCAGCCAGTCATTACTGTCTCTGGGGTTTCAACCACATTATTAATAAAGTCTTGTTTCTGTGGGGAAGCCCTGGAGGGTGGGCCTGTGCAAGCCTGAGCCACAGAACTGTGCATGATGATTCTCTCATTCATTCAACAAATATTTATTGAGCACGTACCGGGAGCCAAGTACGCTGCTAGGCCCTGGGGAAACAGGGGTGAACAAGACAGGCGTGGCCTCTGCTCTCTGAGGTTTGCAAATAACAATTTAAAAATGTTCTTTGAAGTGGGTTCATAATTGATGTCTGCTGGAGGTGGTGAGGCTGGGCTCGGAGACTTTAAATGACGCAGTTTAGCTGAGTGTTTTCCCAGCATCTGTGTGTTTGAACTTTGAGGCACCCAAGTGTATACTCCAGAGCCCAGGAGCCCTGGCCTGGAAGGCAGGGTATGAAATCCCCCTGTGTGAGGTGGCAAAAGGAGCTGCTGGCTCTTGGATCCTTGTGAAGATAACCCCAGCCCAGTGTATGTTCATATTAGTGAGAAACAGGAAGTGTCAGTGCTCGAGAGACCCTCCCAAGAAACCACCATGATCACCTCCTTATCATGCGGGAAAGACCACAGCCTTGAGAGGCAGTGGGCTGGCCCCAGGCCCCTCTGCATGTGAGTGCCGGAAGCCCCTCCCAACATACATGATGATAGGTTTCAAGTGGGCCAGCCTTGGGATAGCACTTTGACAAACTGTAAAGTGCTGTGGAAATGCTGCCGTGATTACCATGACCAATTCTAGGACCCTATGTAGTAACCGTGGCCTGTAGGAGTCAAGGAGTTACTTAAGCCACAGACTGGCCTAGAGTATTTTTGTTCAGTTGTTTATTGGCTGGACACTGTGGGGGCCGGGGTGTGGATATGCCCTTCTGATTTCAACCCTTCCAACACCATAACGATCTGCAGCTCACACCTGCCGTGGGGCAACTTGGCAGCATCGCTGCAAGTATCACCTTGGTGCTGCAGTCTTCATCCTTAACTTAGAAATGCTGGAAGGGTCCCTCCTCCTTCCCTCCACCTTCCTGAGCAGCCTGGGATCCCACCCATAAGCACAGAAGGATTCTGCTGCCAGATGGGTCATTTTGATTCCACATATCACCTGGGGAAAAGGTGAAGGTGGGCTACTAAAAGCCAGGCTGCAGGTGGCTCCATCTTACCAGACAAGGGAATGCAGGACTCTGGGAAAGAGCTGTTTGCATTCCAGGCCTCTGGCACTTAGGGAGTCCAGAATGATCTCTGATCTAATGAGAGTTCCCACTACTGACTCCCACTTCTGTCAGCACCCGACCCTTATTTTCATCTTTGATAAGTCACAGTGGCAGCTCTGATGGCTGGCCCAGCCTCAGCACTGGTGACTTGGATACTTGATCTCTCACCTGAATTGATCCTAATTGATAAGAAAGGAGGCCAAGAGAATTGATCCGTGGCCAAACCAACATTGCCATGACTTGTCATCTGAAAACCTTGGACTTCCACTTTGCTAAGATTTTTGGCCTGTGGGTCTTAATTCTGTCTACCCAGCCCAGCTGCACGATGGATCTCCCAGTTGAAGTCCTGGGATTTCTGGTGTGCTGAGGGCTACTGGGGAGCTCAGGGCTTTGGAGGTGGGGGGTGCTCCAGGGTCAAAGCAAGGTCTGCATCATGGTACCACCTCTTCTGCCACATGCCCCCAGGACAGTGGCCCCCTGGGTGTGCACATGCTGGGGCAGGGTTCTCAGTGTCTGAGCCGGTCTTTCTTTCTTTCCAGGTTGGTACCACTCATCCTGGGGATTCAGAGCTCATCACCTTCCATGGTACACACTCCTTTCTTCACTGTGTGCTTCTCTGGGACATTTTCCAACTTAGTGCCACTAAAGAGGCTTGTTTGCATGTAGCCAGTGCTGGGCACTTTCAGAGGAGGTGGTCAGGGATGTGTGACTGGGTGGGAGGGGCGGCAGCTGAGCCATGGCTGTGGGGTCACCTCTGTTTGGTCTTGTTATGCTGCTGTCTGTTCTGCACGGCTTGGCTGAGCCTCCTAGGTAGCAGGAAGCACTCCATTGGTTCACTCACTTGTTCACCTATTCATAAGACATTTACTTATGCCAACCCCTTGCTTAGTGTTACCACGTGCCCTGGGCTGAGACAGAGGAATTCTGTGTTCTTCCTGCCTCCCAGGCCCTTAGAATGTGTGAGATGAAAGCATCTATGAAAAATTATTTATAGGGCTGGAGTTATTGCTCAGTGGTAGAGTGCTTGCCTGGCACAAGTGAGGCCTGGGTTCAATCCTCAGCATCACATAAACATAAATAAATAAAATAAAGGTGTTGTGTTCATCTACAACTCAAAAAATAAAAACATTAAAAAAAAATAATGGCAGCATAGTATACCTAGCACTAATACAGGGAAGAACTTTGAGAGCTCAGGAAACCTTTGCTTCAGAACATTCATGAAGGAGCAGCTCAGTGTCTCCCAGGAAGAGCCCCTTAGAAATGCAGACCCTCAGGCCCCACCCTGCACCTACCGAGTCAGAACCTGCACCTACCTGTGTTTCACCAGACCTCTTGGTGTGGGGGCAGGGAAGTTTAAGGAGCGCTGGCCTGGAGGGCTTGATTAGTAAATGGCCGCATGTTCATGGTTACATATGGGAGCTTCTCAGGGCACATCAGAGGAGGGCCAGGAGGCGGGGGACTGCAGGTCACTCTGGTTCCCCTTGACCCCCACACACTCTGAATGGCCATGTGTTCCCCTTTTGATTGAGGAGTCCACACACTTGCAGCTTAAATAGAAGGTCCTTCCCTGCCCCCAGTACTCATGCCCTGGCTTGCTTGGGTCACCCTGACCTCAGTGATGTCTGGCCCTATGGTTTTCCCTCACTTCTGATTGCTGAGTCTAGCCTGTTTTCAAACTCGGTGCTCAGAGCCTCTCCTTTCTCTTGGTGCGGGTGGACCTTGGGAAGAGGAAGTGGAGCTGGATTTGCTTTCTCAGATCCCCACTTGTTCCATGGTCCTGTGGGACTCCTCTGGGAGCAGAGAGGGAAGAGAACATTCTGGACATGATGATCCTGGTGGGTGAGCTCCTGCTTCCTTGTGGAAGTCACTGCTCCCTCAAGGTGCACAGCCCTGGCAGTGGTGGTGAGCTCATTGTCTGTGTTAATCAGCTTCTCATCACTGGCCAAAATACCTACCATGAACAACTTAGAGGAGGAAAGATTTATTTTGGCTCATAATTAGTCCATGGTTGGCCAGCTTTATTGCTTTGGGTGAGGCAGAACTTCATGGCACAAGGGTGTGGTAAAGGGAAGCTTCTCAGCTTGTGGCAGCTAGGAAGGAGCGGGGAGAAAGAAAAAGGAGGAGGAGGAAGAGGAGGAGGGGAGGGAAAGAGGAGGAAGAGGAAGAAGAAGGAGGAGGAAAAGGAGCAGGAGCAGCCAGGGACAAGGTACAGACCCCCAAGGGCATACCCCCAGTGGCCTGTTTCCTTCAGCTGTGGCAGCCTCACCTGCCTACAGTCTCCCCCACCTCCAGTAGTCCATGAAACTATCCATGGATTAAATCACTGATGAGGTCCTGATGCAGTCACTTCCCCAAACCCCCACCAGCGGACATGGCTGCATGGAGAACAAGCCTTAACACATGGGCTTTTGGAAGACTTTCCAGATCTAAACCATAACTGTCTGGTGTCACCTATGGCTATAGTCTCATCAGGGACAGTGGTGGCCCATGTCCCCACTACTCAGGCCCTCAGTCTCAGGTAGCTACCTCAGCATTGATAGGACCTGGGGAGATGTGGCTACACCTCCCTGCTGACCCCATCAGGCACTGTCCCACCTCTGGTGCTCATAGTCCTTACCCCCATGGGATCACTTCCCTTCTCAACGCCCCCTTCTCTACTCCTCCACCACCAAGAGTTGAAAAAGAAGGCTGGGCTGTGCGGCCAGTTCTGCTGAAGCAGCCCCTCCTGTTGTTCTAGCTGCAGGTGTGTCACACACAGTTGGTGTTGGTTTTCCCAACTTTGAAAGTGGAGTATTTGGCACCCTAGTCCCCCCTCTGATTTTCCCTTATTCCCCCCCCCCGGGGGATTCCTCTGCTCCCCACACCTCCAGACTGCCCTGGCCCAAGTGAGAAGAGCTTGGAAGATTGATCAGTGTTGAGCCTCAGTCTATATTGATGAAACCGTCCAGGGGAGGAGTTCTTTGTAGCCCCTGCTGGGCTCCTGTGGTGCCTGTTGACCTCTCCACGGTAGCACTTATTGCATCCTGCCTTGTGCTACTATGAACTGGGTCTGTCTCCCCAGCCATGCCAGCTTCTCAGGGTCAGGAATTGTGTCTGATGCATCTGCCTCTGCCCTCCCCATCTTTAGCAAAGGATTTTATACCTGCTGATTTCTCAGTAAGCCTATCTTTGTTTGTAAAAGGGCTCAGTGTGAAAACTTGTTCTAAGAAAGGTTTTATAGAGAGTGAAGGTAATTTTCCACTATTTTTTTTCTTAAATGGACATGTGTTTGGTGGCAGGTGTTAAAGGAGAGAAAGGATCCTGGGGTCTTCCTGGCTCAAAAGGAGAAAAAGGCGACCAAGGAGCCCAAGGGCCACCAGGTATTACAACTGCTGTTCTTGGTCTTGCTTTTGATTTTTATTTCTAAGAAGTGCAGTTGAATCACAGTCAGACATTACCACCCTGGCCACATCCTCCTTTGAATTCTAGTAAGACCAGTCATGGGCCTGGCATATTCAAGATGGAACACTGTCAAGAGAAACCAGAATTTCCAATTGTTCATGTTTTGTATACAAAATGAGCCCCAGAGAGGCCCAGGGGTTTGTCCAGAATCCCACTGTGTCTGGGTGGCTGGGCCCAGACTAGAGCTGTAGCCACCTCCAAGCCCATTACCAACCCAATAAACTAAACCAATGCAGGGTCACTTCCATTAGGAAGTAACCATGGTGACCACTTGGGAGGCTCTTGTTTTGAAATTTATGAAATTATGATTGTGAATCTTATGAAGTCTTTCTTCTTCAGGTCCTCCAGTAGATCCAACTTATCTGAGACATTTTCTGAATAGCTTGAAAGTGAGTATTCTCTACTAAGCATCTGGTCTGTTGTCTCAGTCTATTTCTTGTTGCTGTAACTGAATGCCACCAACTGGGTAATGTACAAAGACTAAAGGTTTACTCAGCTCACCATTCTGCAGGCTTGGAAGGTTAAGGGGCTGCATCTGCCTTCTTCCTGCTAGGGACTCTGCAGAGTTCTGAGATAGTCCAGGACATCATATGGAAAATAAAACATGTGCTAGAACAGGCTCACTTTTACAATGAAGCCGCTCCTAGATGATCCATTAGTTCATTAATCCAGAGCCCTCATGACCCACCTCCAAATGCCACTAATATGTGATTTGGAGAATCAAGTTTTCAGCACATGGAAATCATAAGAGCCTGTGTTTCCAATTTCTTGGGTTTATGGTAGAGACAGTTCATTCCAGTCCTACTGAGATATTCCCATGTTCTCTCTTCCAGGGGGAGAATGGAGACTGGGGGTTCAAAGGAGAAAAAGGAGACTCTGATGGCAACTTCTTTGTGTCTGGGCCTCCAGGACTGCCGGGAGATCCAGGCTTGGTTGTGAGTAGTGAGCCCTCCATGTCATATTCCCCAAGGATTTATAGCTTTCCCTGAGGCCCCCAATATGACCAGGAAGTTGGAGAGTCAAGGGTCAGTTACAGGACCACAAGCCCAAGACAGGACCCGGGGATGGGCCCACTCTCCCTGCTCCTTTCTGATTGCTGGGGAGGCTGACTGAGGCCCATGGAGAGAAGGAATCTCCAGGCTCTGTGCAGTTAGTGAACCTCCAGGCACATCCACACTCCCTCACTCATGCTCATGGTGAAGAATTCAATGATTGGTGAACACCTCAGGTAATGGAAGCGGAATGGGAGGTGTGGGCAATATTTTTGAAGAACTTATTTCTACTAAAGATGGAATGTCTAGATAAACTTGGGCCTCCTAGATTAGAGTTTTCCAAGCTACAGAGGGAAAATCATGGTATGTCCCCCATGAGAATAAGACCAGATTATTGACCTCAGGGGCCAGACTATTGACACTGGCCCGAGCTCACTATGATGGTAGAACCAGCAAAGCTGGAGATGGGGGTTCCATTTCCAGCTGTTCCCCTAATTTGCATTGTGATTTAGGGCAAGTCCCTTCCCCTCCCAAAGCCTCATCTGTGAAGTGCAAAGGTCAAATGAGATGCTCTCTGGGGGCCCTTCTGATTCCCGGGCTCTCTCTGGGTGCTTTCTGGTGACATGACTGCACAGCTGCTCCTTGGGACTTGTGCCCAGGATTGTGAATAGTGACAACAAGAGGTGGAATTCACAGAAAAGCAGTAGGTGGGATTGTGGTGGTTAATGGTCTTTCTTCCACTACTGTGTGTTTGGCTCGACAGGGACAGAAAGGGGAGACTGTCATTGGGCCCCAGGGACCCCCAGGAATTCCTGGACTGCCTGGGCCCCCTGGCTTTGGAAGACCTGGTGCTCCTGGACCACCAGGACCCCCTGGGCCACCAGGCCCTCCAGCAATCCTGGGTGCAGGTGAGTGTTGTGAGCGGTACCCTCACTCATGCAGCCCCTCCACTCTGCTCAGTGCCACATCATCCAGCAGCAGCCTGTTTCCTGGATGGAGCCTGCCTTCATTTCTCTTTTAAAAATTGAGATATAATTCACATATCAAAAATTCACCCACTGAAAGGGTACAATCAGCAGTGTTTAATGTAGTCACAATGTTGGGCAGCCATCACCACTAATTCTACAACATTTCATCACAACACAAAGAAATGTTGTACCAGTTAGCAGTGACCTGTCCCTCCCCGCAACTGCCCCCAGATCTTGGCAACCACTGATCTTTCTCTCTGGATTTGCAAATGGAACCATACAATATGTAGCCTTTTGTGTCTGACTTCTTTCACTTACCATAATGATTTTAAGGTTCATCCATGTTGTAGTGTTTATTAATACTTTGTTCCTTTTTATGACCAAATAATATTCCACTGTAGGATATACATTGTGTTTATTCATTCACCTGTTCGTGGACATTTGAGTTGCTGCTGCTTTGGAGTTATAAAGAATAATGTTGCTATGAATATTTGTGGACAAGGTTTTATGTAAATGTATGTATTCAATTCTCTTGGGCATATTCCTAGGAATAAAATATCTAGGTGGCACATGCTTGTAATCCCATTGGCTAGGGAGGCTGAGACAGGAGGATCACGAGTTCAAAGCTAACCCCAGCAATGGTGAGGTGCTAGGCAACTCAGTGAGACCCTGTCTCTAAATAAAATACAAAATAAGACTGGGGATGTAGTTCGGGGTTCAAGTGCACCTGAGTTCAATCCCCAGTACCACACACACACACACACAAAAAAAAAAAAAAAAAAAAAAATTCTGGTAACTCTATGTTTAAATTTTTGAGGGATTGCCAAACCATTTCTAAAGTACCCACAATTTTTGCATTCCTACCAATAGTGTATGAGAGTTCCAGTTTCTCCTCATCTTCACTAACACTTATTATATCTTTTCATTATAGCCATCCAAATGGGTGTGAGGTGGTGCCCACTATGGTTGTGGTCTACATTTCCCTGATAACTAATGATGTTGAGCATCTTTTCATGGAGAACAGAACCTTATTGACTGTGTTGGCAGTGCCTTGGGGAGTTGACCAGCTAAGAACCAGTGTTGATTGTAACCCTCAGTGTTAAAAATCTATTCACTGGGACTGGGGTTGTGGCTCAGTGGTAGAGCACTTGCCTAGCATGTGTAAGGCACTGGGTTTGATTCTCAGCATCACATATAAATAAATAAATAAAAATAAAGGTCTATCAACATCTAAAAAATATTTTTAAATATATAAAAAATATTAAAAAATCTATTCATCCCTTGGTGCCTCAGTTCCTCAAATGGAAAATGACTGAAATTAAAGAAAACATCCAGGTGCTGAGCATGCCAGGCATTTAGCTAATCACTTTACTATAGTGTTCTGTTGAATTCTCACAATAACAACTTTAAGAAAAGTACTAGTACCCCCCTTTTACAGGTGAGAAAACTGACACCCAGAGACATTAAGAAAACTTTCCAAGGTCACACAGCCAATAAGTGGCACCAACAGGATTAGGACTCAGTCAGTGTATCTCCAAAGCCTACATTATTCCTATTATACACATGGTGGAAAACATTAGTGTGAGTTCAGAATTCCTAATCTGAACCCCAAATCTGAAATGTTCCAAAATCTGAAACTCTGCAAACTGATGTGATGGTATAGGTGGAAGATTCCACATCATGAAACTTTGTTTAATGCTCAAAATTATGTAAAATATTGCATAAAACTACCTTCAATTGATGTGTATAAGATGCACATAAAAATAAATGAATATTGTATCTAGACCTTGGTCTCATCCTCAACATATATCATTATATGTATGTAAATACTTCAAAAATCCACCCCCCCCCCGCCCCACAAAAAAATCTGAAATCCAAAACAGTTCTCGTTCCAAGCATTTCAGGTAAGAGGCTCAACCTGCAGCAGCAGTAACAGCATGAATGTATACTGTTTTGTTGGTTGGGTTGGCATGAGCCAAGTATGGTAGGAGTACACCTGGAAGAGACCACAGTCTGGGGCATCAGGGAGAGCTTTACACAGGAGGTGACCTCGAGGTTGGGGCTTTGTCTTAGCCTTGGCTCTCTTGGTTGTAAGCAAGGAAAATGACTCAAAGTACTGCTCAAGCAAAAAGAAAATGTGTAGACTACAAAAAAGAAGATGAGCACTCAGTTCAAGGGAAGGGAAGATAAAGAACAGCCAGAGTCAAGGAAAAGCCAGGACCCCTGCAAGGATTCTCTAGCCACCCTTGTTTGGCTTTTCTCTGTGCACCACCTTCACACTCCTCACCACAGACCACATCCTCTGCACAAGAGAAATACGTTCACTGTCAACTTATGGCTTCCACTGTCAGGTAGAAAGCTTGACCTTCTTTCTCTGTTTTGAAAAGTCCCAGGGTGGGGCAAGTCCCAGGGAAGGATTCTGATTGGCCTGTCCTGAGCTAAGAGCCAATCATGAACCAATCACCTGTGACCAAGAGGTAGACTCACATGAGACCATAATTTTTTCTGGAGGAGGTGAAGGGGAGGACTCAAGAGAAGATGATGAGGACAATTGTCCTGCAAGGAAGGTACTGGGTAATAAAACCAGAGGGGTTCACACAACCTTGAGGGATAAACAGGAGCTACAGGAGGTGGAGGCAAAGGACAGAGTGTAGGATACAGAGAGTCTGTTGTCCATTGAGTGTTACACTTGTGGGCCCCAAGACACCTTGCTGCATTGAACAAGGATTCCCTTGTTCATATAATATATGGCAAGTCACAGTTTAAAATACACTTGCATGTTCATTGTCCCATGTAATCTTGCCAGAAACCCTGGAGGGAGATGGGATGGATATTATTATAAACTTCATTGCATGGATAAAGACTGAAGTTCAGAAAAAAGACTTACTTTCTCAAGGTCACACATACTAGTAGGAGACTTGGCTGGGATCCAGATGCAATTTCTCCTTTGACCTGTGGCCACTAAACCCTTGTATGAATGTTCAAGTTCTATATTGGAACCGAAGGCTTGCTTGCAATGACCTGAAGCATCATATACAATAATTTTACTAGTACTTACCAAAACATCCTTAATTCTGCCAAGGGCTTTGCAGATTTGGAGTGCATGGCTTTGCACCCATGCAGTGATGGTCATGGGGAACTGGCAGGGGCTTAGAGAGGTAGAAGAACAAAGGAATAGCTGTAATAACACTCCTTTATGTTTGCCTAAAGCAAGGGGGTTTTGGTTGCAGAAGCATGGACTCCTAGAGTGTTGGAGGATATGCCTTAGGAATTTGTCATCCCACTAACATTTTTTGTGTAATTGTGTGTGTGTGTGCATGCATGTGTGTCTGTGCCCACAGTTTTTCGAGGAAGAGGGCAATAGCCTTGATCTGATTTTTAAGGCACTGTGAGTCTTCAAAAGCTAAGAATTCCTGGTCTAATGCTACATAATCTGCAAAGCACATTTCTAGTCTGTATTCTATTTGCTCTTACCAGAACTCAGTGAAGAAGAAATGCCTGTTTACATCTCAGAGATGAGGAAGTGGGCTGGGAGAGCTTGCTGTTTGCTCAATGCTGCACAGCAGGGAAACGACTACCCGGGCTCGGGCTCAGTCTATGTCTCCTGGCCCCAAGGCCCAGGTCCTGTTACTGCATTACCTGGCCTCTTCCCACAGCCTCACCCCGTCTCTTCCTCTTTCTGAGCCCACTTCCTCTATTTAGAGGTCACGTGCATATCTCTTGGGTGAAATACATTGTATGAATCAGGATATTTTTGGATGCAAGTGACAGATAATTCAACTGAAACTGACTTTTACACCTAACAAGAGAAGGATTTATTCATGTATAAACCTGAAGAGTCCTAGGCATAGCTCAATCCAGGGTGACAATGAAGACTCCCAGCTCTTCCCCAAACCAATCAAACTTGTCACATGCAGGGTCCAGAGCACCAGGACACAATTGCAAGGTGGGATGCCTAGTGGCACTGGAGAGGGCTGTGAACACTGGCTAAGAATGATGAGCTGACACCTGGGCCATTTTTCAGAAAGTGTGTTTTTATAATTCTCTTTTCTGCTTTGTTTTAGCTGTGGCCCTTCCAGGTCCACCCGGCCCTCCAGGACAGCCAGGGCTTCCAGGATCCAGAAACTTGGTCAGTATCCTTATATCCTTATAGTGGGTGATCATCATTCCTCCTTGAATGGGTTTACTTAAGACCGACTACAATGTTCAGGGGCTGGCATTCCTTCTATTTTGGAATTAGGACTCCATGGCAGTAGAATTGGTGCAATTCCACAAACAGTAGAGGGTAATTTGTTATCTGTTCAGATGAGTGGAATTCCAATGAATAGATTATTTTGCAGCTTCTAAGTCGGCTTCAAGATATGCTAACTGGCTGCCTAATCTTTGGTGATTTTCAAGACAGAAAAATCTCTGGCCCCTGTTTTCTTTTTTTAACTTTATTCATTTATTTATATGTAGTGCCAAGCATCGAACTCAGTGCCTCACATATGCTAGGCAAGCACTCTACCACTGAGCCACAATCCCAGCCCATCCAGCCCGGTTTTTTTTGTTTGTTTGTTCAGTTGTGCATGATATACATTCATATCATTCTTGTTAATCACACATGTATACACAGGGTCCTATTTTCTATCATGTATTTAATATTGTAACTACCCAGCTAGGCAAAAAATTAAAACCTAAGCCCACTTGCTTGTATTTGTTATTACAAATGAAAGTTATAAGGAGTAGCATGAAAGGACACCATCAAGAAGCATGAAAGCAAATGGAATCGTTAAACTCGCTGATGATTTTGCTAATACCCAAACCCAACAACAGAGACAATTCTGTTATATCTTTGTACTCATATAATATCACCCTCTGTGTTTTAATTCATTTATTATAATCTAGATTTGGGTCTCTTTTTTAAATCAAAAAGAATGCCTATTAGTTATTAGTTATATAGATTTCTGTATGATACAATAGCCTTTTTATTGAATTTGAGGGGAAGGCTCCTATTTGGCTTTACAAAGAGGCCAGTTTATCAAATTGTGCCACTGTTCTCATGATGACAGCAGTGTTTGGAATTTATAATGATCTGACAGGTCACCGCATTCAGCAATATGAATGACATGCTGCAGAAAGCACATTTGGTCATAGAAGGGACATTCATCTACCTGAGGGACAGCGCGGAGTTTTTCATTCGCGTTCGGGATGGTTGGAAAAAATTACAGGTAATTCTTAAAACTCCTTTAACAAATACCCTCTAATAATATAATCTACTCTTTTAAATACCATTTTTCTGTTTCAAAGATAAGCAGTTTCTAATTGATGTTTCATTTTCAATGTGCTCTTTTCCTTAAAGCTGGGAGAACTGATCCCAATTCCTGCCGACAGCCCTCCGCCCCCAGCACTTTCCAGCAATGTGAGTAGCTTCTCTGCCTGGCTGCTTGCTTCTGCATCCATCAGCACTTCCTGAGTCCCCCTTGGTATCCAACAGCAAGCTCTCCAAACTCTCAACAGCCAGCTGAGCATGGTTTAGCATCTGGTGGAAACCCAGAAGTTACCAGGTGCCAAATAAATGTTCTCATGTTCTGTTGTGCAGGGAGAACTGGCTGGATTCCTCCTGTTCGTGCTGAGCAGCTGCATCTTTCCGGGCAAGGGCTTCCCCTCTCTTAGCTTTGGTTTACTCAGTTCTTGAATTGGCTAAGCATTCATTGATTGACATAAGCTTCCATTTATTCATTGATTGGCATAAACAATCACTTATTTAATTTTTGATGCTCTCCGCCTTATAATAACATGGGTAACTGACATGGTTCATTTTTCATCCCTATGGCTTCCCAGGGAGGCAGCTACTGCCAATTCCACTTTGCAGATGATGAGGCTTTGAAGATGTGACTCACTCTACTAAGCAAACCCATTGGCTGTTAAGCATGGGTCCTCTGCTGCCTTGGCTCAGGGCTCTGTTTAAAAGTCTTGAGAGCATCCTCTACTTTTCTGAGGATGACTTTTTCATTTGACCATGAAGCTCTTCACAGTTAAGAGCCGGTTAAAGACAAAGTCAGGCTCTTTAAAGTATCTTCCCAAGAAACATTGAACTTGCACCTCACTGTACTCTGAAGAACAGGTTGAATGCATATTCTGAACTGTTTGTTTTCCTCTTTTATGTAACAGCCATATCAGCTCCAGCCTCCACTGAACCCTATTTTAAGTGCCAATTATGAGAATCCTGCTGTAAGTACAACTCAAATACTGATTGCTAGACCCTGGACTTGGTACATAGTTTCTACTGTCAGGATGCTTCTAGAGAAGCAAGAGAGGCAAATAAAATGGACACAATTACAATACAGTGTAGCAGCTTGTTTGGGTGAGGCAAACACAAGATGCTGGAGTTAGGAGGAGGGTCAAAGAGGTCCACTCAGAGGAGGTGACCGCTAAAATAAGACCTAAAGGACTGTAGCATTTTTGGGTAAGTCTGATGGGGAAAAGAGTGGGAATTCCAGGAAAGATGCAACAGAGGAAGGCAGGGGAAGCGCTATGCATTCCTACAATTGCAAGTGTTTTGGTCTGGCCAAACGAATAATAAGAGTTCAAAGCAGAAAAGGGAGAAGTTTAGTCTGCAGTCATCTCCAGCTAGCCATCAAAGGCCTGTAAACCAAGATAAGGACTTTGACCTTTTTTCTGTGGGCAGTGGGAACTAGTGATGGATTTAAAGCAGGAAAGAGATATGATAAGATTGGCATTTCAGAAATTACCTCAGTTACATTGTGCAAATGGACCAGAGAGTGTAGGAACCAGCATCCAAAGACCCTTTATGTGGCTCCTGTATTATCTGAATGGGGATCACAACAGTGAACATGTGGAAGAGTGGGCAGGCCAGAGAAGCATGAAGCGGGCAGGAGTGACCAGTGTGCTCAGCAGTTGGCCATGGTGTAGTGAGGATGCGAGAGATCAGGAATGAGGCCCAGGTTTCTGCATGGGTAATCAAGTGCTCATAGGCCCTTCCCAGAGATCACTGGCACTGCTTGGATTAGAGACCCTTGCTCTGTTCCTTGGCTAATTTAATTTAAAAGCTTGACATGAGCTTTCATTTATTCATTGATTGACATAAACAATCACTTATTTATGTTGATACTCTCTGCCTCATCAGAACATGGGTAACTGACATGGTTCACCATGTAGGAAATTCATGGAACTCAATCGCAGGAGGTGCACCAGACCCAGGGACTGTTGTCCCTGCTGTTTAGTCTGCTTTACTTTCGCCAGAGACCTCTTCTGCAAGAGTCTCTTCCCTGCCTCCCCTCCAGCCCTCTCCAGCACATAGACAAAGGTGCCATGAGCTTGCCATTCAGCTCTGTTGCCGTGGCATTTGTCCTTGCACCAAGTCTCTGATCTTCCAGCTGCAGAGTCAAGCACCACCTGACTCAAAGCAGAGTCTTGGGAGAAATAGTCTCTCTAGTCTCTCTTGGGTCTACTGACCATGCTTAATCCAATTAAAAGTGACCATGGAATGAGGGTAAAGGCCCAAGGCCACTGCTTTTAGTGTGGCTGTGTCAAAGGCCAGGCAGGGACTTGAAAGACACCAGAAACCTGCTTCCTGCAGGGCCGCCATCACCAGGGAGGAATGCACTTGAAGATGCCTGGTAAAAGTTCGAGGTGCTAACAGGACACACCAGGTAGAGATGACCAACAGGAAGGGGGATATGAAGGTCCAAAACCTGCAGTGGGATCTGGTCCAGAGACATAGACTTGGAAGTTCTCAGTAGAGCTGTGGCAACCATTATGGGATGTAGGGCTCCTGAAAGAGAAGCCAGATGGTGAAATGGACTTGGACTATACAGAGCAAGACCAAAAAGGAATCAAAGGAAGAAATATGAGAAGGAAACTGAGAAGGCCTGGCCAGAGAGGAAGGAGGCCCAGCCAGGGAGTAGCCATCAGAGTCAGAGGATGTAGGAGGCACACAGAAAGAACTAGAAGGTGTCCTTTGAATTTAGAAAAGCAAAGCACTTCCATGATTAATTCTAGTTGGTTGAATATTAAATGAGAGGTGAGGGGAAAGAAAAGGGAGCATAAGTAACCCTTCAACAAGGCCCCAAAAAGTTAGGGCAGTGACTAATGGATTTTTGAAATAGTATTTTGTCAATCCAAAAGTAATGCATATTTATTATAGTGAATTTTGACAATTTCTAGAAAGGATGAACAAAATAGTAAATTACTTATAATTTTGCCAAAATTATGACTACCCACAAAGTAGTCATTTTAACATTTTTGATTGTTGTAACATTGTTGTCTACACAAAAGTGGTAACTATTCATTACAAAAATGTTCCAGCAATTAGAGAAACACAAACAGGTGGGCACAAGCCCCCGGGGCCCATCATTCACAAATGACCATAATTCCAGGCCTCTTTCTGTGTGTCTCCTTAAGGACAGAGAAGAGGGTGGGCTTAAAGGTGTGACAGGGAAGCCCTGCACCTGCCCTGCCTTTCTTAGGTGACCCTTGGGAAGGCAGAAGACTTACCCATCAGGGCCTCTTGGGAACACCCTTTGATGTAGCACCAGGAGCCCTCTAGGGAGAAGGTGATGCAGTTTAGTCAGCCATTTTTTTCACTGTGACCAAAATACCCAACAAGAACAACTTAGAGAAGGAAAAGCTTATTTGGGATTCACAGTTTCAGAGGTCTCAGTTCATAGACAGCTAGACTCCATTGCTCTGTGCCCCAGGTGAGGTAGCACATTATGGGAGAAGGGCCCAGCAAAGGAAAATTGCTCAGCTCACAGTAAGGTCTGGAAAGAGAGAGAGGAAACAACCGCGGGAAGATGCACCCTTCCATGGCACATCCCCGGTGACCAGCCTCCTCCAATCATGCTCCACCTGCCTACAGTTGCCACCCAGTCAGCCCATTCAAACTAGGATGGACTGATTTGGTTGCAGCTCTCATAATCCAATCATTTCAACTCTGAACATTCCTGAATGAACACAGGAACTTTTGGGGGACATTTCCTTTCTAAAGAAGAACATGATGAAACCATAGTGACATTGCCTCGGGTGCTGGAGGCTCAGGTATATGAGAAAGGGAAAGACAGTACAGCCAGATGGTGAGAGATCTGAGGGCCAGGCTGTGTGGGGGGTGAGGTTTGAAGTCTGGTGACCCAGAAGTGGTCATGCGGGCACCTTGTTGAAGCCCCCTCTGCATCCTAATGGCTGGGAACATACAGCATTAAATGCTCCTTCTGGGAGGCCAGCTGGGGAAGCCTCATTACCACCAGGGGCAGAGTGGGAATGGACCCTCATCTAGCATGGTGGTGAAGGCAGAATCAGGAAGGAGTATACAGAGGTAGAGTGGGGGAGGCAGCTGGCTTGGATCTGTCCTAAGCAGAACGGAAGGAGAGGGGTGGCAACTGGAGGGAAATGTCCAAAGAAGTGCAAGGACGGTGTGGGTGTTCTGGGTTTTGTAGCTCATGGCTAACTGCAGCCAACTAGCTGGGAGCTTGAAAACCACTAGAATGCCAACTGGCGACACAGATTGCAGGGACATGCAGAGGCTTTGTTCACAACTGAGAGGTAGCACAGAAACAGGGAGAGAAACACCAGCCTCCTCCTGCCCACCATGCCAGGCCCGTTTCACATGCCTTGGCTTATGATATTTAAAAACATTTCCCTTCTTTGGTGGTTTGGGCCCCCCTGCACCAGCTCTCCCCAGCTCTATGGTGCTGAGATGAGTTGGTCCTGAGATGAGACTGAAGGGCTAGCAGGGATGGGTGTTCCTGGATCATGGAATGTATTCCAGAGAGTTTGGGCAGAGAAAGTGTGGGAGGCTGCAGAAGGACTTTTATTTTTGGCTGTTGAACAAGGCGGTAAGGATGAAGGCTAGAATAGCTCTATGACCCTACTTTCCAGAAGACTCAATCCACGACTAAGCAGTCTTTGTAATAAAGTCATGTCCTTCCCTTCTACTGCCCTTCCCCTGGCCCCTCCTGTGGTCAGCCCCAGGCCTACCCAGGAGAAGGAAGCAAGGGCAGGTAGCAGGAAGCTCTGGGATCCAGGACCAAAGCCAGCTTAGAGTCCCTGTTGTAGACTGAGCTAGGGGGCGAACACAGAGGTCTCAAACATGTGGTCCTCAGGTTGGATGCAAATCTCAGAAGTGCTTTAACTGGTTCAAGCCACTTTTTGGTTTCTTTTCTCATGTAAGGAAGACATTCCCAGTCCATATGGCTGTTCAGAGTGGAAACAGACTGCTCTGGACACCATGGCTCTCCTTCCCTGGGGAGGGTCCTGCTGACTGTGATTACAATGTGGGGCAGAGTCAGACTGAGACAACCTGCCACCTGGGACTTGCCTCCCATCTGAAGAAGGCTGGGGTCTTCAGGACCCGAGCTGGCCATGGACTTGGAGTTGGCCTGCAACTCTAACTGCCTGTCTTCTCTCTCTTTCTCTCTCTTTTTTTCCCCAGCTGCATTTGGTTGCTCTGAACATGCCATTTTCTGGGGACATTCGAGCTGATTTTCAGTGCTTCCAGCAGGCCAGAGCTGCAGGACTGTTGTCCACCTTCCGAGCATTCTTATCTTCCCACTTGCAAGATCTCTCCACAGTTGTAAGGAAAGCAGAGAGATACAACCTTCCAATAGTGAACCTCAAGGTAAAAAGCAGTACTGTCCACTGCCTGTGGATGCAGCAGTCTCCAGAGGGATCAAGGCAGATGCCATCCCATGACATCAATCATGGTTCAGGGCCCATTTCTTTTACTGATTGTCTGTGTGACTTTGAACAGTCCCTTTCCCCTTTTTGGACCTCAGTTTACCCTCAGTTTACACAGTGTTCCTTCCTGCTTGTATGGTTTGTGGCTCCTCGAGTAGACAGGAAGAAGAATTATAATCTCTTCATTAACATAGCTTTCTATTTGTTTATAAAGCACTTTGTATCCATTATCTGACTGTTTTCTAATGAAAATGGGCATTGCTCTTTTCCCAGTTTATTATATGAGAAAACTGAGACTCAGAGGAAAAAAGTAGTTTGCTGGAAGTCACTGCAAACTATAGTCAGCCTCCTTAACTCCTGTGCTTGGAGCTCTTGGTTCCACCCTGGGATGCTTCTTAGGGCACCTGATGAGTACCTCCGGAGCACAGATGGGGGCACTGGTTCCAAGGCAGAGGCACTTTGTCCTAAACCCTGCTTTGGTGCTCTCTGAGCACCTAGGCTGCCAAAGCCTGGCAGATCTTTCGCCACCCCATTTGATGGCAAGGCAGGTCCCATAGGATCCCTGAATTATTCCACAGAAATAGCTGACTTCTTTAAGGTCACAGAGGGACAGTTGTGCCACTGCTCACACCCCTCCTGGTGACTAACTCACTTTCTAAAGTTCTTCAATACCCTTTGGTCCATGTAACCCCAGTTTTCCAGTTCGGAGCCTGGAGGCCTATGAGCGCCACGTGGACCTTGTAGCCAGCACTCTGCCTCCGGGCCCAGGTCCTCTCCCACCACCTTCCCCGCTGAGGTGATGGCATTCTCTCATTCATCCACCAGAGGCCAGACTCTTTCCTTCAGGAAAAGGACTGAGATTCATCTTCATATCACCCCCAGTGGAAACTGGCTGAAGACCTGGCACAAATTCAAAGCTCAGTGCATTTGCATACAAATTTTTAAACAACAATAATGAAATAAACACCTAAGACAGACTGTTGTTGAGGGGGAGATTTGCATACACATATAATAAGAGAAATTGCCTCATGAAACAAGACAATAGACCCAGAAGGGTTCAAGGACCAATAATAAAATCAAACCACATACATTTTTGAGTTCCTATTCCATCCATCTCTGGGATTGGGGCTGGGGACTTCAGTGTAAGTGGCATCTGGGCTTTGACGAATGAGTAAACAGTAGTCCATTTGCAGGTCAGTGGTATGTATAATGATTCTAATGTGACATTTTTCTTCATAGGGCCAAGTACTTTTTAATAATTGGGACTCAATTTTTTCTGGCCAAGGAGGTCAGTTCAATACACATGTTCCAATATACTCCTTTGATGGTCGGGATGTAATGACAGATCCTTCTTGGTAAGTGGGGTGGGCCCTGTTATGCGGTACCACAGACACTTTTAGGCAGCATTCTAGCAGTAGGATGCCTTTATCAACTGTCCCACTGGGTTAATGCCAATGTCAAGCCACAGTGAGACAGCTGAGGACTGTGGAGAAAGCCCTGTCCTTGGAGCCAGAAGACCTCGGTCCAGTAGCTCAATCTGAGTCCATGGGCAGAGTGCTTCTGCTCTCTGAGCCTCAGCTGCCTTGCCTGTCAAATGGACAAGATGAACATACTGTAGCATAGGACTGTTGTGCAGATAAAATGAATATATGTGAAAAGACATTGTGCAGTGGGCACTTATGTGATGAGTGATGTAACTTCTGGTGATCCTATAATTTTATACTGTGAATTACCTCTTTCCAACTATGTGTGCTTTTCAGAATAGAGCAACTCAGCAAATCTTTCCTCAGTGTCTACTCTGTAACAGGGCCTGCCAGGCCTGGAAGGCACAGTAATAAACCTACACGGCCCCTACCCTTAAAGGGCTCCCAGTCTGCAAGGGAAGATGGACGCAAGACTAAACTGTGCTTGTAGACGGATTATTGTGATTGTAAACTGGAGAAACAGATACAATGATAAGAACATAGAGGAAGCATTTATTTTCACTTAGGGGTGAGAATCAGAGAAGGCCTCCTGCAAGAAGAGACATTACTTGGCTTTGAAAGATGAGAAGGAGTCATTGGTCTAAAAATGAATACAGTGCCACTGTAGGCAAAGGGGCCTGTGAGCAGTGGTTCAGACTCACTTCACAAAAGCTGGGTGCAACTGGATGAGAGTGTGTTTAGAAGGTGGGAAAGTGCCACCGGGAGATAGAGAGGTGATCTGGCATAGACCGTAGGGGGGCAAAGTTTGATATGATTCACAATACTTACGCTAACTTGCTTACCAAGATGTGTCAGTCAAAAAGTAACATGATAGGGGTTGGGGTTGTAGCTCAGTGGTAGAGTGCTTGCCTAGCACATATGAGGCACTGCGTTTGAGCCTCAGCACCACATAAAAATAAAATAAAATAAAGGAAATGTGTCCATCTACAACTAAAATTATTTTTTTTTTAAAAGTAACATGACAAAATTAATTTTTAGGCCCCAGAAGGTCGTTTGGCATGGCTCCAACACCCATGGCGTCCGTCTTGTGGATAAATACTGTGAAGCATGGCGATCTTCAGACATGGCAGTCACAGGATTCGCCTCCCCACTGAGCACTGGGAAGATTCTGGACCAGCAAGCATATAGCTGTGCTAATAGGCTCATCGTTCTATGTATCGAAAACAGCTTCTTGACAGACGCTAGGAAGTAGTGACCTTTCGATGATTGTTAAAAAGAGTTTTCCAATTTTTCTTATGTGAAGAGTTGACACTGAAATCTAAAATGTTTAAACGTTGTAAATATTACAGTTTTTTAAAATTTACGCATTCGTTCACAAGCAACCAAAGAAAACATACCTCAATACACTCAAAACTGAAGACAGAAAGGACTCAGATCAAAGACCAAATCTGATCCATATATTGGTGCTAGATTCTGCAGTGAACTTCATGCAGTGTAAACACATCCCAACACAGGTTAAGAGCAAGTTGAGAGCCAGAGGCTGGGGCATTTGCCCACTGCGACCTTCAGGAAATCATGTCCTCTTTTAACCATGGTTGTTGAGTGTAAGATGTCCTTCATGTTTTCTTACAAAGTTAGTGTTTAGAAATGTTACCCCTTTCTAAGTTATGTGCAAACTGAATGCTTTATTATTTCATGTACACCCATCATTTGCAACTGCTGTTCATACCAAGAAACAGAACTGCTCAAATACTCCTATTGGCATTTCCTTTTTTTTTTTTTTTTTTGCGGTGCTGGGGATTGAACCAGGGCCTGTGCTTGCGAGGCAAGCACTCTACCAGCTGAGCTATATCCCCAGACCCTATTGGTATTTCTTATAGTATCAAACTTTAATGGATTTTTTCCCTATAATATTATTGCCATCGTGCTGTGGAAGTTTTATATTTTTACCCAATCATATTTTAGTATGGCATCTGTTTATATAACTCTGACTTGCTGGAAAAGTTGAAGCTCTAAATTATCCGAAACTAGAAAAGAAATAGCACATAATTACTACCTTTCCCTTGGTGGCCTTCCTCCCCATCCCCCACCGCCGGTTTTATGACTTCCATTGGGCAGTTCTTGAATCATAACGACAACTGAAACAAACAGGTTTGTAGAGATGAATTTTCTGAGCAAAGTACATCTTCATGCTGTATACTTTGATTTTTTTCCATGTAAGTGAACATAAAAACATCTTTTCCAGGCACTTTTTTCTGTTTGACTTTTTCTCCCTAGTTCCTTTATTCTTCACCACTCATGTGGAAGGGACCTGGGGTGGATTTGCTAATCCTGTCACTCGTGCTAGCCCTCAGGTGGTGATCAGAGAACTGAAGATCTTCCCATCATGCTCATCTGCTCCTGCCTGTTGTCTCCCACTTGTGGGGCTGGAGAGAGAAGAGCCCCAGAATGGGAAACAGGATTGGCTGTGATTCTGCTCCATCCCAGTGTGTGACTATGGGCGTAGCGGCCTCTGTCTCTCAAGGAGGCTGGAATGAGGCAGGCACAATATTGGCTCCAGTTATTACACATCAGACCTATTAGAGGTCCCATTTGCTTTTCATGATAATTCTGAAAAGGAGGTATTTTGATCTCTACAAGTGAAAAAAATTGCTGAAGCTCAAGAACTTACTTGTTGCAGGTCACGTAGCTGGTGCGTGGTGGGGCTGGTTTCAGACCCAGCATCTGTCTTATTCCAGCATCCAAGAGCTTTCCAAGGAACTGCAGTGCAGGGTTGCCTGATTGCCTCCGCCCAGCTCCAAGTGTGTGACTCTGGTTTGACTCTGAGGAGAAATATAGTCACCAGACAAGAGGCATGCTGGGATACTTCCTCCCATTCATCTGGGCTGGCCCAGAAACTTGGCAAAGTGAATTCTCCCTTATAGTCCTTGAAATAGAAAGGAAATTAAGACAAGAGAAATAAAGGGGAGGGCAGCCCAGAATTTCCATTGAGGGGTTTCACAAATGGAAGCACAGTGAGAATCTTCCTGATGTGTCATGAAATGAAGACAGCTATAGTTGGAAAGTGCTGGGATAGATGAGAGGGTGGTTTTGAACAGAAACCTCATGGAGCAGGGAATGGTGGACAGGAGGCTCAGAAGGTCATGAGGTACAGGAGCCACCCATTTTAATCAGAGCCAACATGGCCCAGAGCTACTGGAAAGGCAGGTGGGATGGGATTCAGGGAGAAAGAAAGCCTGTGCTCATCCCAGGAAAGGTTCATGACCTTGCCTCTCAGTCTTCATGCCCTGGAGTAGGCAAAACCCCCACACACACACCTAGAGAGAGGCCCCGGGTCATCCTCAGGACATGCAGACTCAGAACCACTGTGGAAATTCTGGCTTGCTATTCAAAACCTTTCCCTGAACACCGGCCTCCAGTCACATGGGCATGGTATCCTCGTGGTCACTGAGGCGAGCCACACATGCTCCTCTGCCAGGCTCTGTGATTCATTTTGTGCCCTGCCTCTGCAAGGTCTTGATCACTGGGTCTGGCCTGCTCCTCCCCCATGGCAATGCATCTGTGACACCCCCAGTCCCCTGAACCTGCCTCCCTTTTCTCCTGCTTCCCCTCCAAACACCTGTTGTTTCACATCTGAATCTTGTCACACAACTAAAATACAATGGCCAAGGGTGTCTATGCCTTCACTCCACGCCTTTGCCTACAGTCACGAATGTACTTAAGGTTGGGAAGCTGACTAGCACTCTCCAGGTACTACGGCAGTGAAGATCTGACACAGTAGTTAATCTGCACAGACTGGAGGTCTCTTGACTTGCCCTGGGTCCATATTGCAGACCTCCAAGTTCTGAAGGCTGCAGCCTCAATCTTCCAAAGTCTCCTATTCAGTAATAGAACCAGGACGAAAGTGACTACCAATTCATATCAGGGACCAGGCCCATGAGGAGGTAGTCTTGGGTGGGATAAAGGTGCAAAGGAATCTGGAAGTTATGTGGGGGGAAAGAGGTTGTGAAGGAGACAGGCCAGGGGAATTCCCCTGCCAACCTGGCTGTAGCCACGTGGTATAGCCGGAAGCAGAACCAAGAAAACAAGAAAATAGGCCACAGGAGACTGCTTTGAATTTCCCTTATTTCCTGGACCTTATGTGGCTTGCACTGTATCACTTGCATTATGGAGATGTAAGTAGAAAAATTCTGGGAACTGCCAGCAACAGTTGAGTATTTGACAAGACACTTTGTATTAGCCAGCAATGGAAACACAAAGTAACAAACAAACAAACAAAAATTAAAAAGAAGAAAAAAGGAATGTGTTCGCTCCAGGAAGGATGGAGGATGCGCAGAGATTCAAGCAATGTGGTCATTTTGTCTAGTGTGTGTGTGTGTGTGTGTGTGTGTGTGTGTAGGCACGTGCACGCACCTACCTGCCTGTCTCTCTGCTTTGTTTGCTTCTGCTTTTGTCAGTGTCTGGCGCCTTCCCTCCAACAGAGGATAAGATTCCTTCATGTGTCAGGAGTGATTGAGGCTGCTCGCACCATATCTTACCCCACCACCCTAGAAAGTGGTCACAGAAGAAAGGGAAGTCTTCCCCTCCCCTCTGGGATTACATCAATTCCTAGAAAGGACCCCTATTGGTCCCATTTGTGTTGTATGCCCAGGACTGATTGGCAGCCCCACTAGAAAGAAGAAGAATATCTCTGTCCAGAAAGCATGGAGGTTTGAAATGACCAGAAAACTGGGCATAGAAAGTTGAGAAGATATAAAAAAAATTCTACCACACCCAGGGAAGGGTTGAATATGGGGGCTGTCATGGTAGAATGATAGACAGAGGTGAAGTCATGTCTTGAATTCTAAATTAAAGCATTTAGACTTTTACTCAACAACTGGTGGGGCATCTTGGGAAGATTTTAAGAAAGCAAGAGATGGGACAAATTCCTGTTTGAGAAAAGTCAGGAAGGTCTTTTGTTTATTCATTCATCTTTCCAGAGATATTTGTTGAATAATTATTTTATACCTAGGACCATGTTTCCATTTGGAAGTACAGAGATAGGTGATGTTCCCACTTTTTAAGCCACCATGCCCATTATTTGAATTTCGGCTATGCCATCTGCTAGCCACATAATCATAGGCAAGTAACCAAAAATCTCCAAGTAACTGAAAACAATCCCTTTCCCTCAACCCTTCCAAGTAGCTCAGTGTCCTCATCTGTAAAACAGGGTCAGTCATGGAAGCTACTCTCCTTTGAGCTGACTTACTAGAAGCATTGGGAATGAGGTTTGGTTCTCAGTAAGCGTCTCATCAGTGTTCACCACCTTGGCCTGTCCAGGTGTCTCCCAGGAGGAGCTAAGGGGATTCCTCCAGCCTTCTTAGATGGCGCCTTCCAGTCTGCCTGGTTTTCTATCCATCTCCAGGCCCTGGGGTGTGAATCAACCTGTCCTCAATGGTGCCTGCTATGGGTAAATATCCACTGTCCCAAGTCCCATTCTGGCTGGCTTGGCCCTCTGCTCACCCTCCCATAATCCACCATTTAAATTCTATTCATGTGGTCCAATAGCTTCAGGACTCAACCCTGACAGCAGGGCTCAACTCCTTCTGAACGACAGGTGTGTGCACTGCAATGATTGCTAAATAGACTGGTCCCCCTGCAAAAATCTGCTCAGCGCGTGAGTTCCAGGAGGAGGCAGGGCACCCTGTTGTCTGATATGTTGGTAAAAGGAAATTGTTCACCTTCCACTCTTTCTAGACTTGCTCCTTTTCCTCCTTTCCTTTTCTCACTGAATGACACCACTGTCCAGCCAGGGGCCCAGGAGTCAGTTATTTACTCATTCATTTGATAAATATTTTAATATATATATATCTTTATCTTTAATTGATTCAGTAACTGTACACATTTATGAATACGATGACAATTTATTAAATGGACACAATGTGTGACAATCAGATCAGAGTAATTGGCATATTCATCAACTCAGACATTTATCATTTCTTTTTTTTTTTGGTACCAGGGATGGAACCCAGGGCACTTAACCACTGAACCTCATCCCCAGCTCTTTTTTATATTTTATTTAGAGACAGGGTCTCACTGAGTTGCTCAGGGGCTTGCTAAGTTTCTGAGGCTGGTTTTCAATTCTTGATCCTCCTGCCTCAGCTTCCCAAGTCCCTGGGATTATAGGCAATCACTATAGCGCCCAGCCATTTATCATTTCTTGCTGGGAATAATCAAAATCCTGTCTACTAGCCAATTCACTCAGCAAATATGGACTTAGTGCCTCCTGGTAATAACAACAAACCCCAAAATAAGGGCTAGAGAGTTCAGCGAAGTTCTAATATTTACACAATGACCACTTTGATTTTTTTTCCTTTCTTTTTTTTTGGACAGGGATGGAACCCAGGGGCACTTAACCACTAGCCACATTTCCAGCCCTTTTTAATTTTTTTAAAATTTTGAACAGGGTCTTGCTAAGTTTCCTAGGCCCTCACTAAGTTGCTGAGGCTGGCCTTGAACTTGTGATCCTTCTGCCTTAGCCTCCAGAGCCACTGGGGTTACAGGTGTGCACCATCACACCCAGCCCACTTTGACTTTTAAATATCAAAATGTCATAAGACATTCTGGGATGCTCTAGCTTTGCTGTGCATGGTGGTCTTCTTGAGAGACAGCGTGGTGCTGGCTCTTCTCCCACCCTCTCCTGCTCACACCTCCCCACTCATCTCCTGGGCTCCGACTTCTCTGCTCCACGTCGTCGTTCTCCACACCATGAGAGATGCTTTCTGAAAAGCCTGACACACTCCATCTGTTTTGATTTGGGTTCCCCTTTAGATGGGGATTCCTTTACAAGCAGTTTACGTGGGAGGAGATCCTAGGAAGTACCCAGAATTGAAACAGGGAAGGGAAGACAGATTGTCAAGTGTGCATCTAGTTACCACTGTGGGTAACTAGCTCATACCCTCCTCTGAGGAACTCTGGGATCTGTGTATTTTGGCACCTCAGAGTTTCCAACCCTGGGGATAAGGTGTTGTGGTACTTATAAGCTGATCCTCATCAGTCATTGAAAAGCAGGAAAGTACAGGACACTGCCTCCAAGTCCAGTCTGCTACTCACTGGCAGATGGGTTTGTGTTGCCAGAGAACACTCTCAGGTTCAAATTTGGAGGTCTATGGGTAGGGCACCCCGGAGCCTGCTGCTTCAGGCTTAATCTAACAGGAAACCACCCAGGCCCGATATCAAGATAACAAATTGAACTTAAAACAACTTCCTCAAATGTTACTGAGATAAGGAGGAAGAGGAGGAGGAGGAGGAAGGAAGAAAGACAACCTGTAATGCAACTGTTAAAAAAGGAAGAACATCACTGACCAGGCAGAAGCCCTTGAGGGCTTTCCGGGGCATATGAACCTGGCGTGATGATATCCCACAACGACAGCAAAGAGCAAGCCTGTGTGTGGCTGGGTTGTGACATATGGACTGTGCCAGCAGGGGCCGAAGGCAATGATAAGCTGGGGAAGAGCTGGGGACCCTCATAGACACCCGGACAACTGCTAACAGCACCTGAAGAGTGGACCGTCTTGTCTGTGAGGCTTCATGTTTAGGAAGAATCATCATAGCAGCAGCACCAGGGAGTCACCGGAGGACGTCCAGCAGCCTCAAAGCGGGAACTAGAAGATCGAGAGAGCAATGGCTTCTATTTAAAAGGAATTATGATAGCAAATGATAGAGAACTTTTTAAAATTCACATTTGCATTTTCAATGAAATTTCAGAAGGTAAAAGAAGCATCAAATGGGAAACTAGAAGAAACACTCCTTAAAAATAAAAAAATGCCTGTACCAAAATAAAATAGCAGCATCTATGCTATTGAAACCTGATTTAGTGAATTCTTAGAACAAAATCAGAAGCATTAATATGATCCTCTCATGCGTACCTGTGTCAGAACACAGACAGAAAGATAACATCACCAGATAAACGAGGAAGGAGAGAGATAGATACAATGTTCCAATATTGTTACAATAGGAGTCATAGAGTAAGAAGGAAGAATGGATGGAAGTATCTGTGAACCAAATAATGAAACAAAGTTTTCCAAGCTGGAGAGGGGCTTTTTCTATGGATTGAAATCATTCACTGAGTCTTGGGAAGAATTGTTACCAAAAAAAAAAAAAAAAAAAAAAAACCCGCCCAAAGACATAACTGGTAGAATTTCAAAGGCAACCTTAAAGTCATAGAAACTTCCATGCAGAAAGCAATTCAGACTGGCACTGGAATTCTCACTTGCAATAATAAAAATTAGATAATGGACCAATGAATAAATAATCCTGCTAAAAATCATGTTAAAATTCCATAGCTCACCCCATTCTGGTATCTGAGAACAAAGACAAAGAGACGCTTTTAGGAATGGTGAGACTCAAAATCACAGTACCCAGGTACTAAGAAAAAAATGTGGGAGAATTATAACCAAATGAAAATTAACAGAAAACTAAAATCTAACAAAGTAGAGGACATCATGGCACACTAGAAATCTAAAGAGAAACAATGCCAGAATTTTTTATAGATATGTGCAAATTGATATATCCCAGTGTGTAGTATGTATAGCACATCTGAGTTGAAGTGGTTGTTATTTTAACAGTTATATATTTGTTTTAACATGGGTTAGAAAAATATAGGCAGATACCTAATCCGTAATTTCACATTCATTTTTATTAATATGCAGTTTAAGTGAGTTCTTAAATTTTTTTTAAAAAATGTGTTAGTTGAAAGAAAAAATATTAGGTAACTAATACTATAAATGATGTATTGTTAAGTTGGTAGTAAATGACTGAATTTTGGGAAATGTTGAACTGAATAATTGTAAATAATGCTGTTGTAAAGTATGTTCCAGACCTTACCAAATTGTGATGATAAAACAGATTCATGCTTCTTTTAAAACCTAAATTGAAAGTTTGATCCCCTGGATGTGAAATTAGCATGAAGTCCAGTCACTCAAAAATTCTTCTATCAAATATTCTGGGGTTGTGTTTTGGTCAGCTTGTTCACTGTTTCCACCCAAAGAGCTGACAAGAGCAATTTTAGAGATGTTAAATTGTGTTTGGTGCTCAGTTTCAGAGGTCTCAGTCATAGACACCCAGGTCCATTGCTCTGGCTGGAGGTAAGGCAGAACATCATGGCAGAAGAGTATGGTGGAGGAAACCAGCTCAGGACATAGCCATCAGGAAGCAGAGAGAGAGAGAGCGCACTCCACAAGAATGAAATATTAGCCCCAAAGGCACACCTCCAGTGACCCACCTCCTCTAGGTGTCAACAGTTACACCCCAGTTAATCCATTCAAGAGGATTAATGCACTGATTAGGTTAAGGCTCTCATAACCCAATCATTTCACTTCTGAACATTCTTGTATTGTCTCTCACATGAACTTCTGGGGACACCTTATGTCTAAACCATCCCAGGTGGCTTATATTTGCTCAGGAATTAACAAACAGGAGATGGGAACTCAGGAGTACCCCTGTTCAGGAGGGTTCAGGGCCATGCTGCCCTGGTTGTTTGTGATAAGCTGGTGCTACTGAGAACTCTGCTGAAGTCATGGTGGTTTTAAAGATATGGGTTCTGGCATGCTTGAACCCAACCTGAAGTGTTGCACCCAACACTTCAAAATGTTGCTCTGAATGTCCTGCTTGCTACTCAAACCACCCTGGCTGCCTCTGATACAGGTCTCTGACAATTGATATCCCAATACTTTCTTCAAATTCAAGGAGGCTACTTCTTCTCTTGGTGTCACTCTCATTCAAGAAGCCCCACAGCAAAACTGCCTGGTCCCAGTGTCATAGCTCTTAAATTGTATAGCATCTTCTCTTGTCTTTGAACTGCAGTTATCTTCAGGGCATCCCCACCAGCAGGAGAGCAGCTGGCATGGACGCCTCACCACCAAGCCCTCCCAGGCTGGGGTGATGTGTCTTGGTGTCCCACAGAGCATAGCCCAAGTCAAGGTCTTAGTACGGGAGGCAAGAGTGAACCAGAGAAAGAGGAAAATTCACCTAGGGACATATTGTTGAGGTCACAACTGTCAGCAGTGGGCATTCAGTTCTAATAGGACCTCAGAGAAGTGTGCAGAATATCTTACCCAGTGTCCACTTGATGAACAGGGCCCTGGAGCATTTGCAGGTTGCCCACAGAGTACCAACTCTCCTGCACTTCTGTACTGGCATTGGGAGAAAGACCTGTGGTGAGTCTTGAGGTGGAACACCAGCAGCCAGAGGAGAATCAACTGTTTTGTCACAGCTATGGCTGACCTCAGAGCTGGGCCAAAGGGGCATGAGGCATATCTAGGAGGCGCCTGCTATAATCCCACTGAGCAGCCAGCCCCCTGTTCTCATCAAGGCACCATCCTGTTCTAGACAGTAATTCAACCTTATCTGCACTTTCCCTTTCTAACATTTTAATTACTCAGAGTCAACTGCATTCCAAAAATATTAAATGGAAAATTCCAGAATAAAAAATTCCTAAGTTTTAAATTGTATGCCATTCTGCACTGTGTTACGAAATCTCACACTGTCCCACTCCATCCCTCCTCAGATATGCATCATGCCCTTGTCCAGCATATCGGTGCTGCATGTGCCGCACACCCACTAGTCATTTAGTTGCTGCTCTGGTCATCAGATTGACTGCCACAGCATTTCAGGGCTTGTGTAACTTGAAAATGCCCCAAAATACAGGAGACCTCTGTCAAACCTGGCAAGTAGGCTTCTGGCAAAAGAAAGAAAAACACACATATAAAATTATAATGAAAAAGATATAAATCATGGATACAGAAGGCATTTTAAAATACAAAATATTCTATATACAATTTATAAATTTAGATTTTAAAATATAGACACAATGGATAATGTGTTATGAAAATGTGATGATCAAAATTGATGCACAAATAAAAAACCTGAATATTTCACTACTATGTATGAAATTTAAAAGATCATCAAAAATATCCTCATCTCACATACACATATACTCTGTACTCTTAGCTAGTTTTATGGGTGGGATAAGTCATTTCTCCAAGAAAGGAGGATGTTACAGAAACAAAATAAAAGAATGGACAATGAAAATAAAAGATGCCATTGCATTCCACCACTTAAGTGTTCAACAGACAACACACACATAAACAGTTCCACACACACAATTTCAAGAATGCTCACTGACAAGAAAAATACACTCACTGTCTTCTTAGGGGTTGACCACCAAAGAGAGATCCAGCTATCGCATCCAGTTGCAAGTCCAGCATCTCTGGAGGTGTCAATTTTGACCAATCAGGTCCTGATGCTAGTCTGTCAATTATCAATGATTTATTGAGCACATACATGTACAAAAATGGAGGAACTGCCCATGAAGATCTTATATTCCAGCAGCAGGAATAGATGATAAACATGCAAACAAATAAATAGATGAGGTGAATTCAGGTCGTACTGAAAACTGCTAAAAGAAGACAGGCAGGTGACAGGGATGAGTGTAATGGGGGCAGGGGAACTACCTTCAACAGGTGCAGAGACACTTCTGAAGAGATGACATTTAAGTTGAAGTGTTCGTTGTTTGTTTACTAAGATATCTGGATTAAGGGAAAAGTATAAAATGTTTCAAAACTGTGAAATAAACTTTACATGATTGTGAATATATTAAAACTGCTTAATTATACAACTTAAATTGGTGAATTGTATGGTATGTGAATTATGTCTCATAAAAATTTTTTAATAAAGGCTAAGTTTAAAAAAAAAGGGATAAGTTTAAAACTATTGGATTTCTTGCAACTGTTGTCCCCACTCTGCTATCTCTATGGTATAGTGCCTTACAGCTAGACCCTTGTAGACCTCCAGGGAAGTGTATTAGTTAATTTGCAGCCAAAACACAGAAGGCACTTTAAGTAATTGAAACAGAGGGAATTCAATGCAGATAATTACATGGTTGATGGAAAAGCCAATAAATGAACTGAGGACAGAAAGTCTATCCAGGTAAGAGGAGCAAGTGGAGGAGCATGTGTTACTGGAGCCAGAGGCTAGGATCAAAGACCAAGAGTTGGGTGGCACTAGGCCTGGAGACATAAAGGAGGAGAAGCCCAAGCCAGAAAGGCCACTGGAGACAGAGGGTGGAGGAGCAGTATCTTGATCCTTTCCTTCCTTCCTTAATCCAGTCCTTTGCCTGTGACCACCTTGGAACATGTAGCCAGTAGTCAACTGACCCAGACCCTGGGAAACACAGTCCCGGCCACCCCAGAGCAAGGTGGAGAGGAGAGGGGCACAGAGGCCCAGGACAGACACAGGAAGATTGCAAAACTTCCTGGTTATGGAAAGTCCACCCCACTAAGACTTCAGTCTCACACTCTGTTTCCAGCTGTTCTCTCTTGCTCCGCCGTCAGATGTGATCCTGACTTCAAGGAAGATGGAAAGGAGGGTGATCCAGGCCTAAGATCCCCCTGCCACTTCCTCTTCAAGGTCCAGCTCTTCGCACATATTTGGTTGGGCGACTGGTCACCCCTCACCACAGACATTGCCATCCCCACAGGGCAGATGTTTCTTATCCTAGCACCTCTCCTCCCCTACTTCTCAGCCATCTCAGGAACTTTGGGGAGGCAGGAAGGGGGAGCTGGTAGGATATATCTGATACCTTTCAGTAAGGCCTGTAGTGGGAGGTGACATGGTGGGCATCTCTCATCTCTCTTGAGAAGGTGGCATGCTTAGAGTTCTTTTGTCCCACTTCTGGCCTTTAGCTGGAATTCTCAGATAACAGGAAAAGTCCCAGGGAACATCCTGTTATGTTTGAACAATGCAAAGGAGGCAGGCTCACAGAGATCTGGGCAGAGCATCCCAGGAAGGCGAAACAGCCCATGTGAAGGCCTTGAGGGGCAAAGTAGCCTGGGGTGACCCAGCGGCAAAAGGAAGTAGCAGGAGCTGGAACAAGAGTACATGAGGGGAACTCAGCAAGCTGGCAGCCACAGAGCATGGGTTCTTTAGATTTTACGTCTGCTCACTTTGAGAGGCTGCTAGAGAGAGTTTCTATAATTTAATTGATCATTTAAAGAATTTTTAGTTATAGATGGACACAATTTTACTTTATTTAGCTATGTTTTTGTAGAATTGAACCCAGTGCCTCACATGTGCTAGGCAAGTGATCTACCACTGAGCCACAACCCCACCTGATTTGTTTTTTTGTTTTTTTGTTTTTTTGAGAGCAGATTAGATAACTGGGTGTATCGTTATGGCATTTTCCCCTGTTAGAAAACACAAAACCTACATTGGCTCTTCATACACCCCAAGAGAGTCTCACAAACACATATTCACCTCCCGCAGCTCACATGAATTTTATTACTGAGATACATACTCCTATCTAGATGTTAGTTCTGGGCAGATCTATTAGGTTTAGTAGTATGTGAACTGATCCTTGTTTTGGAAAAACCACTGTCACTTCTGGGTGCTGCCAGGACTGGGAAGCAAATGGAGCAGTTACGGCAATGATTTAGCTGACAGAAGATGACGCCCTGGGCTGAAGCACAGGAGGTGGAGAGAAGCAGACAGATCAGGATAAACCCAGGAGGAGGAGCCCTGCAGAAAGTCTATTATGCAAGAGTGATTCCTGGAGTTTCCACCTGGCTGGTTGCCTGGACAGTGATGCTATTTCCTGGTGTGGGGATGACTCCCTAAAGGCAAGATTTGTTTATGATTCTTTGTTTTCTTCATTATTCTAGTCCCAAGTAGAGTATCTGCCACTTAGTAGTTGCTTACTAAATATATGGTGAATAAGTGAAAGGACTCTTCTTTGACCAGGTTACAGATGAGAAGCCTGATGGACATACTCATGTACTTCTTCCTGCTTGCGACTCAGTGATACATGGGACCACTCTATGTGTATTTGCCAAATTTAAAAACATGGGAAGGGTTGGGGATGTGGCTCAGTGGTAGAGCACTTACCTAGTAGGCACAAGGCCCCAGGTCCCATCCCTAGCACTGCAAAACAAAACAAAACAAACAAAACTAAAATAAACACATCAGCATAAATAATAGGGGAGAGAGGAAACATTTCCAGTTGTTATCAGCCAAAAACCTCTATGCTTTCCTCCTGGATGGGGACAGCAAAGTGCACTTTGCTGGCAGAGGAGCAAGTTCTTCCTGTCCTCCTATGGGTCCTGCCCATGGGACACATGGGAGAATCATTGAGCAGCTGAAAACAGGCCCCATCCTGGAGTGACTTCTGCTCTTCTTCATAGGCCCCAGCTACTCTGCTCCGAGGCTGAGTTGCGGTCAGTACTCCTTTACCAGGTGCTCCCTGTCTACTCCAGCATCCTGTCACTGAGGGGTGCTTTTGCAATTCTTTAAGGAAAAAGAACATCAAACCCTCTGCACTCTTGGGATCTTACTGCAAATAGAAGGAAACTCTCTTTTTCCACCTGTTGCTCTCCTCTGCTTTTAAAACAGCCCAGCTTCGATGGAGACCCTTTCTGGTCATTCCTCATTAAAGGGACACAGGAAATGGCCAACACACTTCAACCTCTCCACATCTTTTGACCTCAGACCTCTCAAAGCGGCTGGTGCAGGTTTGTCTGGCAGTTTACTGTCTCCAGGCTGCCAGCTTCTTCACCCAGAAAGGAGGAGACCCCTCGTGGCTCCTCCCACCTAGCGTTAGCCATTCCAATTACCTACGAGCTCTTGTTTGCAAGTACTAATTTCTGTATTACTTACATTTCTTTAATTACGGGGCATAAATCCAAGTAAAATTAGTTTTCCTAAAAAACAAGAGTTACTGGTTCTTGTTAAAAAAAGAAAAAGAAAAAGAAAAAAAGAAAAGGAGGGAATATACCTGGCCTGGGAATCTCATGTCCAGATAAGCATTTAATATTGTCAATTCCTTCCCCTCCCTTCTCTCGCCCCTCTCCCTCTATTGCTGCTTCTACTTCTCTCTGTGCTTGGGCTTCATGGTCTCTTACTTCCCTGTCTGCATCCTGGCAAGGACAGGCTGGTTTTTGTTTTCTAACTTTAACAAGAAACAGAGATGGTGGACTAGGATTGCATTGACTTGAGCACCGACATCTTCCTTTGCGAAGAAATGAACTAAGGGGGAAGTGGTAGGGTCAGCCCTACCCTGTCCAGGGAGCTCGGAGGCTCTGGGAGAAGGAGTCCTCTTCAGGTGATGACTCAGCGTGGCCTGTCACGCCTTCCTCAGTCCTGTGCCGTCCAATTCACCAAAGCCAAACAAATAGGAAGTGTGGCAGACAGATTCTTTTTAGTAGCAGTACGCTTGGGTTTGTTTTCATGGGCATGAGGCCTCTGGAAAGCAATTATTTTCCCTTGTTTCTTTGCTGCATCAGAGGCGTGGAGCAATCTTAAAGGGTGATTACAAAGAAGCAATATTGCAGTGTTGGATGTGGACATGCGTAGGGACTGCTATGCTGGCTAGGCTAAAATGTCGTGACTTGTTCTGATCATAGTCTTTATTAGAGTCTCAGTGTGCCAGAGTTGGAAGGCACCTTGAGATCACAGCCAAACCTCTCACATTCCAAAGAAGGAAATTGTAGCCCAGAGACGGGCATGGAGCAACTTAAAGGGCCCAGTGAGTCAGAGGCAGTGAGGACTTCCAATGAAGTCTTTTAAATTGCTGCACAGGATCGTGTCATCAAGTCATTCAATGACGCTTAATGAAGTAAATAAAGGAGCATCTGCTGCATATTTGCTTCTAAACGTCCTTGAAAGCAGTTGATGGGAAATTCCAACCTGATGCTGAATTGAACTGTTTTGTCAATTCACTTCTGGCTGCCAAAAATATCTCTACAAAGCTGTAGAGATGTAACGATACGGCTCTGCCCTGTTTTAAGCATAGGGGTCTTGAATTCAACCACCAAGGTCATCCTTTGCTGATAGTCCTTTGCTTTCTGGTGGCTTTCTTGGTTTCTGAATCCCTGTGGTCTGACGTTTTCCTACCAAGGAGACAGTTTGACCTGTGGTTTTTATCATCTTTGGTACCCCCTGGGTTTCCCCATCTTGCTTGCTGGGCTGCACTGCTCAAGTCTGGCCCCAGAGTGTCCTGCTCAGCATGGTGAGGCCAGAAGGTCATTTGCTCCTCCACATTCCCCCAGGGCTCTGTCCCCACAACCTGTCCCACATAGAATAAAACAAAGGGTTCCTTTGCCCTCCGGCTGTGCCCTGCATTCAGCCAACTGGAGGCAGGGAGATGGGAAGGAGAGTGGGCTCCGGTACATATTGCCCAATTCCCACTCTGTGGGACTTCCAGTGCTGGATGCATCCCTCCACTGAAAACCACAGCTCCTGTCATGCGGCTCTGCCCTTCACAGGATTCTGTCTCCTGGACCCAGTATTTGTCCCTCTCCGCACCTGTTCGGGTCACAGGCTGACATAGCACCTGCAGATGCTAGTGTTCTGATGAGTCCTGTGGGGTGCTGGATTCTCCCTTGCAGCTTCTCCACACCCTGCTATCCCTTTCAAAAACAATCCCTTTATTAAACTCACCTCAAATTACCTGGTTTGAGTGTGCCACCTGTGCAGCTGGGGCTCTGGCTGGTAAACTACGAGACTCCATCCTAGGTCTCAGTGCCTCACAGTCTCTGGGATGATATTCTGCCCCAAGAGGGAGACTCTTCCGAGCCTACTTTTAGGAGTCAATGTGTCTGCAGAGTTCTTGAACCTGGACTCCTAAATCCCAATAAGTTCTTATCTTATTCCTGAGATGGAGCCTCTGAGAACTTAAGGCAGAACCCCTCACAGCGATGGCCAGGAGCCAGGAAATCAAACTCTGTGTAAGGAGGTCACAGAGCTGCACTGCCTGGCTGGCTAGCATGGGTGTCTCATGCAGGAAGGGAAGAGGACAGGGTCTGGTGATCTTGAAAGAGCATCTACCTTGGTGGTATCAGAAGTAGATGGTTCCTGTGCTTCTTCCTGGGCTGATGAAAACTGGGGAAGGGATTTATGTCCATGCTTAGTCCCAGCACTAAGAAGGAGCAGCACCGGCCCAGCCCCAGGTGGTAATGGTAGTGGGGTCTGCTGACCACACTGAGGGCTTCGGGGAAGGTGAAACCTGGTACTTTATCCCAGCACTAGTCCTTCCCCACCACAATCCATGAGTTCAAAGTCCTCATCCCCCACATCTAGTCATCAAGCAGCAAGTCCCTGTTCTGAGAATGGAGCTATTCAGCCATAGCCGGCGTGGTCGTCATCTTTATTTCTATCCCCCATCGTGCTAGACACAAAATATGTTAGATTGGGAATAATTTACAGTCACTTACAACCTGCTTGTTTCAGACTGCCACTTGAGCACAAAACTGTGTGGGATAGCAGTTTTGCAGAAGTAATAGACAGTCAGTTGCAAAGATACCCAAAGTGATAATATTATCTCACATTTTTTGCAGTGTTTCACAGTTTGTCAGACATTTTCTCATGCATTATGTATACCAGTTGACGCTCATAATAAACCTATTATATATGTGTATATGCATACTATATATAATATACATATGTAACATAGACACCATCCATGTCTTTGTGTGTGTGTGTGTGTGTGTAAAATATATAGAAAGAATGAGCCTTCAACAAATAAAACGACTTACCCAAGGTCATGTAATCAGCCAGAATGAATTACCTCTTGGTATTTGTTGTGATCTCATTGTGTAATATATTGACCGTGATGATGTCTGCCTTCCACTCAAGTCTGTGAGCTCATCAAGCACAGAGTCTGTGGCCTATTAAGTTGTTTGTCGTACACACCAACAGGCATATCACACATCTTTAATGATTAGTGCATACTGAAATGACTGGCTGTGTGTTCCACTAATTAGACTAGGACACTCAAGGCTACCGTTACTGTGGAAGCTTCTCTCCACCCTTCTCTGTGTCTTTATTTCTCAGTCCCTTAAGCACTATTCTGAATTTTGTCTTTATGTATGAATACATTTTGAAGAGCATATTATTCACCTGTGTATGTCATTTGGTTTTATATAAATGGGTACCTAGCTTATTTATCCTCATCTGCCCCACTTTGCCTTGTCTTTCATCTACACAGTCTTACACACAGTAAGTAGGTCCTTGGGCTGGCCTGGTTCTGACATGACCAAATAGAATCTGCCTGCTCACCATCATTTTCAAGGGGTTGAAGCAGTCTGGTTAGATGATAGAGCTGAGTTCTGGGTAACAAAAGTCATGGGGACAAAACACCCTGGAGCATATGACTATCTTAATGAGCTGCCTGACCAGGGGAAGATGCAGTCCCATTTGGAACTCAAAAAATCTCTTTCAAGTTCTTTCTTCTGAGTCCCTAGTGACAGGCACCATCCACTCCTGTCCCCTCAAGAGCCTTCCATTAATCCAACCTCCTCTTCCTTACGCACTTCCCTCTCAAGTTCCTGGACCACATTTTACCACCATTCCAACAATGGAAGTAGTTCATCCAAACCTTACAAATGGCATTTTTAGAGGCTTGGTTGTAGCTCAGTAGTACAGTGCTTGCCTGGAACGTGCAATCCCCAGCACCACACACACACAAATGATGCCATTTTTCAAACTGTGGGTCATGACCCATTCATGAGTTATAAAGTCAATTCAAAGGATTTGCACTAGAATTTTTTTAAAAAGGAGAATTGGGCACAACCTTGTCAAGTAGCCAAGGTTACAAAATATAGGAATGTGTTCTCAGTAGCAAGGGAGAAACAATATTTTGTGAAAATGTTGTTTTAGTTGTGTGCATGCCTGTGTGCATGCGTGTGTGTGTGTGTATCCTAGGCCCCAGTGTAAAATGTTTTTGTTACTATGGATCAAAACTTGTTTGCAAGCCACTGCCCAAGTGGAACCTTGTAGGACACTGGCTACACACTCACCTACCCATCTCTCCCCTATGGTAGGAGAGGCCATGGTTTGCAGGGCTGCAGGAATGGCCATGAATGGACCAAGTCAATAAGCAGTCCTAACTCCACTGACACCGTCATTGGTTCAGGGATGGGCAGTATGACCAAGTAGGACTTGCCATTCCCTGGCCACAGTGAGGGGGTGGGGGCATATGACCTACTTAATCTAGAGATTCAACTTTCAGGGATTCCAACCAAATTCTTTCACAGGCCTGAAAATCTCACAAATATGTGCTTTGGAGAAACCCAGTCTGGTCTGAGACACAAAAGGGCTATTCTCTATCTACACCATCCCTGCCCCAGACCAGAAATTGCTGTGGAAGGAGAAGATGAGACCCCCCCCCAAACTAGATAAGACACAGGGGAATTTCCAAGTGATATTGTTAGTAACCCACCTAAAAGTCATGATTTCGCTGCATCAAAGGAAGCTTTCTTGGTGACCACAGTCCCCCTCTCAAATTCTAGGTCCCCGCCAAGCAGTAGTTTACATATTTGAAAAACTTGGGTACTCAGAGGCTGAATTCCCAAGGAAACAGAGATTTGGGAGTCATCAGCAGGTCTGTCCCAGGCAAGCATGTGGTTGTCCAGGGAGAGACATAAGCCAAATAAAGATGGCCTGGGGAGCGCTAATGCTTAGGTGAACAGAACAAAGAGCAAGCAGAGAGACCTGACTACCTGCTGCATCATAGCAGGCACACACAGGGACAGTCTTCCCTCCTGCTCCCCTCTGGTAGTCTGCCAAGACCTGGTCTCCATTCACTTGCCAGATTCCCATGTTTTTTGTGATGGAGCTCTAGGTAGTGGGAGAAGTGGAAGGAGATGAACTACTGAATATATTTTATTTGGAATAGGCCAAGGGCTTCTCTGGAGGGAAAAAGACACCCAGGAAAGAGAATGGGTGGCATAGATCACATTTGGAGAGAAGATTAAATGTAAACCCTTCTGGTACCATTAAAAGTTTTCTTTTAAACCAAAATTGAAATGACCTTTGGTGTTTGGAGGGGAGTCTGACTGTTGTTTCTTTGGATGGAACACGATGATGAGAGGGTGCTAGGAGGTGGTTGGCTATGTTGGAGTTAACAACACTAGAACAGGTGACTAACTATATGTGGGCCTCTCCCTTGATGAACTGTGAGCTTCTGGGAGGGAGAGAGAGGCCTAGAGGAGGGGCTCTACTAATGTTTGAAGGAGGAAAGAAGAAGGGATGCAGCAAAGAACTCATGCTTTATTTAGTCCTGTCCCTCCAGGGGCACCTGCCCTTTCCCACCCAACTCTGCTCTTGAAGGCCAGAAGAGGGAAAGCAGTGTATTCAGGGAATATCGACTTCACTCTGGCTTTTGTTGGAATTGGGAGGAAAGAATTCACCTTAGAAGTAATATGGAGTCTAGTCAGAATGGCAATTATCAAGAACACAAGCAACAATAAATGTTGGTGAGGAAGTGGGGTGGGGGAATGTACACTCATACATTGCTGGTAGGACTGCAAATGGGTGCAACCACTCTGAAAAGCAATATGAAGATGCCTCAGAAAATTTGAAATGAAACCACAATTTGACCCAGTTATTGCACTCCTGGGTATGTACCCAAAGGTCTTAAAATCAATACTACAGCAACACAGCCACATCAATGTTCATAGCAGCTCAATTCACAATAGCTAAGCTATGGAACCAACCAAGGTGCCTTCAACAGATGAATGCATAAAGAAAATATTGTACATATACACAATGGAATATTACTCAGTCATAAAGATGAATGACTTTATGACTTTTGCCCGTAAATGGATGGATCCACAGGCTATCATGCTAAGTGAAATAAGCCAATCCCAAAAAACCAAAGGCCAGATTTCTCTCTGATATCCAGATACTAACACACAACAAGTGGGGCAGGAAGAGTAGAAATTCAGTGGATTAGACAAAGGGGAATGAAGGAAAGGGAGGGAGGATGAAAGGGAAGGTAGAGAGGATGAGAATAGGAAAGAGAGTAAAATGAATCAGGCATAACTTTCCTATGTTCATATACAAATACACAGCAGGGAAACTCCACATCATGGAATCCTAATTAGAACTCCACAAGAATGGGATCTTAATTAGTATAAGTTATACACCATAGATGTATAATATGTTAAAATGTACATTACTGTCACATATATCTAAAAAGAACAAATTTTAAAAATTAAAAAAAAGTAATATGGAGTCCTCTGTAAATGGAACCCTAAAATAGGTACAGAGAAGAACCTTCCAAAAGCATAGATACCCATTCTGTAAGGTTGGTGGACTTCCAGCAATTTCTTCTTCCGTTTTCCTTAGCTTTGTGGTTTAATTCCTTTGGAAAGCCCCTAAGTGTCTCAACTGTCTTACTGCAAATAAGGAAGTGGTTGGAGTTACATTCGAGAGTGCAAGGGAGGATTCAAGAACTACACTTTGTGGGGCTGTGAATGGCTGGCGGGCAGAGCTGTGGACGTTGGCATGGTCTACCTCACAGGAGCAGGGCTCATCCATTGCTCAGGCTCTGTGAAATTTCTCCTAAAAAAAAAAAAAAAAAAAGCATCCTGGCCTCTCTATACTTGTCTCATGTGAGCTAAATCCCAGAGTCCAGCTTCTGTAGCCATGTGACTTGTCAGCGTAGCTCAGTTATGGTGCCTTGAAGATGTTGGAGTTCTTAAGAACAATCCTGCCCTCCTTTTCTTCTCAGAATCCAAAGATGGTGGGGACTCCAGGTCTTTCAGTTCTTCCCTGGAAAAGTCATGTTGCTCCTTATGATTGGCTCATTTGCCCTGGGTATAATGAGTCCTCACAGCTTCCCTTAGGGCTCTTACTTGGTCCAAAATGTTTCTGGGCTGAGTCCCCAGTGCAGAACACTACAGATAAAAGGGCCCTTGACCCTATTAGAGATTATGGTTCAGGGAGCATGTCAAGGGGCCAAAATAAGAGCTCAGAGGACCTCAATGCCCCATTGATGAAAGTTCTTTTAAAGATAGATCCTGGGATTAAGAGACATAGTAGCTGGGACATGGAGGATTGTCGGTGGGAGGAGGGTGGTAATCCTTGCCTCCTGGGAGCACTCTCTCTTCCCATCAGAGATGGTGACAATCAACAGCTGTTGCTCTCTGTGAAGCATTCCTTCTGGTAATGGGAACCTGGTGACAGTTCCCTTGGGAACAACTTTTTTTGACTTCTCCTTAATCACCAACAATATATGGCTCACCTGTCCTGACCTACCTCCAGGAGAGACAGACACTCGAAGAGGTTCAGCCAATCACAGTGTCCTAAGACCCTGGCTTCCAGAGCTGATACAAGGCCATGGTTCTCAGCACACGGCAGCCCTGCATCCTGCACCCTGTCATTGGAAATGGGGAGTAGGCATTTTGTTTTTGTGATAGTTGTTGTACAATGATTGGGAAGCACTTCTGGCATTTAGTGGCCAGGGGTGCTGAACATCAGCATAACCCAGTACAGTGACCTGTAGCAAGGAATTCTCTTACTCAAGAGACTACTGGCTTCTTTGTGGAGAACCCCTGATCCTAAGAATGGACACCAATCAGATTCTGTCCCTGGGATTTTATTTAAGAATGTCTGGCAAGAGAAGTCCTCTTCCCTGAGTTTCCCAGCTGGGGTGAGCCTGAAGCCCCCCTGGCCAACCCCTCCCACCCATAAGGGATGCAAGAAAATGTCTGAAGGAGAGAGCAAGGCCACTCCAAGAAAGGCTGAGGGGAAAGATGGTGAGGCACGAGGGAGCTGGTGACATCATCTGCCCTTGTCTTTTTCTGTTATGACAGCCAATTTTTTTTTCTTTATCACTTTTGATTCAGCTTCTTTTCTTTTGTAACCTAAGGAATCCTGACCATTTTGATGTTCAGAAAGCAATATTGCTCTTCCCCAGGATGGATGGAAGCAACCCAGGTTTTAGAAAGTGGCTTTAACTCTATTCTTCCCACATCTCCCTTTGTACTTCCTAAAAATAGAGGAACCTGTCCAGAAGAGGCCAGACTAGAAGTCAGGGTCTCAGCTCAAACAGCCTGCCTGCCATTAATTAAGTGGAATCTCAGCTCCTGTCACTGGGGCGGAGATGTGACCAGGTCCTTACTAGCCCATCTTGCACTGGACCAATGCTGAGGTCCATGAAGGCACAGGTTCAGGTCACGCGGAACTTGTGAGCTGGTGGGACCCCTCAACTGCCCGATCCTGTTGATTTGGCTTTAAAGTGGGGTGTGCCAAAGGAACTGGGAACTCAGGCACACAAACGAAAGGGCAGAGAATTTCCAGGCTGCTGGCTTTTCCGGGTGAGGTTATATGATGGCTCCTTGAGAGCTCCAATTTCCTCTGCAGACCATCGGGGCAGTTGGCATTCCTCTTGGGCCCAGAGCATTCTTAGAGGCTCCTTGTGGCCAGAAAACCATGATCAGATGAAGATGGGATCTTTTGTCCTTCCTCTGTTAGGCAGGAAGGATTTCTAGAAGGCTGGGACTTGCCTTGCTGGGACTTAGGGGAGGTGGGGAACTGCTCACCTTTAAGTTTCCTTGATACTGAACTGCTGGGCACACCTGGACACTCAGTCATGCCCACTCTTCGCCGCTCATCACCTTCCCGCTTCCCCACCCCCATCGCACAGACAAACATGAAGTCACTGTCAAATTTTTGTTGCAGGACAATACAGGTTTAAATGCTATAGGTATGAAAGGGAGTTAAAAAAAAAAAAAGAAAAGCTATTCAGCAACACAATACAGAAAAGTTCTGCTTCTGAGTTTTCTCCACTTCTCTAATTTCCAGCATGTGCTCTCTCTCTTTTTTCAAACAGGTATCTCCAAACTCTCCTGAGTTGCTTCAGGAGATTCTTTTTAGTGTTTCTGAATATTTTGTTTTATTTTCACTTAAACTGGATTTGGCTGCTACTATCTCTGCTGCTAAGGGATTCCTTGAGTTTTCCTAATTTATGATCAGTTTTGTAAATGTCCCACAAACACTAGAAAACAGAAGGGGACTTTGTCCACGTAAGAGTGTGTATATCTGTGCATGCATACTTAATCTTGGTTGTTATCCTTGCTTACTTTTTAACTGCTTGACTAGCCAAGCAGAGCTAATTATCTCTGTGGTTTGCTGTGCTTCTGTTGAATTTAGCCATCAAATGTGGACACTGCTGTTTGTATAATTCTGAATATACGTGAGTGTGTGTGTGTGTGTGTGTCTGTGTGTGTGTTTATAAAATTAAATTTGTGCTCGTCTCTGGCAAAGAGGCCTCAGGCTTCCCCTTGTCCCTTTTTCTTTGTGTTTTTTTCAGAACATAGGATTTAAGGAAAATTTAAGCCAGAGGAATGGGCATTGGCAGCCTATTGAAAACCCTCAATTTGTTTTGACCACAAGAGTCTTCCTGATTGACCAGGAGAAAGGCCAAGCTCTCCTGGAGACAATGCCACTGCATGGGGCAGACCAATACGGAGGGAAGGTGTAGGATTTTAGTGGGGCAAGGCATCCAGTAAGGCAGGCTGCAAACAAGGGAAGACTGACAGGTGACATTCAGGCAGTCAGCTCTGGAGTCTCTAACCAGGAAGCAAGATATTTTAATAGAGAGCAGCTGCAGGTGCTTGAAAGGCAGACAGACAACTTCATTAGGAAGGTGGTCTGTACAGAGAAATCACTCATTCTCTGGGCTGAGTTTGGGCCTGAAGTTTCTGTCTTGGAAATGGAAATGATAAGAGGGAGGCTGGGCCTGACTGGGAGGAATTGACAACATGGGGGACAGCTGAGTAGATTTGGGCCTAAGACTGAAGCCTAGTCATGGGCTGTGTCCAGGGAGACTGTGTTCAGGGAGGGAGGCTGGGATGGCAGAATGTCCAGAATCCAAAGGCTGAACTGGTGCTGGGAACTGCAGAGACACATATGCAGCTGTGGGATCACCTCTCAGGGCCAGAGGGAAGATGCTTAAACTGCTGACCCCTAACCCTAACTCCAAGGGCCTGGAAGTCCACATCTCACTTCAGATCTCTATAGAGTACGGAGGGTAGTGACAGGATGTGTCTCCAAGGAAAATGGGAAAAGCAGTGGGGAGTAGGAATTGCTTAATGTACCTCTGTCTTTGACAGATCAACCAGACAAAAAAGAAGCAAAGATTAACTCCCAGAATTAAGTACACTCACACACACAAATCCACATGCACAAAAATTAGAATCCACTTCCATTTTCTAGTGTCCACTGAACATTGATAAAAGTAAACATAAATTAAGAAAGAAATTAATTCCCAAAAGCAAACAAATATTTATCCACAGGTAATGTTCTTCATCCATAGTGTGTTTAAAATTTGACATTTATGACAAAAGTGTATGTGAAAACAAAACAATACAAAACACAAAACAAAGGAAAATAAAACATTTTCCTAAAGCGAGCATTTGGGGGAACCAGCTTGAAAGACAAGAGTGGGGGTAGACAGTCTGTGAGCATATTTCTAATGTTAGAGAGAGACAATGCCAGAAGCCGAATTTCTCTGGTACTCTATTTGCAAAATAGCTTTTAGTTCAATCCTCTTGGATCCCTATTACAGTTACAATTGTGTTCTGCTGTGACAGCGAACATGGTAGTGATTTTTAATTTGTCTGTATAATGCAGGAGGTTAGATAGTAAGAAGTCTGTTCCTGGGAATTAGTAGATTGACCCTCCTATGAAAAAACAACAAACAAACAAACAAATAAACCCCACAAATAAACAGACTAGCAAAACTGCAGGGGAAATTTATTCCTAACTGCATTTATGAATTGGCAAGAAAGTAAGAGATTCTCAGGCCAAAAAACCTAAGTGAAAGAAGGAATTCAGCAGGGCAGCTGGCTGTTGCTTTGAGAGCATTTACAGAACCAGATGAACTTGAGTTTCTGTTGTGTGGTCTCATAGGGCACAGGGAATCAGGAGGCAATGATCAGGGCCATCCAAGGCCCCTGCATACTTACCCCCTAAAAATGGAACCCCAAAGGTCTACACCCCCAGTGAAGGGATGAAGCAGAAATAACTACTAACCTCATCAACCCCCAGGAGATTGCAAGAATCCATGTGCTGAACCAAAAAGGAAAAATAATGTCATCACTGAGAATCTGGAAATACAAGTTATCTGTCCCTCTTGTAGTTTGAAGCTCAAATTCATATTACCTATGTGGTCTGAACAACAAACAAATGGAAAAAACTCAAGCCAATAATGTAATTTAGACTAATTAGAGACTGGTGGTTGTCCAGGTGGCAAAACACAAATGCAAAGCCTTGATAGAAGAACTTATTTTTATATAAAAGCTCAGAGAATTTCCACAAATAAAATCTCAAAGAAAATAAGCAGCTTTCAGTAAAAAGTAAGTGTAGTTATGCAGAGACACTGTGAATGGCAAAAGACAGCAGAAATAGGCCTACGAGAATTCAAATGCTGGAATCATCACACACGAATATAACTAGAAAATAGCTAGGACTGTTAGTCTGTCTTTTTAAAAGGTCAAACTGAACAAGGTAAGTTGGAAACCTGTAAAAGAAGATGAAAGAGATTTGGGAAAGATTCAAATAAAACCTCTATACATGAACAATACAAAATCATTAAAATTAAATCTTCATGGAAAAAAAACAAAATTTAACAATTGACCACATTTAAAATTTTATTTTTAGGTTAAATACCTACTGAGAAACAGCTTTGGCAAATGTTATGAAATTCTTCTACTTATAAAATCTACAAAATATTGTTGAGAGAAATTAAATACCAGAATAGATGAAGAAATATACCATCCTCATGGATGTAAAGATTTAATATTGTAAAAACATAAATCACCCCCAAATTTATTCATAGATTCAATATAATCGCAATAAAAATCCTAGCAGGCTTTTTTTTAATATAAAAGATTAAAAACTATCACTAAAATTTACCTGGGACTAAAAATATTTTAGAATAGGCCAAACAATGTTGATGACAAAGAAGAACCAAGTTGGAGAGTTGGAGGGTCTCCTCTAAATGATTTTAAGACTTACCATAAAGTACCTTAACTAGACCATGATATTAAGATAGGCAATAGATAAGTGGACAAGAAAAGGAAGTCCAGAAATAGACCCATAAATACACAAGTGATTTTTGACAAAGGCACCAGTGTAATTCAATAGGGAAAAGGAAAGTTTTTTCAACAAATCATGCTGGATCAACTGAGTGTTAATATAAAAGGAGCTGAATTCATGCCTCATGTCTTACATAAGAGTTAATTCAAGATAACTTAAGCCCTTAGATGTAAAAGCTAAAAGTATAAAATAGAGGAACATGTAGGAAGACGTTCTCATGATTGAGAGTAGGGGTGTGAGGACACCATATGGTGTGACAGTGGTCCATACATATCCTTTACATTTGTCAAAACCCATCAAATTTATAATACCAAGAGTGAACCCAAATGTGAACTGTGGACTTCAGGTGTCAATGTAGGTTTGTTGACTGTGATGAATGGATCATTCTGGTGCCTGAAGTCAGTATGGGGGAGGCTGTGTATGGGTAGAGGCGGGAGAGATATAGGACCACTATATAATTTCAACTTAGTTTTATTGTGAACCTAAAACAGCTCTAAAAAAAAGTCTATTGAAAACAAATAAACAACAAAAGCAACTCAAAAGAAAAGATAGATTGCCTACAAATAAGAAACCGCTAGATTATTACCTGATTTCACATCAGTAATGGAAGCAGTGAAATGATATCTTCCATTGTTAAAAGAAAACAATTACCAACCTAGAATTATGACCAGTAAAGACATTGTTCAAAAATAAAGATACATAAACCATTTTCGAACATTTAAAAGACTAAGATTGTATGCCTCTAATAGACCCCCACTAAAGGGAATTTGAAAGCATGTACCTCAGGCCAAACAGAAGTGATTTGAGATGGAAAGTTTGAGAGGGAAAAAGAAACAAAGATCAGAAGAAAGTGATAAAAAATAATTTGTGAAAGTGGACACACCTATTTCTCTCGATATCCATGCCTCTCTGCAATGTGGATTTTCAGCTCCTTTTATTAAAAAATGGGGCTGTTTCTCCATTGAATAGAAAAAAGCAAACTCCACTGCAGTTTCAACTACAGTGTCAGTCTACCCAGATCACTACTGATACCGGATGTGTATGGGGGTTCTCCACACTCCCAGCAACTCTTCAGCTCTGCAGTGAATACCAGCAGGGTGTCCTTCAATTCAATTCAGTTCTGCATCATCTACTGGGTGATAGAAGTAGACCCTACAGGTCGAGGGCTCAGTTCCCACAAATGCTACCCTCTTCCCCTTCCAATGCCAGAGAAAGTCCCAGGTTGTTATCGAGGCTTCTGACACACCAGCTATAAATTAAGGTTCCCCAGCCCCCTTCTTTGCTAGAGCAGCTCACGGAACTGTGCGTGTGTGTTTACCAGTTTGCTCTAAGCATATTACAAAAGATAATGATAAAGAGATGCAGAGGCCCCTGTGTAAGGGAAGGATTGGCGCTCCCGTGCTTTCTCTGGGAGCACCACCCTCTAGGATTCCATTTGTCCAGCTATCAGAAGCTCTCTGAATCCTGTCCTTTAGGGGTTGTATAGAAACTTCATTATACAGGCATGATTGAATCATGAACAGCTGTGTCACAATGTGATTGGACAAAAAAGGTATGATCCAGTGCTAATGGACTGGGTGGGAAAACTCAACAAGGCCTATCTGTTCAAATTCTGCAGCACTCCTTCCTGGGGGTGGGGTGGGGCAGGACCCCTTCTTCAATGGGGGCCTTATGATCTGCTACAAAGGAAGGTAGGCCAAGGAATTTCTTTATGGTCAGCTTCAAGACAGAAAGGTAGGGGAAGATTTAGTTTCTATGACCAGATTCATGGGAGAGAAATTCTGGTTTCTATGGTCTACCTTGGGGACCCAGGAACCATAGATAAAAACCAAAATATATGTATCATAATATTACCCCTGCCATTTAAATTTGGGGTAGGCTCAATTCGTGACCCGACCAGCAGGGTGTGGTGGACATGAACCTAATGATGTGATGGCTCTAAATCTGACTCCAGAGGTCTTCTACACTTTTTCTCATTATCTTGGGTCTCTGGACTGTCATGCTAACAAGCCCAGGCTAGCCTGCTGGAAGATGAAAAAACCACCTGGAGGAACTGACCTAGACCATCACAGACCTGTTCACCCCAGTTAACCCGTCCCCGGACAGCAGATTCATGGGAGAGCTCAGCTCACATCAGCTTAAATTGGCCTAGACCAGAGAAAGTGCTTAGTCTAACCACAGTCTTGTGAAAAATAGTACATGGTTATTATTCTAAGCTACAAACTTTTGGGATGGATTGTTATTCAGTTAAGAGCACCAAGAGTTAGCAATAGCTTATATATTAGTATAAATTAATAATACCTTGTAGGTTAAGATAGAAATACAATACACAATAATTAGATAGAATGGGCCTATGACTAGAAGTGAAATGTTCCAAGGTTAAAAAAATGAGAGAGCTGGGCACAGTGGTGCATGCCTGTAATCCCAGCACTTGGGAGGCTGAGGCAGGAGTTCAAAGCCAGCCTCAGCAACTTAGTGAGGCCCTAAGCAACTCAGTGAGACCCTGTCTCTAAATAAAAAATACAAAATAGGGCTGGGGATGTGGCTCAGTGGTGGAGTGCACCTGGGTTCAATACCCAGTACCAAAAAAAAAAAAAAAAAAAAAAAAAAGAAAAAACAAAAGAAAGAAAGAAAGAAAAAAGAGGTTTATTTTTCTCATAAAATAAGCAATAATAATTTCAGAGCTGGTTCAGTTGCTCAAGGAATATATCAAGGACCCAGACTTTCTTTTTCTCTCCACCATCCCTAGTTTCTGATGTCACCCTTTTATTTATAATAGACTGTTGTAACTCTAGGCATTGCAACTGTATTCTAGGCAAAAAGAAAGGAAAATGAGATGAATCTGTTTCTTTTTTTATGGGGAAACAAACTCTGCTTTGTAGAAAGTAGACTTCTGTCTGGGCCTAGTGGCCCATACCTGTAATCCCAGCTATTTGAGAGGATAAGGCAGGAGGATCACAAGTTCAAAGACAGCCTCAGCAACTTAGTGAGACCCTGTCTCAAAATAAAATCAAAGAAAGAAAAATTCTGGGACTGTAACTCAGTGGCAGAGCTGAGGCCTAGTATGTGTGAGCCTGGGGTTCAGTCCCCAGTACAGTAGTAGTATTTGTAGTAGTAATAAATAATAATAATAATAATAACTGCTCACATTTTACCAGCCACGGTCATACCTAGGTGCAAGGGCCTGTGGAATTGAAATTCTTTTTTCCTTTAAGTTGGGTGAATGTCTTTCCTGAAATTCCTTAGTATTCTGTTATAAAGCAAATGTAGGAATGAATACAGATTAGGCAACTAGCAGCCTCTGCTCTCTGTTTTGGAGAAAGCATCTTACTTGAGGGAATAATCCAGAAGGAAAAGCAACCATATACTCAGCATAAAGTTTGAGAGGAAGCATTGTTCAGGGGACAAGAAATTGGAGTGAGTCTTCTAGTTTTAGCTCTGCAGCTGACTTGCTGAGGGATAATTCTCACTCAGTTTCTTCCCCTTTAAATCAAGACATTGGAATCAACAACCTTTAAGCTTTTTTTTGAGAGTGTGGAGACAGTGAACATTTATGATGGATTCCTTGTGTGCAATAAATAGCTCATTTAGATCTCAAACATGAGTAGGTGTCATTATCCCACTTTACACTCTGCGATGCTGAATCTCAAAGAAATCAAGAAGCGTTCACAGATCCAGATCTTGTGAGTGGCAGAGTCAGAATTCCAACCAGAATCTTCAGGCCTTCAAAGCCCTAGGCTTTCTTTCCATGACCTATGCTTTCTCAAAAGGCAAATCGGCTCATTTATTTTTACTTACTGAATTTTAAATAAACCAGTGTCTTTTGAAGTGAATCTGGTGCCAGGCGCAGCAGAATCACTCAGGATGGGGTGGTGTTGCAGGTAGGGGGAGGAGTGTTTATTACAAATGCAGATTCCTGCACTGCCTCCAGAACTAAAGCTAACTTTCTAGGGCTTCGCACCAGGAATCTGCATTAGAAAAAGTTTTATAGGTAATTTGGAGACACTTTAAAGTTGAAGAACCATAATTTTAAACTTACAATTTATTGTTCCATTGTAACATAGCTTATTTATGGATCTGTGGCTCATGGAAATTTCCTTCTAATATCAGGAAGATAAAACTTAAAATAGTCTGTTTCTCCTTCCTGTTCCTCAGTTTTCTACTGAACACACTTGATTCCATGGAAAATGTTAAGGGCTTGGAGGTGTGTCATAGAAGAGATAGATCCTCACACTGATTAACATAGGCTCTGTGAGGCAAAGGAATGGATTAAAATGAACTCTAATGCTGATTGGAATCATACAGAGCTGAAAAGGGGATGGGCAAAGGAAATGGCATTAACTAAATATTTACTACGTTCCAGACACCGTTCCAGACACATTACATCATTTAAGGGGCCCAAGACATGTGATTCAATCCCTTTTATTTATAAATGGGGTAGGTACTATTATTTTTTACGTTTTAGAGATGGCTAGGGCAATCACTTTCTGAGATGAATCATTCATTAATTCATACATTAAAATCTCTTGAGGGTTTATCTCATGTAAACCATTGAGAATAGAACACCAAGAAGGCAGTGTAAAGACCTCAGATGTGACAAGGTCCATCAAGTCCCCATTAAAGCCACTGGAACCTGAGGCAGTCTCTCTGGATTGACAGATCCTGAGCCCGAGGAGAGGGGGCTGCTGGTGGGCTCAGAGCCCCAGAGAGCAGGCTGCAGGCCTCCGAGTTGCAGGCTGGGAATGGTTAACAGACCTGCTCAAGTCGTGTCCTAGCGTGAGGAGAATAGAGCGGGTCTCAGAACCCAGCGCCAATCCCCCACCCTCCCCTTTACAGCTCCCTGAAGGAAGTCCCTCACGTAACATGCTCAGCTAGTAGCTCTACAGTAATTTCCCAATCGATACTGGAGGCTGGTTGATTCCTACCAAGCTTTATTTAATTCCGAGTTCAAATCACACACAAAATATAATTTTCTCCTTAAAAGGTTCTACGGAAAAATGTTCTCTGTGCTATGGAACAGCCTCCTTTGACTGTGTTTGTGTCTGAAGAAAGGACTAGTCTGACAGGAAGAATTACAAATCTGGAGCTCATTTTGGCGTCCCAGAGGGAAGGTGGGTGGAGCGTCTCACAGTAAATTAGGAATTCAGAATGAAAACGTAGTTGAGTTTATTTGGGTTTTCAGTGACACCTCAGAATTATTACACAGGCGTGTGGGAGACAACTCAAAGTAATGATGACTGCTCTCCTTCCACTCCCCGGCGGGGGCTGGGTGCAAAGTAAGGGAATCCCTCTCCTTCCTGGGGTGGGGTGAGGGACCCTCCCGTTCCAACCTGGAGTAGCTATTAGAAGAGGGCAGGAGAGCGGCTTGGCTCCCCGTTTGGGTTGGTTATGGAGAGAAGAGGGAGGCTACTGGGTGTGTCTGAGTTCAGGATCTGGGGTCCGAGGCTGGAATCTGAGGGCTTTTGGGCCTGGAATTTGGGGAGAGAGGCTAGGTTTAGGGTGGAAGCTAAGAGTAGGAAGAAACAGGAGCCTGGGTCGTATACGAATGACACAGAGGAAAGGTCTTGGCGGGGGTCCGTTGAAAGTTGAGGCGAGGGTCTGGGGAGGGGAATTTGGAGTAGATACAGGAGCCTGACCACAGTGCGGATCTGGGTGGCGCGTGTTGGGGGTTTGCTGATGCGGGGCTGTGAATGGAGGTTCAAGGTGCGGTTGCGGGTGGAAGAAGAGAGAGTCAAGTGGTCACCGTCTTTTTCCAAATCTACTCACACACAGACACACCCATCGGCCCGGGCACGCGCTTGGGGAGCTGGAAGTTCTGCAGGCCAGGGGCTGGCTAGACCCTGCCCCCACCCGCCTCTGCAGTCGGGAGCCGGGAGCCGGGAGCCGCTCCGGCTAGGGCAGGGGTCTGGCAGCACTGCCCCCGGGAGTGCGGGGGCGTGGCCAGAGGCTGGCGCCCGCGGCTCTGCATTGGCTGCCTGGAGGGCCCGCGGGCGGGGCTCCGGGCCAGGTCCCGCTCCGGCGCTCTCAGCCGGCGGGAGGCGGGGCCGGCGGGAGCCCTGCAGCCAATGGGCGCGCGTCCCCCGAGCAGTTACAAAGGGCCGGAGCGAGGCCGCCGCGGCGGCGGGGGAGGTGGGGCGAGGCGAGGCTTGCTGAGGCGAAGCGGCGGCCGGGCCGGGCCGGGCCACAGGCGGTGGCGGCGGGACCATGGAGGCGGGAGCCGCTGCTCCGCGTCGCCGGCTGCTTCTCCTCGTGCTGGCGGCGGCGGCCACGTTGCTCCCGGGGGCGACGGGTGAGGTTCGGCGGGCAGGCGGGCGGCCGCGGGGCGCGCGGGCCGGGCCCGGCCTCTGGCTCGCTCCTGCTCTTTCTCAAACATGGCGCGGGGCCGGGGGCGCAGGTGGCGGTGCTGGGGCCCAGGCAGCGGCCGCCACGCGAGCCGCAGGCGGGCGGGAGCGTGGGTCCGAGCGCGGCGGACGTGCGGGGCAGCCTGAGGCCGCCCCACTTGGGGCTCCCCGGGGCGGCGTCGTCGGGAGGAGCCGTCCGAGGTCTGGGCTGCGCTCTAGAGAGTGAGTGGGCGCGGGCCGGAGGTGTGAGGCTGGCGGGCACTGGCCGAACCGTGTGGCCTTGCACTGGGCACCCCAACCCCTAGCGGACCGGGGCTGCCCGGACCCGGGCGGGGTTGGGGTCGGCGGCGGCTTCCAGGCCCGGTGTGGGCTCTGAGCCCGAAGGGCGTCCCGGAGCGGCGGGAGGGGAGCGCCGTGTGGCCGAGACCCCCGGCTCGGCAGGGCTGCCCTGGGCTTTGGCGCCGGCCCCGGGCCAACCCTGCGGAACGGGCTGCCTCTCCAGCCAGGAGCTGGTGGAAGGGGAGCTGCGAAGCTTTGTGTGAGGAGGCACGAAGATGCGCGGAATGTTTCTTCTTTCGTGCGTCTGGAAGTGTTGAAGTGAGTCCAGTTACCAGAAGGCTACGGATTGTTTTCGTAGTAGAAACTTGAACGTTTGCTCACTCTGCGGGGTTTGGAATGTTTGAATGGGAAAGACCGTGTGAATTGATCAAATGCTTTTATTTCCTCGAAGGAATTTTGCTCGTGATGTTCTTTTTCATGACAGTATTTTAGAACCAGAAGTCTGTGTAACTAGTTTTCAAGGGAGAATGCTTGTGCGGTTTTCCAAAATATGAAATCAAGTAGTGATAAATGGTTGTTATCTACTCTGGTGAAGGTAGGAGTGAAAAACTTTCTTGGCGACAGAACTAAAATATGGGAAACTAAAATAGAGTCTCAGCACTAACAATTACAATACAGCTAAAGTACATTTCTGTTTCAGAAATCGGGCAGCCAGTGTTGGAAAAAAAAAACCCAAGACGGGAGATCCCAATTATTATTAATCCTAATAGCTACTGTTTATTGAGTTTATTATGATATAAATGTATTAAAAAACCCCAAAGTACATTATCTAATTCCCACAGCTAAACCGTCAGGGCTAGTGACTTTTGCCCCATTTTATTATAGATGTGAAAACTGAGGTGGGAGGCACCAAGTGCTGAAGTTAGAATTTGCACTTAGTGTTCTCTATTTCCAAAATCTATACTCCTGATATATGCACCAAATTAGTATAGCCCATTTTTTTATTTTTCAGTCATCTGATAAGCAATTGTTATTTATTACTCACTTTTAGATTTTGCCCCCACAATTTGAGTATCAGATTGACTTCTTTCTGATTCCTAGCACTTTCTTGAGAGCCTTTATACAGGCCTGCATTAGAGGAAACTGTGTTTTTGACCTTTGGCCTAAGGAGATAGGGTAACCGAATAGGTGGGAGAATTAATGTAATTATGCATGAAACAATAACATTTCAGTACTACTACTTGAAGAATAGTTCACTCTTCCACCTATAGTACTTCAAGTGTTTATGTGTTTAAGAAACAGAATTGGGTTTAATTGGATGTTCAGAATATTGCTTCATCCAATCCTGGGAGGAGTTCACAGCCTACATGGCACACATACAGTACAAAGTTGATATAAATGCTTATATTACTTGAAGCCAAGATTACCTCCCCTAATCTGCCTGCTCTGGTTATATCAGTGTTTCAGTCCTTAACTTTATACATTAGGAAGAAGCTCACATGCTATAAGAATTTGGCTTCTCTTAAGACTTGCAGTTGTTCCTTATTGTTTGAGGATCAGTGTTGTATTTTTTGCTCAGCTTCTTTCTGCTCTTTCCAACATAGATTGCTCTAGGGAAATTGGTTCCTTGTCCCTGGTACTCAGTTTAATATCACTATGTCTATACATATGTATCCCATCTGAAAATGCTATTTGCTTCCTTTCTACCTAAAACCCAACTCTTCTGCCTTTTTTGGTATGTTGCCATCAGCTTAGTTCTGCCTGTTATCCCCCTTGTCTAGTTGCTTTCCAGTGTTTCTCTCACCTAGGCTTTTCCATGGGCTACAGCCAAGCTAATCTTCCTGGGCCATCCCTGTTCGAGTTTATAGGACTTCCCATTTGTAGTCAGCACCTAGAACAACACTTGAGGCTTGATTAGGGTCATCTTGGAATATCCAACCAGAAATCTCACTTCTCAACTGCAAACCCTCAGTTCCAATTATCTGTTTTCACACTGACCTGCCTTTGTGCTACATATTTAATTTTGCATCTTTTGTGGAGATTGAGGAGAGTGTTTTCAGTCTTTACTTCCTATACTGGTGTAGTTCTCTTTGAACTCTTTACCTCCTTGAACCCTATAGCACTTAAAACTTGTGCTGTCCATTTCTACCATCTCTCACTGTTATTTAACTGCATTGGTGTATTTTAGGTACCCAGAGGGCAAGAGTCACACATTTTCTTTATTTTATGGCCCCAGAACCTACTGTGTTTTATATCCTGTTCTGCATAAATACTTGTTCATTAAATGAATTCCATTTGAGCAGCCCTATTTTATGGTAGTATAGGTTATGCAATATTTATGATTCTGTATATATATAATGATGAAAAGTTGTGTGGTGAAAGAAGCAGTTATTCAGTTTGGTTATTAGTCCCAAATTCACCTCTAGTTTTGCAGAAAATAGATGGTACCTGTTTTGCCTAATTCATGAGATTGTGAAGATCAGATGAGAAGCTGTGTGCATATTTGAGTTTCAGGATACTCTTTTGTATTCTTAGTAGTAATTAGGACTGATGTTCAAAAAGCAATTCCCATTGGGCCACTTGTGTTTTGATTGGTTAGATATCCTTTCTTACTGGTTTGTACCTTGTAGTGCCAATCATTACATATTTTTAATACCGCCCCTGTAGAAAAGCATTTGTATTCAAAGAGCGAAATAGTGTAGGTTGAGTGGCTGGTGGAGCCTTCCTAGACTCTGGGACTTAAACTGACTTGAAGTATGGCTAGAATTCAGAAAGGCAGGCAGTAGGATTTGATGAGTATTAAAGTTCTTAAAGTTATATCCCTAACTCACCTGGGCCTTACTTCAGGACTGGAAACAAAAGCTTTTATTGACTGATTGACAAGTTACTCTTTAGTATTAGGATTCTTATTCTGTACTTGTGGAGTTTGGATGTATTAACCTCTGTCTTACCCACATTCCTAACAACTGTAGTAGGTGGCTGGAAACAAAATGAAAGATAACATAGGTGGACTGAGCGATGGAAAATAACATGATGGGATATCCCATCCACCAGGGCTTGACATTCTAATGGTAAAGTCAAAGGTATATATCATCACTTTTGTTTACAGTTGCAAAACTACAATTCAGATTCGGTGAATTTCTCAGGGTTGCACAAGGGCAGAAGTGACACGGGAAGTATAATTTTCTGATTCCTAATCTTGTGCCCTATGTGGTGCTTTAAAATGTGAAAAACTTGAAGATAGAGGAGGAACAGGATTAGTGGGGTGACCTCCCTAAGTGAAATTGGTCTTGAATTTCCCAGAATTTATGAAAAGTGAGTTCTACAGATGGGAGGGAGGGAGGGAGAATGATTATATATATGATTATAGGTTTAAAGTCTTCAAGGAAAGGGTCTGTTTTGTTTTAGATTGCTGATAAAAGAACCTGGTATAATAATTACTGATTGAGAAAAATGAGCTTGTAGTTTGGAAGACAGCCTTGGGTTAAGTAGTATAATTGAGTTAGGGTGGATTAGAAAGACCTTGGTTAGGTTTAGAATCTTAGATAATATACTTTGCTCTTGAAATTAAATGAGGGAGCTGGGCCTGATGGCACATGCCTGTAATCCCAGCCACTGGGGAGGCTGAGGCAGGAGGATCAAAGCCAGCCTCAACTAAAGCAAGGTGCTAAAGAACTCAGTGAGACCCTGTCTCTAAATAAAACACAAAATAGGGCTGGGATGTGGCTCAGTGGTCAAGTGCCCCTGACTTCAATTCCCTGTACACCATCCACTCACCCCCACCAAAAAAAAGAAAAAAAGAAAAAAGAAATTAAATGAGGGAACTGATGTGATCAAACTAATCATGTGGGAGGTAAATCTTATTCCTGTTGTGGCAGGGGGACTCTCATGTGCGGTTGACCCTTGCCGAAAGATTCTAGGTCTGGTTGAAAGTTATTCAGATTCCACATCATTCTTGTAGTGCCATTATATTGCATCAAATATACTCCTATATAATTGAAGTGAGTTTTGAAAATGCTGTTACCCTATGGATAACCCTTGTAACACAAGGGCATGTCTCTTTAGACCACAGAGCCCCCTGCAGATGTTGGTAAACCACATTCCTTTTGCTGCTCTTTTTGGTTATGGCTTACATAATGCAGCATCCTCTGAACAGATGGACTGTGGTTTGATATCATGTGATTGGGTCACATCTTTGCTTCCTGCTTCTGGAATTAAGGGCAGATGCTGGCATGTTTCTCAGGAATTTTTATGCTTTGTCTCATCGAACTAGCTCCAGGAAATTTTTAGAGTTTTCTCAAATTTATGGTCTATCTTGACCAAGCCAAACTCTAATATATAGGATAATATTTAATGCCTTTCTTAACTGAATTTTCTCAATGACAAATCTAAGCAATCACTACAAACATTAAAATTTGCTGCCACTCTGAATTATATTCATTTTTGGTTGTGTAGTTTGCTTTCAGCCCCAATATTACAGGTAGATTTCTGGTGCTTGCTTATCTTCAGTATGAACTTAGAATTGGTTGACTTGTCAGTTTTCTCCTTTTGGACATCTGTTGTCAAACACCAGTGGGGTAATTATGATTATGTTTGGCCTTTTATAAAGCTGCTTGCTCATTTTGGCAATCTGAAATAATTTCTTTTTTTGTATGGGTGGGTACTGGGGATTGAACTCAGGGACACTCAGCCATTGAGCCACACCCCCAACCCTATTTTGTATTTTATTTAGAGATAGGGTCTCACTGAGTTGCTTAGGGCCTCACTACATTGCTGAGGCTGACATTGAACTTGGGACCCTCCTGTCTCAGCCTCCCTGAGTCCCTGAGAGTACAGGCTTGGGCCACCGTACCTGGCAATCTGAAACAATTTCTAACTTTAAAAAAATGACTTGCAGACTATATACACATGGGCTGCTTTGACATTTCTTGAAAGAATATAGTAATGTGCCAGCCATTCTGCCTGCCTTATCCCATTTAATTCTCATAACTAGTCCTGAATGATAGTTGTGTAGTAGAACACAAACTTTTTACTTACATGCTGGTTAATTCCCAAAAGACTATTTTTAAGTCCATTTATTTCCAGGTCCAGGTGACCAGGGCTCAGAAGGTATGTGTTTTGATGACATTGATTCTAACTAAACATCCTTTACAACTCTCTTCAACACTAACCAAAGCTGCTAGTATTTTGTTTTTCATCCTTTAATGATAAATTTATAAAAGGAAGACTCTACTTGAATTAGAACAAATGTAGACTAACAATAGTCCAACCTCTGAGACTCAAATAATTGTATGTTACCATTAACTCCATTTGCCTGGATAGGCAGAGTTTGATAGGAGAAGTTGGTTCATATTGGGACCTATTTTGTATCTATGAATGTTTATAAATGGAAGAGCTTCTGGTTTCCATTTGACAAACAAGGAAACTGAGGTCATGCTGTTAATCAATGGGGCAGCCTGCATGTAAGCACTCCAGGGTAAGTGCTCTTTTGCATTTATTGGGCTGCTTTTTTATACAGTAAATATATTGTTCGAACCACTTCAGCAGAAAGAATTTCTTCTTTCAGCCATGAGAATTTGCTTCAGCTTGTCTTAATTGCAGTTTGACTGTTTTGCAACTGCAGTTTACTCAGGTGCTTGCCATCTTTGTCATTATATTTTAAGATCATTTGAGTTTCATTGATGAGTCTAATGATAGTTGATCACTTATTTTTATCAATTTATGTGTTCATAGAAAACTTCTGTAAGTAATTACAAGCATGGAACTAGACATTTGAACGAGGGGAAAGAAAAAAATCTGTTATTAACAGTTTATCCTTTGCATTTTTTTAAAGTAAAAATCATTCTATTTCAGCAGTTAAGCAAAGCTAATTAGTGTTTTTTGTTTATTTGTTTGTTTTTAATGAGGCTGGGATTGTAGCTCAGTGGCAGAGTGTATGCTTAGCATGTAGAAGGCCCTGGGTTTAGTTCCCAGAGCGCGCGCGCGTGCACACACACACACACACACACACACACATTTTTTAAAGTGTTTTTAAGTTGGCAAAGAACTTTAACTTGTAGAAGAAATAGCTAACTTATCCTTAGCAAATATTTAGTAATGATCAACATGATGGGAAGTATAGAAAAAAATCATGAAACTGACTTGCTTTTAAGAAGTGGTCTGGGCTGGGGGTGTAACTCAGTGGTAGAGTTATATGCACGAGACTCTGGGTTCAATCTCAGTATAGTGGGTGTGAAGGAGGAGAAGAAAAGAATGAAAGAAAAAAGAAGTATAATGCTGAAGGAATACAGTATATTCAGACTCAATAATAGCAAGTATGAGGACTACTTTACAGAAATGGTGTGGGATTTGCTCTCTGTGCTTTGCAGTGCGGTAGGGTTTGGAGTGGATGGCATCTGGAAGGGAAGCACTTCTAGACTGGGGAGGATAGCATGTGTCGAGAGGGAACATGTTGCCTTTCAAGAATTTTAAGGGAAGGAGTTGAAAAGGTCATGATATAAAAAGTAGGGTGAGAGAATTATGGGCCTTGAAAATTAGGCAGGTGGTTTAGTATGGAAAAAAATGTTTATTTTGACCCCAGAGGAAATGGAGCAGGGTGGTTACCTAGGGAGGTTTGAGAGTTGTTTTGATGGCATCGGGAATGGAGTGGAAGTGTGGCTCTGTGGAATTTCAAACAAATCAGAAGAATTAGTCAGTTCCTTGCGTGCGTGCTCTTCCCCCACATAATCTCCATGACCTCTTCCCTGATGTCTTACAAGTCTTTGCTCACATGTCACCTTTTTCTCAGCGATGTTTATTTACCCTACTTCCAAAAAAATTATCCTATTCTGCTTTTCTGTTTTGTAACACTTCCTTCTAATATACTGTATTTACTTACCATGTATATTTTATTACTGTGGTTATTGTTTCCTTCTTCCTACTAGAATATAAGCTTCATGAAAGCAGGTACCTTTGTTTTGTTCATTGATGTTTTTCACTTGCATAGAAAGTGCCTGGTGCTTAATAGGCACCCAGTAGATGTCTGTTAAATGGCAGTGGATCTCAACTTTTAAAAGATGAGCAGAAATTAAGAAGGATGACATAAAAGGGAAAAAGAATGAAGTTTTTACACCTGGAAGATGTCTTTAATAAGAAATTTGGTGAGAGAAAGATTAAGGGGAAATTAATTCTTGCTTGAGCATGTTGAATTAGAGGTGGAGGTAGCCAAAGGAATTGTTCAGTAGGCAGTGAAGATAAAAGACTAGATCCTGGTTGGAAATGGAAGAGAACCTAGGCAAAGAAAGGATTTATCAGTATTCCCCTTTTACTTCATTTTCTTTTGGATTCCAGTGGCCCCAAAATCCACCTTACATGGAATGTTTTAATCCTGAAGTCCTAGTTTGGGTCTGGAACCCCGCTCAGCTCACCATGGTGTTCTTCCCTCCTAGGTTACAGGTTCATGTTTTGTATTTTCCCCTACCTCCATAACACCAAAGCAGTATGTATTCAAAACATGATCTTTTGGTTGTACTGAAATGAGTAAAATGTAGATCTCTTGGGAATCTGCTCTAATTTCAAGCAAGGTAAATGATGGGAAGTTTTCTGTTTGGAAGATGAATTTACACTATTGATCAGGTTGTGTTTGCGGTGTTATAGATGTCATCTTTGTTATCTCTTGGAGTTCTCCGATGGTTCTCTTATTGAATGTCTTTCCTGTTACTCTTTTGTTCCATGAGCCAAGCGCTGGTCCCATTGTATCTCTAGACCATATTTAATTTTCTGTTTAGATTGATCCAAAACTTGCTTTCCTTCCAGTTTTGAAGGCAGATTCAATTCCTGTGACTTGGTTCCCAGCAATTTAATATAATCTTTATTTATAAGAATAGGTCTCAAAACCTGACATACTTGTCTGGAATTATATTCTAATCTGGGACCCACTTTTCAAAGGAGGATAGCTCCTAACTTACACAGTCCTTGTGAAGATGGTTTATGCAATGTTTTTAAAGTACCTACCACAAGCCTGACATCAGGTGCTTTACCTTTGAGCTACATCCCCAACCCTTTTTACTTTTTGTTTTGAAACTGTTTTGCTAAGTTGCTGAGGCTAGCCTCAAGCTTGAGATCCTCTTGCCTCAGCCTTTCTGTTGCTGGGATTACAGGTATATGCCACCGTTCCTGCTTTCTGTTTAACATATATTGAGGGTTTAGTTTAGTACTACTGGCACCATCTTTCTTGCCAGCTTAAACTTCTCATTCAAGTTTGGACATACTAGTGTTTCCCTCATGCCAATGGAACAGCTGATGTAAGGCTAGGACGTTTAAATCAAGCTTTGCTAAAAGCTAGGGGATAATGAATAGAGAGCAACTTGAAACTATTCAGCCTGGCATACAGAGCATTTTCCTAATGTTCTTATCTTTTTGGCTAATTTCCATTTGGCAGACATCATCAGAGTACTACCACCAAAGATGAACGGAGTCAGACATATATACCTTTCTTCAAACAGGCCCAACTAGGCCAGGTCTGAAGTGTTTTTGCTTGGGTTTCCTGCTTAAAGAACTGTGTCATTTCTGGCTGATGGATGTGGGGAATAATGACTTTAGGAGAGACCACACTTCATCAGAGTGTTCCAATCTCACAGTAACCCCTGTATTAATGTAAAAGATACCCACATGCATTGGCATGAGAGGCATTCTTTGGTTAGAGGTATTCTCATTTCATGGGGGAAAAACAAGCTTCCTGTACTTCAGCAGAATCTGTTGTAGAAGTCTTTATATAGAAACTGTTGGGGAATAAAGTGAATGATTTGTTTTTATCACTTCATGATTTACTTTCCTTATTCTGCAGTTGCAGGCTACATTAGGTCTGTTCCAATGTTTCTTTGTTCTCACTAGAAGGACTGAATCTTCTTATTTTTGTTCACATGCTTCAGGATAACTGTTCCATCTAGATTTCCTAGGTGTGAACCTCACTGATTACATAATAGTGTATATTTATAGTTCTAGGACACCTTGTGCAGGCATCCTATTACATTTCTACAATATAAGATCCTTAAATATGCATTGAAGTACAAACAGGTCTCATGAGAAAAACAAAACTGGCTTTTCTACTAGAAGCAAGAACTAATATACATATTTGTGAGCCCTGAACATGGAGAATCTATACCTGAAGAGGAACATAGAGATAGAAAAGCAGAAACTGTGGTCTTTCACTTGTGTATACACATACACAAACACATGCATAAAATATGTATTTTTTTTCTTTTTTGACTTGATGTATTCATTCCCAAATTGAACTAAAATGTGCTCTAATTGAGTGCTTTTGTTTAGCACATGGCTGTTGATTTGAGTATTCTCCAATTGAGAAACTGACATTTTAATTTTGTTATTCAGTGTGCGGCAGATTTAAATAAAAACATCAAGATGGTCTATTGTAGATTTCCTTCAACAATAATTATATATAATTATTTTGCCAAAATAAACAAGTTAAAGTAGTTTTAGTTATTTTATCTCATTTCACATTTGGAAAAAAAAATTATAACCCAGAGGCCACCAGTTTGTGTTTCTCAATGAGGAAAAATAAATTCTGATTCCATGTCCCACCAGAGCATTGTAAAATTAGTCTTGATACTGAAAATATAACTAAAAATGTAATATACCACTGCAGATTGCTTTCCTTTGAACAAATGCTCTGATTTGGTTTTTTTTTCTTTCGATTATTTTTCTCTCCTCCTTTCCATGGTGCATTTTGCTTTCATTCTTTGCCCTCTTCTTTTTTCTTTTTTCTTTTTCTTTTTTTTCTTTTTTTTTTTTTTGCGGTGCTGGGATTGAACCCAGGGCCTTGTGCTTGCGAGGCAGGCATTCTACCCGCTGAGCTATATCCCCAGCCCTGCCTTCTTATTTTTATCCATGTATAAGCTTGAATCTTTCTGTTCTCAAATAGTCATTTTCCCCATGAATGCAATTATTTCTTCTCCTTTATCCTTTTTGTTAAAAAACAAAACAAAACCAAAAAAACACAAACAAGGCTACATAAATATTCTTCAAGCTAGATTTCATCATTTAAGTTTTGTCAGATCCAGCTTGCCCCAAGGTAATCAATTAAGAGTAATATGTGGGCTTTCTGTTCTTCCGTATTTGACAGACAACTGCATATTCTTATGTAGTACCAGCTGTGTCTCTGAGACATGATGGTAAAGATTGGATAAAGTGAATTTGGCTGTATTGGGCACCTGGTTACCCAACTGCAGCAAAGTGGATATTGTTTGCCATTAATGACCCCTTCATTGACCTTAGCTAGGTGGTTTACTTGCTCTAGTATGATTCCACCCACAAGTTCAATGGCACAGTCAAGACAACTGGAAGCTTGTCACCAGTGGAAAGTCCATCTCCATCTCTTAGGATCACGATCCTGCCAACATCAAATAGGGTGATGCTGACGTCAAATAAATTGTGGAGTCTGCTGATGTCTTCACAACCATGGAGAAGGCTAGGGCTCACTCAAAGGGTAGAGTCAAAAGGATCATTGTTTCTGCCTTTTCTGCTGATGCCCCCAAATCTCCGAAGGGTGAGAACCATAAGTGCAGCTACCTCAAGTTTGTTGACAGTGCTTGCTGTACCACTGTTTAGCACCTCTGGCTAAGGCATGGCAACTTTAGCATCATAGAGGGCCTCATGACCACAGTCCCTCTGGTAAACTGTGGCATGATGGCCATGGGGTTGCCAGAATATCATCAGGCATCCACTGGTGTTAACCAAGGTTGTAAGGTCATCCGTGAGGTGAATGGGAAGCTCACTGACATGGCCTTCAGAGTGCCTGACCCCAATGTGTTGGCCATGGGTCTGACTTGCTGCTTGGAAAAAGCTGCCAAAAAATGATATCAAGAAGATGGTGAAGTGGGCATTGGAGGTCTCCCTAAAGAACATCCTGGGCTACACTGAGGGTCAGGTTGTCTCCTGCAACTTTACCGTGACACTTAACTCTTTCACCTTTGATGCTGGGCTGAAAGCACCTCTCATGCTACTACAGCAAAGTTCTTGGGTTAGCCCTGTTCAAACAGTCATATTGCTAGGGAACTGTTTGAAAGAGATAATCGCTCCTGTGAATGTTCATTGCTTATGTGCCTGTGGTTTACATTGTGGTCTGTCAGTGTTGCTTCCTAGAGCTGTCTAAAGGCTAGCTCTGATTTTCTATGCATTATCTAGAACACAGACTGGCTCAGAGTTGGAGCTTTAAAGAAGTACTTGTTGAATGAATGCATAAACAAATTTTAAGCATTTTATTAGATATTGGGCACTGTGATATGTTTTAGCCCTCAAATAAATCTTAATTTAACCTTTAAACCTTCTGTGACTGGTACTATTATAAATTTAGGAAATAATTTGAAGAAATTTAGGTTCAAATAAGTTAAATGACTTCCTGAGGATTGCTTAGTGGATGACTGGCAAAGCTAGGAGTCAAATTAATCTTTTTTTTTGTCTCTGAATTCCTTGAGCGTAATCGCTATATTCTTAATACTAAGGGGTCAAACTAAAATCTAATAAGAAACTATATAAAAGTATGTTTGGATTGGGGGAAAATAAGAAATTCAGCTATCGTTTCAACACTTGTTGACAGAAGTTTCCTGTTTCTTTTTAGGGCCTTTGGTAACGTTGAATGCACACATCTGCTTTCTGTGTTAATGCACCCCCTCAACTCATTGAAGTAAAACCAAAAAAAGGTCACTTGACAAAACCGTAATCATAATTATACCATACATAGTTTTACGTCTGCTCTTCCTGTTCAGTTAATGATGTGTCCATTTTCCTATCTTAAACATGCTTTTAGCATATCAGTTTTAATATTCTTATAGTCATCCATTTATGATTATATCATAATTTATTGTCATCATTTTGTCATTCATAAAGATTTTTCATAAAATTGTAACAGACATCTGTGTGCTTATATCTTTGCTCTCATCTATTATTTCTTCAAATTCTAAGGAGAAGAATGAATGGATTAAAAGGGGCAAACTTTTAAAAAGCTTTTAGTGAATATTGGCAAATAATTTTCTAGAAAGAACATAAATTTTGAAATTAGAGTGAAGTGGCTATACTCCATATGATGAATCTGCAGAATTACAGTTTTGAAGGAGCAAGGGAAAAAGGATGGAGCATAGAGAGACATTTTAATTTTTTTATAACTTCAAATAGATATAATACACTCACATTTTTCAAAGTAAAAGTGTGTGTGTAGTGAAGTGTCTTCCCACTGTTATCATCTAGGCACCCGTTTCCTTTCCTGGGAGCTGGGATTACCTGTTTCTTTTGTATCCTCATAAGGAGATACTTTGTAGTATACAGTATATAAGCCAGTATCTGTCTGTCTTCCTTCCTTCCTTCCTTCCTTCCTTCCTTCCTTCCTTCCTTCCTTCCATCCTTCCTTCCTTCCTTCTTTCCTTCTCTCCCTCCCTCCCTCCCTCCCTCCTTCCTTCCCCTTCTTCCCTCCCTCCCTTCCTTGTTTCCTTCTTTCCTTCCTTCCTTCCTGCACAGATGTTGCTGTATATCAAATACACTGTTCTACAAGATGGGTTATCTCTTAAAACATATTAGGAAACAGCCTACATTGCTACATAGTGAACATCATCTTTTCTTTTTTTTTAATAAATAGCTTCATGGTCTTCCATTATAGTACCATCATTTTACCTTCGCAGTTCTATTGATAGATACATAATAAAGATTAGAAACAATATAATATAAAAATTAGAAAATTAATAACAATATATAAGCCATGTACAATATGCTACATTCCTTCTGGTTCAGATGGTATATTCATTTGTTATTTGGAACGTGTCCTGTTGCTCTCCATTTATATTGAGGGAAAGGTTTTTCTGTAGTAAAATTTATTATATTGAATGGGCTTGAGGGAGGTACCTGTGTGGGAATTTGGGATAGTTGAAAAGAGAGCACTGATAGAAAAAGAACTTCAAAAAGGAAGGTAGTAAAGGATGAAAGAGAAAATTTGCTTGCTTCGCTATTTTATTGAGGCTCCTGGTGGTAACAACTACCTGCATGCTAATGAAATATTCTGTGATTGTTTATATTCAAGAAACACACTGGATTTATCCTGTGTACCAAATAATGAACGAAGACCTAAAGATGCAGACATGCAAAAAGCACTTAGTCCTTATCCTGAAGAATCTCACAGTTGAATGGAGTTCAGTAGATTAAACGGTTAAAAAAATAAGGAGGTACTGCTGTAATTGTCACACCTGGAAGGTGTGAACCTATGTTAACTTGGTTGTAAAATGAAAGCTTGAGTGTGGGATTTGATATAACTTGTAAAATGGTAATCTTACTAAACTAACGGAGTGTCAAATTTTAAACCAACCTGTCATTCAGTGCAGGAGATCCCTGCTTCATCTTTGACTAGTGGTCCTTAAGCCTCTGCTTAAAACCTTTTTAATGAAAAGGGAGCCATGACCTTTTGAGGCAGTCACTTTCATTGTAGGGAAAAGCTGTAGTTGTTAGGAAACTATTTTCTATGAAACAGAATTTACTATATCCTGATGTCATGGTTTAGTTTGTATTGTTGTTTTGGTACTGGGGATTGAACCTAGGTGTGCTTTACCACTGAGTCACATCGCCAGCCTTTTAAAAATGTTTTATTTAGAGACAAGATCTCGCTAAGTTGCTTAGTGCCTCACTAAGTTGCTGAGGCTGACTTTGAATTCACAATCCTCCTGCCTCAGACTCCCAAGCCACTGGGATTGCATGTGTGTGCCACCATGGCTAGCATAGTTTAGTATTGTAGTAAGATAAATGGACTCAGTTGCTATATCTATAGATTGAGGTGTTTGTTTCCATAGCTAGGGTAACTTTTAATTCCTACTTTAATTCTTTGATTTTCTGACTGATATGGAATATTTATATTCAAGTGACACTGAATACTTGTCATATTGGACATTCGTGGGATTTTTGTATCCTGTTTTTCCTACTATCATGGATACAGTTAACCATAAATATTGTTGATTCTCTTAAAATTTGTTGTTAAACAACTTCCCAAGTCTGCTAAGTAGATCTTTTATCTAGTACTTGTGTGATTTATTTTATTTTGAACTTAAATGAGAGCCTTTGCGTTAGATCCCCTCTGTTAAATCTCATCTTGCCATTGGACAGCCTATTCTTAGTGCTATTTTCTCCAATATCATTTAACATTGTATTAGCTAATTTCATGGAGCATTGGAGATCGGAAAATGAAGGTATTGTGGAAAATATCAGTGGATGGGAATCCAGGAGTACCTCCATTCTTCTAAGATGAGATATAGGTAACATTATAAATAATACTTCTTAAATTCTTTAAAAGAGGCAGAGGTAAATATAATTTACCTGGGAAAATTACAGTTTTATTCTGAAGCCCTAAATTTGGAGACAAAGAATCATTCAGGTTAGATTGCTCTATGTTTTGACAAGCTCACTTTGACATTACTGCTGCAGGGTAATCCCCAGGGAGTTGAGTTGAGAAGAACCAATGAATGATTGAGGAACAAAAAAGGCAGTAGGCTGGAGGGAGTAGGTAGTCAGGGTTTTAGCCTTGTCTACACTAATAAGCAGCTTATTAAAATAGAAAAAGAATCTACCTAGTATGCTTTAGCTGATGGAAGAGGGCCAAAAAAGAGGAAAGGTCTCCTTGAAAGAGGGGCACAGCCTTGGGAATGGAGAAAAGTAGGGAAGGAAGATGATTCAGGAGAACTGGCATAGAAGAATAGGTTTGGAAGGGTTTGACATTAGTACCTGAAAGGATTTGTTAAACCTTCTGAATTTTGCTTTCACCTTTGCCAACAGTAGTGGGATCTGCTTTTAATTGTAGCTAAGTGGGCTGAATAAAGGACTTGTTTAGGTCTTTCATCTGTCTGCTTGTATATACATGTAATATGTGGAAATGCACTCACTGCAAAATAAAGTATAATTGTGCACCAGTGGTCAGGGCAAGGGAAACAGGGGTCATCACCTGCAAAGTTAGAATGCTGAAAAGGTTGGATTGCTGTCTTTGATTAGAGATATCTTCCTTTTTAGCTGCTGAGCTGTCTCAGCAAGAAAGAACCTAGATCAGGGTTTTGTTGTTGTTGTTGTTGTTGTTGTTGTTGTTGTTTGTTTTTATCACGGTATTGTAGGAGTAATACTGTATTTGGTTTTGACTATGTTGACTTTTCATTAAAAGATAAACCTAGCAGAGGCTTTTCTGGAGGCAATTAAATATGAATTTGGAGCACAGGTGAAAGACCAGGAAGTTCAGAGATGGGTATTTGAGATGTAGCAAAGGGCTGAAAGCATAATAAGTTCAGGAAGTGTAATGTCATGTCAACTAATAAAGGAAGGGTGTCACTGTGTTTCATATCCTAAGACATTTTAGAAAAGAACATTGAATTCATCCAGAAGGTCATCTGCAGAGAATTTCAGAGAGCTGTTTCAGTAGAGTTTTGGATTGGGGAAAGTAGGTGATGGAAGGATAGAGAGGGCAATTAGCAAGAGCTGGAAAAAGAAAGAGTATTAAAGTGTTTTCATAAAAAGAGGGGTTATGTTTGGTAGACAATTTCACTTTAGGCCTGGGAAGACGAGGTTTTTGATGCAATATTTTTGTTTCTTTGGTAAGAGTGATAGAAATGTGTGCTTCGCATACTGTACAAATCTCTCTGCCTCTTCACTTCTCTGGACAGATGGACTTCTGAATCAATCCTTGGTAGTCTTTGGAGGTACAGAAGTATGAGTGCTTCCATACGTGACCTCCAGACACTTTGAAATGAGATAATCATGGTAATCCTTTGTAGTTGGGAGAACCAGAACCTCAACTTGGGATTTATCACTCTTACTATAATACAATGAAGATAACCCTAATGGTCCTGCTGTCTCTTTTTATAATTGTCACTTTCTTTAACATGCTAGGTATTTGGTTTCTGGTAGTCCTTCACATCACACCAGCATCTACAGACTTCAAACATTCTGATCTATTCTGTGATATTTGGAAATTTCATTGGTAGTATTTGGATTTTCTGTCATGGGACTGATGCTTTCCTGTGAACATAATTTTTCCTTTTAGTACTGAATTTAGTGAAATCTTTATGCAGACCTTTTAATAAGGATCCAACTTAAGTTATATTTTAGTTGCAGAAGAGCTCCCTATGCAGATTAATTTATAAAGTGATGGTTAAATGAATAATACCTTCACAGCAGAAAAAGAATAGCCTTTGGTCTGATTCCATTTTAAATCTGTTTCAGTATTTTAACTTCAGTGATAATAAAAGCTGCAAGTGCCTGTTCTCATCATTAGTGTTGTGTAAGATGATACTAATGACTTCAGGGCTTTGTTGGTAAGTTCAGGATAATGAGACTTGATACCTAACCAAAACACTTGCCAGCAAACATTCTTCAAATATCAGTTTTAATGAGATCTCAGCTGTTTTGTTCACTGGAAAATAAGGTTAACAATATTATATTGTTGAAATTTTCATTAAATGATTTTCCAAACCAATTAATTATTGCCAGAAGTGAGAATGGAGAAATATCATCCTGTACTTAGAAACACATTCACTACTAATGAACTTTTGCAAATTTAACTACAAAGTTAGGATTCATGTAAGATTTCCATATATTATAGTGCATACATGGTATTAGCTCTTAGGCCTTTGGCTTTTGTTCATGCTGTGCCTGTATTGCCAAATGCTCCTATGATTTAAGTTCTCTATATTTTTTATTGTTACAATTACAGTGAAATTTTTCTCTGTGTAAAGTTTGCCACAAGAACATTTGACCCAAATGAGATCTTCTTCACACAGCTGCAGAAGCAGCAGTGAAAGCTTAGTGACAGTGCTTGGTTAGCTGTAGTGGTTACTTCTAATCAAGAACATCCATAATATTTATTATTGTTTTGGGATTATATTTGAAATGAAAATATTTTTTTAAATGTGAACACAACTGTCTTAAACTCCTTTTCCCGCTATGTTTGTGACCTCTTATATCAGAAACATTGTTTTAGCAAATATTTTTCTGATCCTTATCTAGGGATCCAGAATTGAAAGACATAATGAAACAAAATGTGGCCTTTCTTAAGGTAATGAATGAGAGGCACTTTAACAGCGAACTGTAAATAGATTGATTTATCTTCAAGATGTGCAGAGGGATGTGGGAACATATTGAAAGGAGCTATCAGTTATCTTAAGGCAAGAGGTGTAGAGCATGTTTGGAGAGGATCTTGACTGAATAGAATCTTTAAGGATGGGAGGTCAAAGAGAAGGTAGAAGAGAGGGCTTTAAACTTGTCTGAGAGAGTACGTATAAACACCAAGGTTAAGAAAGATATGATCATCTTAAGAGTTAAGAGTTTTATGCTAGTAAGTCTTGATTGTTAGACATAGTATTTATTTAGCCCTTATATAGGGCAACCATGATGGTCTTAGAATACTTTGAACTTATTCATAACAGTATTTTTTAGATGTAATAGTTGCCACATTGTATTATACTCTCCTTCAGTTGTCATTGGAACTCTTTGAGGGCTGTGACTATGAGTTCTGTGTACTAAGCTTTTGGTAGAGTAACTGGTAAAGGTAATAGACTACGTAGGTTGAACAGCTAACTACTTCTGAGCAAAGAGGATTCAGGAGAGGATGATAACAGCATTGGTGGTTTTAATCTTTTTAAAAATTTTTTGTTTTTAGTGTAGATGGACACAATACCTTTATTTTATTTAATTATGTGGTATTGAGGATCTAACCCAGTGCCTCACACATGCAAGGCAAGCGCTCTGTCACTGAGCTACAACCCCAGCCCAGTTTTAATCTTGTAGATTACAGATCCCTTTTGAATTCTGTTGAAAGCTGTAGACTTTCTGCTTGAAAATGCAAATACATACAACATTTGGTCTTGTAGTTAACGGGATTCATGTATTCCAGAAGCTGGATCATGAATTCCTAGCTCAGAATCCCTCCTTAGAAAATTATACTCAGGGATCTTTTACTCATCAACAAATATCACCATGAATAACAGCTGTCTCTTTTAACTTAGGTTATGTTTGTGTCTTGTAGTTTTCTTGAGTTCCCCTCGTACTTGGGAAGATTTAAGTCAAATTAGTGTCTAGGAAGAAGGGAAGTTTTTTTTTTATAATGGTTATGGTAGAAGTGTGCTGATCTGTAAAGATAGTAGACAAGTGTGGTAATTATACAAGCAATCAAGAAACAACTGCTCAAGGAGAACCTGACATTCCTGAGTTTGAGTTTAGCAAGTCAGGGGGAGTCCCAGGATCACCCTCAGTCATGATGTTTTGGTAGAAGGACTCACAGAACTCAGGAAAGGTATTATCATCATGGCTATGGTTTGTTACTGTGAAAGCAAAGGGGAAAGGCACGTAGGGTGCAGTCCAGTTCCAGGTGTCTATAACTGGTGGAGTAAATGATGGAGTTAACAGATGGCCTTCATTCTCTCAACAGTAACACATGACAATGTGTGCAAAGTGTTGCCAACCAAGGAAGCTCATCTGAGCTTTGATGTGCAGCGTTTTTATCGAAGGATCAGTCATGTAGGCTTGTAGTCTGTGTGACTTGACCTCAGCTCCTCAGACTTCACTGCCCTCCCAGTTTCCAACATCATAGAGAGGTATTCACTGTAAATCATATTTGTAGCATAAATTATCTGATCAAATTGGTACTGAAGTGAAGGCCTCAGGCAAACAGAAACATTATTATCAGGGAGAATATTCCAAAGGTTTAGAAGCCCATCTCCCAGGAACCAGCCAATGCTAGTCCTGAAGATTGGACTTTATTGGAAATGTGCAGGGTTTGAGCAACTTGGGCCTGCTGACTTAACTCCTGTATTGTTAGTCAGTCATTCAGGGAGTTAGCATTCTTCTGGCCAGCCTGTCTACCCACTCCATACCTGGTCTCATCTTAGATGGCCATTCCCTGTATCTGGACTTTTCCTTTTCCCTTGCCAATGAGTATGAAGAAAGTTTGATTGGACTTAAGGACATATCTGTGCTTTGCATATCATGAGAACATGTAAGTGCCCATTCTGTTGTTCATTCAACAAGCATTTTTTGAATGCTGCTGTGCATCAGGCATAGTGATAGATTTGCAGAAATGATTAACACAGATCTCTGGCTTCAAGGAGTTTAGAGTTTCATATGGGAGAGAAAAATAAAAATAGCAATTCTGGTAAGCAGTGTATACTTTGGGGAGCATATTTAACCTTATTAGAGAGCATAATTGAGTGTATGAAGGTGTCTGTGTATGTGGGAAGGTGTTGACGATAATTAGAAGACTTCCGTAAAGGGGTCATTCTTGGAGTTGAGCTGTAAAGATCAAGTAGACATTAAGTGGACATGGAACTAGTGTTTCTCCAGTTATTTATGTAACTAGGTTGCCTATGAGGTTGGAGCATACTTGAATTGTTGCTTGACTTTACTGAGAGAGAATACCCCCATCCTAGCTAGAAGATAAATGTCTTTCTCAGGGTTTGCACAAAGGTGAGTAAAGAGTATCTGACTCAGTATGAATCGGTTTGCATTACTCCATTACCAAAAATCCACTGAAATGGCATTTCCAACCCACAATGGTGTTAGTGATTTTATGCATTTGCTTCCCAGTAGGGACATATGTGAATGCAGTGTGGGGCTAAGAACAAATATTGAAAATTTAAAATTTTTAAATTAAAAATTTAAATGCACTTTGTTTCAAATAGGAGGGCAGTGCTTTATCTCTACAGAATATTGCATAACATTTTTCTATGCTTGGAAAAATTTTTAGGAAAAAACCTAGACCCAAACTTTATTTCCTTGGGCTTCTATGTTTATGTGGCTTTCAACAGAATTTGGAAGGTCTGAGAGCAAAGAGTTGTTTTTTAATAGTGCATTGAAATTGTGTGGTAATAAGGTCGAGAATATAATAATAGTGTAAATATTGAATAATTTTAAGCTGTTAATCTTGAGAGTTTTTTTTTTTTTTTTTTATAGGATCTTTTTCTCTTTCCAGCATTACAGTGTTTCTGCCACCTCTGTACAAAGGATAATTTTACCTGTGTGACAGATGGGCTTTGCTTTGTCTCTGTCACAGAGACCACAGACAAAGTTATACATAATAGCATGTGTATAGCTGAAATTGACCTAATTCCTCGAGACAGACCATTTGTTTGTGCACCCTCTTCAAAAACTGGGTCTGTTACTACAACATATTGTTGCAATCAGGACCACTGCAATAAAATAGAACTCCCAACTACTGGTAAGTTGTTGTATAATTTTTTTTTTTTCCTTTTTTCTTTTCTGGCTTCTACAAAAAATGTGCTTAGATTCTGACTATGATTTCAGAGAAAGTCCTTCAGGAACTGAAAGGGATTATAGAAATTGTCCAGTATAACTTGTTTTTAAGGTAGAATTAGGAAGTGACTTTTTCATAGTTGGAGAGTTGTAAGAATAGCCAAGATCCTGACTCCTGGATATATGTGTTATTAGAGAAGATGGTTCCAGGATATGCTTTCAGTGAGATTTGTTATGCCTAAAAGGGTGGCCTCTTAAAAGCAAATTCTGACAAGTCCCAAAGTAGCAGTTTGTCCTCAGAGTCTCCCTGCCTTGTGCTCAGAATAAATTTCTTCTTCTTTGTGTAATTCTCTTGCCTATAAAAGCAATAAACAGACAATTAATGAGCAGGAATTGAGAGTAGAACTTTAACCGAGATGTTTTCATTTCATAATTTCACCTTGTTTTATGATCTTTATGTATAAAATAAGTATACATGGTTTCTAGACTTTTGGCATCACCCATAGTTTACATTTTAAAATGTCCTGGTAGAGCCAGCAATTTGAAGATTTCATCAATTCTTAGGATTGGACTAATTTGAAAGTTTTGGTTTAAAATGGAAGTTTGAGCACATATATTTAAATATTTTATCTTTTCCCAAATTCCTTTGTAATAAAGGAATGTAAAAATGGGGAACCTTACATAATACTAGGAGAATTAATGGAAGAATGCTGCTCACATGCCAATACTTGTGAGGAACTTCCTTAGTTTTTATACAGATGACACCAGACTGCTGAACAATTGATATACCATACAAGAAGGACATGAGTGAAAGAACCTTTTGCAAAATCCCACTGGAACCTTAAGCTGAGGGACTGGGGTAAGGTTAGGCTACGAGGCAGACACCTTTCTCTTTTAGGGAGCCTCTGGTTCCATTGCTCAGAGTCAGACCTCAGTGTTAACTCTTTACTTAGTTGGTCCAAGCCACATGCTGATTAAAGTAGAAAACAAGGCTGTAACTCAGAGGAAAGAGGCCAGACCCATTAGTTACATAAGGATGGCAGCCCACCTCCTGGTTTCAGCAAGCTAGTGCAGCTCCCTGTGATAGCACTCTTAGCCTATAACGTCTTTGTGACATTTATATAGGCACCTACAGTTCTAAAATTGCAAAGAAAGCGATAATTCCCAAATTTCCATTGTTTGAATTTTCAACACCTGCGTAGATTTATAGAACCTTGTGAAGTCACCTTATTTTTAATGCTAAACATACATAAACTCCTCATTTCCAGCTCAAAATAATCAAAGCAAAAAATTCCCAAATGAAAGGATTCAGTGGTTCAAAGAAGTAAACTGAACTGGATAAGTTAGAGTAGATGTCATCCTATGAAATAAGCTTCCAGTTGTTAGGAAAGAACTTTTAGACAGCCCATGGTCTGTTTTTAGTTGTTCACTACAAAATGAGAACATTTCATAGTTGTTAAAAGATTGCTTTCAGAGAAAAGCTCAGTTGATGGATATTTTTAAAATGCAATATTGGCACTGAACGGCAGACTGATGCTGTAATTTTATAGCCAAGCTGGAAAATTGTTACAATTCAGAGAAAAAGATAGTGTTGGTGAGCAAATTAAGAGACATGGGGACCAGTTCTAGGTGACACAATATGCTTTTCAGAATTCCAGAACACATGCGAACAGACAGAAGAGAGAAAAATATCAGATAAGTTAATGAAAAAATAATTACTTAAATATAAATAATTTTTAAAAGTATTTTCAAGAATAAAAAAAAATCTATAAGCATTTAGTTCACGTAAACACTGGTTACCTATAAAAGGAAAAACTGTTTAGATTTTCTGCTTTTTTAAGTATCAAGAGGGCAATGGAACATTCTATATTGATTGTCAGAATTCTTGAAATAAGCCCAGATTTTTTTGTATACAAAGGCAATAACCATCTTTAGATAATTACTAAATGTATAAGGATCTAAATATTATTCATGAAAGAAATTACTAGAAATAAGATTCTATATAAGGAATTAATCCAGTTGAAGATCTGAAGAATAGGTAAGATATGAAAAGAAATGGTAGTGAGCAGTGAACCAGTCAGGCTCTGAATGCATGTCAAAAAATGATAATGTAGTTCTGAAACAATGCAAAATTTTGAGATGGTGAGGTGATAGATAATTTTTTTCACTTTTTGCTTATCTGTATTTATGCATTTTTTTCCCCTGCTATAAGCATGTACTAGTCTTAGAATAAGAAGGCAAGACAAAAATACTTAGAGGGGGAAAAAAAATGGGGCCAACATGTAGCTCATTGGTAGTATGCTTGCCTTTCATGCACGAGGCCCTGGGTTCAATCCCCATTGCTGCAAAAAACAAACAAATTCTGAAAGACATTAATGCAAGTTGTTTTAGATTATTGGTTCCTTTACTAGTGACCTGAGTTGACAAATGGGGAGATTCTAGGTTTTTGGTGATAGTTGGCCTTGTAATTTAGATGATGTCTGGAGAGAAGAGTAAGAAGGTATTGACAGACCTTGTGATCATGAAGAGGGGTGGGGAGGTAACAGGGGAAGATTGAATCTGCACTCCTGGATTTGAGCCTGATTAGCTGCTATGATGAAGATCTATGACTAAGTGGTGGCAGTAGCCAATTGTAGGAAATGAGGAGGGTGAGAAAAATGTGGTTGCCACCTCTACATTGTTATTTGTTGTTGTTGATGTTTATTTCACTTGAGGCCCTTTTTCAGTAAAGCAGTCACCTGGCCTTGGTCCCGTCGAGCTGGCAGCTGTCATTGCTGGACCAGTCTGCTTCGTCTGCATCTCACTAATGTTGATGGTCTATATCTGCCATAACCGCACTGTCATTCACCATCGAGTGCCAAATGAAGAGGATCCTTCATTAGATCGCCCTTTTATTTCAGAGGGTACTACATTAAAAGATTTAATTTATGATATGACAACATCAGGGTCTGGATCAGGTAATGTAATTGTTTCTCCTTTTTCCTAAGAAATCTTTTTTGTTGATGTTTTTTATTAGTTGCACATAACATTAGTCTTTTAAAAATTAACTTGTATTTATTAGTTGGCTAAGCCATTTGGTTTTGTTTGTTAAAACTGGGATAGTACAAACAGTATTCCTGGTTTTTTATTTTTAAATTTTTTTAGTAACAGAGATTGAACCCAGGAGCACTTAACCACTGAACCATATCACCAGCTCTTTTTTAGGTTTTATTTAGAGACAGGTCTTGCTCAGTTGCTTAGGGTCTCATTACATTGCTGAGGCTGGCTTTGAACTCAAGATCCTCCTGCCTCAGCCTCCTGAGCCATTGCGCCTGGCTAGTATTCCAGGTTTGACCCTATATAAAGCCTTTTTAAAGTCCTTTAAGTTTGTTCTATATCTGTGGCTAGTTTAGTCAAATTGGAGTTTGTTTTTACTGTTGAAACAAGTCAGTAAGTCAGCTCCACAATTATTTAACTTCTAAAGCATTCTTGCCTATATAATCTCATTTGCTTCTCATTACTTCATTAGATAGAAAGGATAAGGGACAACTGTGCAATACAGATAATGCTGAAGTTCAAAGATGTTTAACGATTAGCTCCTTTTTCTATTCAGAACTATATAGCAGCTTTATTTTTGTATTTGAATGTAGGCATGACTGAAGTTGGCATGGCAGAAATATGTTTGGAACTAGGAAGATTATTTGCTATTTTAATATCAGATGAAATTGCTATTTAGCTCAGGTCTGGTTTTTCATTAAACTAATGATTTTTTAGTCATTTTTCTTTAAAAAAAAAAGTCTGACCACCTTGTTATTTAATATGCTTTGTGGATCCATGACCCCTGTTATATTTGCTTTGATCAGTTTTTTTGGTTGATTTTTGTGGGATAAGAAGTAGTCTAATTGCCAGAATCATCCTGAGGTAGATTTTGGCAATCCTTTCCTTTTAAAGGAATGGGAAATTGTCTTCTACTTTTTCTTAGATGTGGTTTGGAAGGAGATAGAGAGGAACACCCCTACACCCTACAATTTTGGAATTTGGTATTTGGTGAGAAATCAGTAGATCTAGATTGCAGTAGGAACTTTGTTCTTGGTTAAACCCTATTTCTTCTTTGAACCTCTGTTTCCTCATCAGAAATATGAAATGGATGCCATTGATAAAAATACTTAAAGTGGTTTATTAGAACTTTTAAATATGATATACTCTTCTTTGACAACTATAAGTCAACTTTATACAAGGACTAAATTTATGGAAAAAGTGGAAATCTGAAAATATACATAATGAAAATTTTAGTAATTTTATAATCAAGTGATAATAAAGGAAGATTAAAGCAGAAGTGACTGAGGAAGATAGCTCTGAAGCATAAAATCACATTAATTGAAAGTTCTTGTAATGACAAATGTCTGTGTTTTAAGGAAACAAATATGTATGGTATGAATATCTCTGTTCATTCATTTCAGTAGCATGAGGAAATTGATTCCGCCTTCCTCTGTAGAATTTAGCCATACATATTCAGTAGTCAAGTTCCTTCCCTGACTGCTAGAACAGGCTTGTACTGGAGCCCAGATCTCTTACAGCAACCTTAGAGATTCCTGAGACTGGTATGAGAGGGAGGCCATGAGAGGTTGAACTGAGAAGGAACAGCCGTGGTGCAGAAGATAATGAAAATCGTTGTGGACAGAAGTGGCATACAAAAGGGCATTTTAGGGCTTTCCTAGGGTTTTTCATTAATTCTTAAAGTTCAAATGGTTCCCAGAAAAAAATCTTATAGATTATTGGTCCAAAACTATGAAAAGGACCAAAATCACAGAAAATCAGTGTGGCTGCAGATCATTTGGAATTGGTCCCTTGCACCTGTATTTTTATTGCCAAACTTGTACCTAGGGTCATCAAGCAGCTTATGCTCACAAGCCCGCCTAAACAATTGCTAGGCATTGTTGTGTGGATGGCAGTTGATTTCTAAATAAGAGTATATTTGTTTACCTTTTAAAATGTAGACATGAGATAAGAATGGAATTATTCTTTTTATACTTTTTATGTATTTCTAAGTCCACCAAGGACCACAGCTCTCTGTTGTCTGAAAGCTTCTCTCTTTCCTTTCCAGCCTTCCCTTGCAAAGTGCTGTGGACAGTTAGCTGATGTCATGTGTTTGATTTATTTTATCTTTAAAATGAAAGTGATGAATTCTGCCTAGTACCTGTCATTGGGCTGTTGTGAAGTTCAGATGGGACAAGATGTTTGTGTGAAAGCACTTGGCAAATTTAGAGTTATGTCCAAATGACTGGTGTTACTAAAAACATTTAGAAGAAAATTCTGATATACAGCATCAATTTATAACATTATACAAAAAAAAAAAAAAGAAAGAACTCTAAACAAAAAGACTTAGTTTAAGACCTCCTTTCTGTGTGATAGTTTATTGTTAGCTGAATTGTTTCTGCACCTATCTAGGCAGAAGCCATCTTCTGTTGAATGATAGCAGAAAGGGCCCTCTTTCCTTTATATTTATTTTAAAGCCTCAGTGCCACCTTATGCATAGGGACTCATGCCTGTGAATGAGTAAAATGTCTATTGATAATTCCTATTTTAGTTCTTTCACTCACTGAGGAAAAGGTAAAGCTACGTGTTCCCTATTTTGAATTCACGTTTATTACTCAGCACCATGACTGTATTTCCGGAAAAATCTCATCTCTACTGTTACAGACTTTAACTTGGGAATACAGGGAAGACAGTGAAGAGCTGGGTTGTAGTAGCTCTAATGTGGAAGATAACCTAATCCCTGTTGCATTTTTTGCATTTTTCCCTGTTTTTGTTTTTTCGCTTTTTAGTTGCAGATGGGCACTATACTTTTTATTTATTTATTTAATTTTATGTGTTGCTAAGGATTGAACCCAGTGCCTGGAACCCAGTGCCTCACAAGTGCTAGGCAAGCGCTCTACCACTGAGCTACAACCCCAGCCCTCTGTGGCATTAGTTTTAATCACAGGTTGTACATGGGCTCATTCTTAAACTGTAATGAGATTATAAAGTAGTCCATGTTTTTGAAAGAGTGAGTCTCTTAGGCAGTGGTCTTTAGATTTTCTGCATGCTTAAGATCTCTTGTAATGTGTGCACACTGTCCATTTCTTATTTCCCTTGTTCACTGCATGTATAGCTTCTGGGATGCTTTTCCTATTGATGCTTCCTCTCAAGGGGATTTAAAGGTACAAAAGAGTAAAGCAGAGAGACTAGAGATCTAAATTAGGACTGTTTAGTTTATCTTTAGAAGAAAATTGTTAATTAAAAAAAATTCTCAAATATTCATATGAGTTTTGGTAATCCAATATAGATAATATGGCCCATCTAGATTTGGGTTTTAATTTTCTAGCATCTAGTGATGAGGGGAAAGACAACAAACTTCCCTTGTCCTGTGTTAGCCTTTATTCACTATACATTTACATAAGCCCCTAAACCTGTGATGCGTTTTCAAACTTCCTGTTTGTGGTTGTTTTTTTCTTTTATTACTTGCCTATATAACTTCCAGATTAACTTTTTAGTATACTTGAATACATGATGTGGCTCTATACAAGATTTTAAGAAAATGTAATAAGTATTTAACATGTATATATTAAACAACATGGAGCAATTAGGAGTTGATTATTCATAGAACAAAAAAGTTCCTTGATTCTAAATAAGAATTTGTCACAGATCTGTTTTTAACTAGCAGTCTCCTTGGACATAGAAGTAATTATTTATAATTACACTGCCAACTGCTCTGCAGTAAGAAAAGACCCATGTGAGAAATACACAGATGAAAAGAGAAGATTTTCTGATCCCTTTAAAGAGTTAACATTTAGATTTATAAGCATTTTGTACCAGGGAACCAAAGGTTAGATAATTTCTTCCTGTCATGGAGTTAATTTGATGTAGTAAGTGGCTCTGGGTATAGTTTATAAATGACACAAATTTATGCATCATTGGTTGTATAAATAAAATGCTAGCATAGAACATGGTGTATATTTTACTTGTTAGTATAATTTAGAATGACAGTTACTTATTGAATGGGGGATATGTTATTAAGTAATTATGCCAGATACAGAATTGCTTAAATGTAGTAGGTAGATCGTTAATTCTTTTAAATGAAATAAGTATGGTGATATTTAAAATTACTTATTTTGGAGTAAGACAAGGTCAATTAGTGAAAAAACACAACTACCCCATTATCAAGGTAAGTTCCTTGGTATCATTCATTCAGATACCAGATAGGCTAAGTTGTCAGTTTCTAGCAAGTAAATTGTTTGCATTGAAATGGTTTCTTGATAATCTCTACTGATTTTTTAAAAGTTGGGTCAGAATTTATTTTTGTTTCTTTTGTTCACGTCCTTTCTCCTCCCATCAGTAAAATCATTACCAAATTCATCCTTCTAAGATAAGGTTTTAAATGATTTCCCGTACCCCCACCCCACCCCCACATTCCTGGTCCCTTTTTTGGACATCTTTAATGGGTTCTCTTTTACCCCCAGCCCTCACTGGTCATCATGGACCTTTCAGTACTTTTCATCTCCTGGCCACATCTTACGTTCTCTTGCACTGCTCTGTCACATATATCCTGATTAAACAGGCTGATTCCCAAAGCATTCATTATTAATTTCCTTCCTCTGCCTTTGCTTGCATACTCCTCCTAACCACCTTACTTCCTTCTCTCTCCTTTGGACCTATCCCTTGTGCAAATGACAGTTAAAATTCAGTTTGTTTCACAAAGCCTACACTGACCCTCTAGGTAGGAGTTTCTGGATTCTTTTATTGTATTTATTATTTTATTTTCCATTTTTCATGGATTTTTTTTTGCCAATGTAGTCTATATTCCTCAATGAGGTTTTAAGCTCCTTAAAGGTAGAGCTTGAGAAGTAATACCTGCCTGGGCCACTCTTTAATGTCATGGTGTTTGAAACACATTGTTGACTGTGTCGAATACCATTTATTTTGTCTTTAGGTTTACCATTGCTTGTTCAGAGGACAATTGCGAGAACTATTGTGTTACAAGAAAGTATTGGCAAAGGTCGATTTGGAGAAGTTTGGCGAGGAAAGTGGAGGGGAGAAGAAGTTGCCGTTAAGATATTTTCCTCCAGAGAAGAACGTTCATGGTTCCGTGAGGCAGAAATTTATCAAACTGTAATGTTACGCCATGAAAACATCCTGGGATTTATAGCAGCAGACAATAAAGGTCAGTAACATTTGCTTATGCTAAATAAGCTAAATATAGCAAATATAGCAAAATTGTGCTAAATATAGCAAAATCTATTTTAAGTCTTTTTCTGGATATGACTACCAAACATTGTCAGATTTGGTGAGAAATAGATGTTTATCATATAGATGAGACCTGTTAAAAGTCAAATACAATCTTTTAGAAACAGGAAGTTATGTTTCAAAATGTATAGAAGGTTTATAAAATGTATGCGCTATCAAATAAAGCCATATCTTTTTGTTATTTTAGTTCTGGACAGTTAGTTGATTATAATATAATATGGAAAAAATTTATAAGCTCTGGTTGCTCAAAATTTTGAGATAGGATAGGGCTCAAATACTTATTTCTTTTTAATAATCTCTTCCTGACCAGTACAGACATGTCAGTAGAGACCAATGAATGAATGACCTTATTTGTGAGGGGAGTAGAAATAACTTCTTGATGTATTCTATGTTCTGAGTTTTCTGGGGCTAAGTTGGTTAACTTTTTAAATAAACTTAATTAAACAGAAATGGTGACCATGTGGACATTTTCTTTACCCTGTAGTACAGGTGCTGAGGAAGCAAGGAAGCTTTATCAGTGGAGTCAGGATGAGTGGTGACCACTAGCAGGGACCTCATTTTGCTTCACTCACTGTTTTGGCCTCAGTGCCCACAATTCCTACTTTTACAGCTTCTGAAAAGACTTGTGTTACAACTCAACTCTCAACCGTCCTCACCCTGAATCAAATGTATCTCCCAGCTTTCCTGGTTTTTTTCTATTTTTGTTTTTTGTTTTAAATGCTATCATTGTCTTTTGTAGCTTGGCCAGACCTATACTCATCTTTTCCTTCTTTCCTGCCCCCCTCACCCCTTTTTTAGCAGTACGTATTTCTTCAAAATATTGGCAGTGTATAATCTTGGTTGGTGGTTATGGGTGATTTCTATGATTTTTCTTTTTGCTTTGTTTTTTCAAATTTATTTACAGCAAGCATATATTTTTATGGAAAATTTTTAACGTACAGTGGAGCAGTGTATTGATTCCCCATCAATCAACTTCAGCAATTATCAACTTATTACAAATCCTTGATCTCTGATGCTACCTACTTTCCCCTAATCAAATTGCTTGAAGCCAGTCCAAGATAATATATCTTTTCATCCATAAACATTTTCAATTCACATCTTTAAATGATGAGAAATCTACAATTGTACTTTTAAAAAATGCCATCAAATATCCTTTCTGTTTCAAATCTGTAGTTGCCTCCTAAAAACAAGAACAACAACAAAAAACCCCATAATTGTTTATTCAGATAGGACCCGAAATCACATATTGTCACATTGGGTTGATATTTCTCATACATCCCTTAAAATCCTTGGGTTTCCCCCATTTTTTTTTTCTTCTTACAGTTGGTTGAAGAAACTGGATTGTTTGTCCTGTGGGCCTAATAACACATTCTGTAATTTGGTAATTGAATTTCTGTAGTGTCTATTAACTACTCTATTTTCTGAAAACTGGCAATTAATTTTGAATCTAATTATGGTTTTATTGGTTTCCCCAAAATACGTATCAAGTTTATTATATACTTCCTATTGTATCATATCAGGAGTCATATGTTTGTCATGATAGGGACAGTTGATTAATATAGGCAACAATTATCAATGGTTCCTATTCAGTATCCGTCAATTTTAAAACAAAACAAGTTGACAGAGCAGTAATCACAGTCTGACCAGATCCTTAGTTTTCATTGTCTTCTGCCTTTGACACTGTTTAGCTTTGTTCCCCAACCCCCTTTTTAAATTTTTTTTATATACTTTTGGTATTGGGGATTGAACACAGGGGTGCTTAATCCCTGAGCCACATCCCCAGCCTGTTTCATATTTTCTTTAGAGACAGGGTCTTGCTAAGTTGCTTAGAGCATCACTAAGTTGCTAAGACTGGACTGGCTTGAGTTTGCAATCCTGTCTCAGCTTTCCCCGCCCTTAAAACAACCTTTTCTTTATTATATTCTGTGACTTTCTTAGTCTATTCTTATATCTTAGTGGTTGTCTCCTCCTCTCAAAGTCTTACTCTCCTTCCTGATTCTTAAGAAGGCCCTCATTCTACAAATAGTAATTAATTACTCCAATAAAGGACTTGCCCACTTTCATGGTTTCAAAGTCTGTCATAGTAGTGACTCTCAAATCTTAGTTTTGAAGCTTAAGCCTGTATTAGACATGTTTCAAGTTGCAAACACTTGAGCACAAAATGCTGGGGCTGCTATGCCCTGAACTTTCCTTTCCTGTTTGTTTTAAGTGGATGCTGTCATCTGGTGGTCACCATGGGAAGTAGCTGACCCTACTGGCTCTACCCTACCCCTTTTTTCTTTTTTCTCAGGGTTTAATGATCTTTGCTCAGAACCTAGCTTTTCCACCCCCATTCCCTTTTTCTTTTTCTTCATCCTCCTAATTCAGTTAATTCCACCTGAGACTACCCTTTCTATGCACATCCTCTTATATAACCTTTCTTCTGCCTCTGATTAGTTACCTCAGAAAAATCTCCCTCTTTTCCATCTGCCAGTGTTCCTCTTTATTTCTTGTGTTTGTGAGCCTTTCAAAGTTCAGTCACAGTAAGTGGGAATGCAAATGAGCTGGTGATATACCTTTATCGAGGAAAAAAAAGATATGTTTGGATAGTCACTTAATAGTTTATGAAGAACAAGTTAATCCAAAACTAGTTTCATGAATCTCTTAAGTCCTTTGAAAGCTGAAAAATCCCCTCTCCCATCTCCCTCCAAGGCTTTTCTGAAAGTAACAATCTTCAAAATAGAAAAGTTATTTTATATCAATTTCTTTCTATAATTTGTAGGGGACAAAATAGCACATTTTAAGCTCTTGTGGTGCCAAGCAATGTACTAATTGCTTTTTAAAAAAATGTAGTACTGTGTTCTGTTTTTAAATCTTTTTAGCAGTCTTACAAAGTACCATATTATTCTTTTATAAAAGAAGATACAGAGCCCCATTGGTTAAAAAACTTGTTTGAGGTCGTGTAATGGATAACAGGCAGGCCCTGGATTCCAGCCCAGGTCAGAACGACTCAAGGGTTGTCTTTCACTGAATTGTGCTGTCTCTTAAATTTTAAAGCTTTTTTTTTTTTTTCCTTCATGATTTGATCAAATATATGACTTTCCAGTTACTACTAGGTTAAATAACTCCTGTGGGACAGTCTAACCCAGAAACCTATCTAGCATTAGTCTATTCCTGTGAGAAAATACGTTTCAAATCCATGTATAAGCTTACAAAAGAACTCTCAGAACCCATGTTCCTAACTGTCCAAATCACCTTGTGTATTTGGTTCAGTCCCAACCTTTTCAGTTTTTCTCTTCCTGACATTTCAATTCCCATCTGGGCTTCCCTGTGTGTCAAAGGTACCACTATTTTTGTTTTTCTAAGCTAGCAACCTTGGAGTCATAATCATACTGTCTGGCATTTTTGTGAAATATATACACACATCTGTCACTAAAGCATGTCTCTTCTCACCGACACTCATTTCAGTTTTGTTTTATCTATTTTATTCCCACTGTGGTCACCCTGGGCTTACAATGCTTTTCACCTCCTTCCCTCACTGTTGCACTCCTTTTTTTCCTTTTTTCCTTCCAGGAAACAGCCACTGAGCATCTCATTTGAACCAAGTATTCTTCTAGGTACATAAGAGTTCCAGCTCTGCTACTTTCTTGTGTAGACTCAAGAAAGTCACCACCTGTGTCTCTTAAATGAGATTAATTATTCTTTCCTTATCTCAAGAGTAGGGGATTTAAAGAGTGTGTATGTGAAGCACATAACAAGCTGAATATGCAGGAAAATGTGAAGGAAGTACAAACTTGAGGTGACATCATGTTGCAGTTGTGTGGTTCAGAATTAAAAGTGGTAATTTTATATTTTATAATTTTTGAGTAAATCTCAAATGCTCTAAAGCCAAATGAAACATGTTATTGTATTTTGCAGACAATGGTACATGGACTCAGCTCTGGCTGGTGTCAGATTATCATGAGCATGGATCCCTTTTTGATTACTTGAACAGATACACAGTTACTGTGGAAGGAATGATCAAACTTGCTCTGTCCACAGCAAGTGGTCTTGCCCATCTTCACATGGAGATTGTTGGTACCCAAGGTAACTCTTCAAACAGTTCTATTTAAGTTTTAAATTCCCTTGAATCTAATGTCTATTCAAAATTAGAAGTCAGCCTAACTGAAGATATTTGAAATGAAGTTTTAGATGAGATTCTGTTAGAAATCTCAGAGTTAAGAAATCTACTCATTGTTAACAACACTGATATATTTGTAAGTTCTTAAAGGTAGCATTCAGTTTTGTTCAGTTTTTGAGGATCTTAGCTCTTGAATTCAAGCCTCAGAATATATTCTTATATGTAGTATCAAAAGGAATATGAAAGTGCTTTTTAAACATTTACATGCTATATAAATTATATCTGGCCATCTAATAATTATGCTTGATCCTTAGATTAGGATACTGCATGAGATAGTTTTATAGTTCCCAAATTAAATACTAAGTTTTAGTTAGGAAATTTAACTCCTCCCCCACAACCTGTTCTTTATTATATTCTATGACCCTAGACTTTCTTTGTTTTTCTTATTCCTCAAATCTATACTCTTCTTACTGATTTGTATGGAGGCTCTAAGTCTACAAATAGTAACTTTATGTCACAATATTTGTGTCATGTAGGATATCAGAGGCTGAGAGATCTCTCTGCTCCAGCTGGCATCTATTACGTGATGGCTCCCCCACTCTTCTGTTTGCATCTTTGTCAGCCCTATTTTGTAACTTTTTTGAGTTATAATTCACATATCACACAGTTTTGTTCATTTATAGTATATACTTCATTGATTTTAGAGTACTCACACAGATGTGCGGCCATCACCACAGTCATTTACTATATCTTCATCCTCCAGAAAGAAACCCTGTAGCTATTAGTAGTCATTCTCCTTTTCTCCAAGCTCCTTAGTCTTACCACTCATCTGCTTTCTGTCTCTATAGATTTGCTTATTCTGGACATTAGTTATAACATGGAATCTTATAATATGTGGTCTTTTGTGAATGTTTTCTTTCACTTAACATGTTTTCAGGGTTCACCTATGTTGTGGCATATATCAGTATTACATTTCTTTTTATGACTAACATTCCTTTGTATGGATATACCACATTTTTTGTGTCCATGATAAATTTGGGTTGTTTCTGATTTTGACTATAATAAATAATACTATAGTGACCATTAGTGTGGAGTTTTTAATGTAGATGCATTTTTTTTTAGTTATCCTGGGTAGGAACTGAGTAGCTGGATTGTATGGTAGTTCTACTTAATGCCTTGGGGAACTGCCACACTGTTTTTCTTCAACTATTGTATCTTCCTGCTGTCAGGGTTTTAGGTTTCCATCTTGTAATGATTGTTTTTTAATAGCACTTTTTTCTAGTAGTTAGTATTAAAGATAGTATATTTACTATTGTGTATATTCCAGGAAAGATAGGCATGTGATCTATATGTTTGGTTCTTGGACTGGAAGAGCAATTTGTGATTGTGGTTCTGTGGTGGAATGAGATAGACATCATTACCCTATGTACATGTATGATTACATGAATGGTACAAATTTACATCGTGCGCAACCATAGAAATGAAAAGTTGTACCCCATTTGTGTACAATTAACCAAAATGGAGTCTGTAAAGTTAAATTTTAAAAATTATATTAAAAATGAAAAAAATAAATGTAAAATAAAAAGAATGTACAGAATACCAACAAACTCATAACTTTTTTCACAAACCCCAGTCTGAATTGATAGACTTGTTGTTTGAGCATCAGTTTTTGTCTCCATTTCTTTTAAAGAAATATAATTCCAGCAACTTTGGGTAAGCTTCAGTTGAAGTTATTTAATACTCCCCTGGGTGTGGCAGGTGATGTGACTGAAATGCTTTCATACTGGGCAGAAAGAGAGACTTTTGGTATTGCTTCTTAAGCAGTCATTTTTAATTTTTGGTTTTTCAGGAAAACCAGCCATTGCTCATAGAGATTTGAAATCAAAAAATATCTTGGTGAAGAAGAATGGAACATGCTGTATTGCAGACCTAGGACTGGCAGTAAGACATGATTCAGCCACAGATACAATTGATATTGCTCCAAACCACAGAGTGGGAACAAAAAGGTATACTTGTAAATAAATGATATTTAATATCTCCTGAAATCTGTTTCTTTTCCATCTCCTTATTTGTATATATGTATCTTTTTTGAAACTGAAACTTGTACTTTATTAGATTGCCCACAGGTAAAAAGGTCTCATGGTCTTACCTGCTCTGAAGCTAATGTCACCTGAACTTAAAATGATGCCTGCTGATGGAAGGTGATCCTTCCTGAAAATATTATTAGTTATGTTAATTATAATGTAGCTAATGTTTATAGGGTACCAACTATGTGACAGTCATCTTAATAGGTATTTTACATGTATTGCCTCATTCAGTGCCCTCAAATGCTGTGCCATAGCTATATGCCTTTCTCTCTTCCTTAGATCTTTTGCATGTGCTGTTTCCTTGAACATTCTTTCCCTGACTGCTTCCTTAACTTATATCATTCCTTTCTCCCAGGAAGCCTTTTCTGGCCCTTAGAACTCTTAGGTGTCCCTGACGAGAGCTCTCATAGCCCTTACCTCATTATGTTGTAACTGTCCATTTTTTTGTCTGTATGTTCCATTGGATTGCAAGCTGCTTGAGAGCAGCCTTGTATTCCCAGCATCTGTCACGTTGCCTAGTATGTGGTAGGTCCTAAATAAATATTTGTTGAGTCCATGAGTTCTCAAAAGAACCTAATTAGGTATATACCATTAACATTAATTCAGAGGTGAGGAAACCACCTCTTGGAGGTTAAGTAATATGACCAGCTTCATGTATATGGTAAGCTAAAGAGCTGAGATTTCTGCCCTAAAGCCGTTCTTCCCATTTATCACATCATGTTGTTACAGTTGTTTCTTCAAAACTACTGCCTTGACCTTGGAAAAAGCAGTTTTAGTCTATATAAAGTATACGTAGGGTTTCTAGATTCATTGGGGGCGCTCAGAACTCTCTCCTAAGTAAGTGGTTACTGCAGGCCTTTGTGGGTCTGGTCTGTAACTTTAGCAAGTCTTTTGAAACTTTAGAACCCGTAAGGTAGCATCAGTATGAAGACTTCCATTCATTTCAATTTGTTATTGTTTCCTGGAATATGTTCCTGCCCTTTTTCATCCTCTTTCAGTGAGAAGTCTTCCAGATAAAAATAAATTGTACCTACACAGTACATGAGGTGGTGTACATTATTGTATTTGTTAACAGTCACACCCATTATATGTGTGCATTCAGCTGGAAGCCAAGATCAGAAGGCAGATAGCATGAAACTGCTGTTTCAGCATTTTGCAGGATTTAGTTGACATCATTATTTTGCAAACCAGTGCAGATATTTAATATTTTTCTTGAGTCTAGTATGATCTCAGTTATGTAATATTGTGTGTATATGTCTTTTTGTTTTTAAATATTTTTTTAGATGTTGATAGACCTTTATTTATATGTGGTGCTGAGAATGGTACCCAGTGCCTCACACGTGCTAGGCAAGTGCTCTATCACTGAGCCACAACCCCAGCCCATGTGTGTATGTCTCTTTGTATAAAGAAGGTCTGAAAGGATCTTCATCCAGATGTTTACACTGTGGTGGGAAGAAGATGAGGTTTTTCACATTGTACTTTTTGTACTTGGGGAAATTTTTACAAGTGTGAATCATTTTTAAAAGCAGAACTTTGCTAAAGAGGGGAAAAATTAATGGGTTTGTTTTTATTCTCTGGGATAAAAGAACATGAAACATTTAAAAAATGATGTTGCTACTCTTCAATAAAATAAAATGTCGATTTCTTTTTTAGGTACATGGCCCCTGAAGTTCTAGATGATTCCATAAATATGAAACATTTTGAATCCTTCAAACGTGCTGACATCTATGCAATGGGCTTAGTGTTCTGGGAAATTGCTCGACGATGTTCCATTGGTGGTAAATTGCTCTCCCTTCTCTCAACAGTTTATCATGAACAGAAGTTGTTCAAGAATTGCTTTCTTTTTTTATTGAACGAAATTCTGTAGCCAACAATCTGATAGGTGATCACTGAGAGTACCAAAGCAAACAAAGAAGGTAAAACCTGGACCAAGGGGAGTGGCATGGCCTGCCAGTGCCCAGCTTTATCCTAGTGTCGTCTTTTCCAGTTTCCATTTGAATCTTGGGAACCCCTTGTTATCTTGGACTGTAATTATTTAGAATGAGGAGTGGCTTTGGAGGCCACCCAAAGCCGTTTCTATCATGTATCTGGGTCAAACTTTTTTCCTTGAACTTTTAGTTATTTTCTCCAGCTTGATCACTGGAGATGACTGGTAATACAATTACTATTATGTTACATTATTTTTTAGAGTAATGGAATTTTAACTTTTAGGTTTCATTTTAGATTGAACACTTGTTAGTGTTTATGCAAGAAATAGTCTCCTTAGACTTTGGGGTCCAGGTTTGACCGAGACCTAGGAGGACCTAAGGTTTTTGTGGCAATGAAGGACAGAGTATGTCTTGATATTGTAACAAATAGGATATGTTATTGACAGAAGTAGAGGAAGGGACTTGTACTTCAGGCTTGCCTTGTAGGATTCATATCTTACTGAGAGAGTAGTACCTGTACCCAGTAAGATACTTTGCCCTCACAGAATAAAATTTCATTTGCTGTACAGTACAGTTATGGGGAAAATTTTAACCTAGTCATCATGGCTCATAGATAATCATCATTAAAAATGGCCTTTGCCAATCTCACGGGAGTATTGAATTTCAAGGTGCAGGCTCAGTTCTCAGGGAGGTGAATTGTTGATGCATATATGGATGGATAAGATAGAGAAAATTGTGAGCCTTGTTCCACATACCTGATTTAGTAATGGAATACTGTAGTAGACCTCTCAGGAGAGCCTTCTAATGGTTTGATATTAGCTGAATAAATGCTTAAAAATAGATTGTTATTTATTTATTTATTGTCAATATAGGAATTCATGAAGATTACCAGCTGCCTTATTATGATCTTGTACCTTCTGATCCATCAGTTGAAGAAATGAGAAAAGTAGTTTGTGAACAGAAATTAAGGCCAAATATTCCAAACAGATGGCAGAGCTGTGAAGTGAGTATTGATTTTTGATACAAGGCCCTTTTCTAAACTGCTTCTGTTTAGTAAGTGGAAATTTGCTACTTTACTTCAATGAAAGCAGATAAGAATTCTCTCTTCTTTTTCATAAGAGACAGTGTATAAAAATCGAATAATTTGGTTTTCTATTTTGAATTTTAAACACACTTAAAAAGACTATGCCACATTTGCAGTAGCCACCAGCCTATCGGAACATTGTTAGATCTGCCAAACGAAGGCAGGCACCTGCTTTTTAAATGAATGCCCTCTTTTAGCCAGGGCAGCCGAGAATATTGCAATGAGTACAGGATAGGAATTAAGAGACATGTATTCTAGAGAAGCCTGCTCCTGTTTCATAGTTGGACTTTGAATAGGCCACTTCACTTCCCTGGAACTGAACATCCCTTTGTAAAATGGGAAACTTAGATAAGATGATTGCAAAGCAGTTTCAGATGAATTTGCATTTTAGTCATCTGATTGCCCAGAGGACCATTGACTAGGACTTTGGGGAAAATGCTTTCCATCAGGGTCAGAACCTCTCATCGCCAGCTCTTACAAAAAGTTAGAAGTGTTTTCTTAGTGTTAAATTTAAAGAACTCATGATACAAATTTTGTTAAACCTATCCTTAATTGGCAGTCATTACTGTTGTGATATTGGTGAAGCAGGGGATAGCCTTCCAGGTTTAAAGTTGTAGAGCTTAGGAAAAGAGTAAAATGCCTATTATTTCACTGGTTAATTTTATATCTTAGAATAATGTGGGACTACACAGAGCCTCTGTTACCACGAGAAAGTACTGCCTTCAACAAAATGATGTATCCAGCCCAGAAAAGAGTTGACCTTGACATAGTATAACAAATGAGTCTGTTTTTTTAAATTGCTTCTGGGTACTACAAATTATAGACTTGGATGTATTCATATACTCTAATTATTAGAGTGAGTATGATTAAATGATTTTTAAGCATGAAGAAAAGTTGGTTAATATTAAGAATACATGTAATTGATAGTTACATCAGATCAACCTAATAAATGTGATCATTGTCATTTTAATTTTTTTCTCAACTTTAGCTTTCTGTGTACTTACTGCTAGTTTGATCCTTTGCTTTTCTGAGTTTTATAAATTTCCTCTTGATAGTTGAAGCATGTCAAAAAAATGAAACTCATTCTGACTCTTTGCAGCCTGTGCTGGTTGCTCTCAAGACCAATTGTGCTGCTTTTATCTTGGGATAACCCTCATTTTTCATCTTGGAATTCCTTTTGCTTTTTATGTTGAATCCTCCTTCCTGGATCTCATGTCTTATATTTTTTTTCTTCTTTCAAATCTCTGTTCAAACGTTGTCTTATCAGGGAGACATTATCTTTCTACCTATTTAAAATAGCACCCTCCTTTTCTGGCATATTTTATCTCCTCTAAATATTTCCTTAGCATTTACCACTATCTAACATGACATTTATTTTACAGTAGTTTGTTATGTGATTTGGCCCTCTAGAATGTAAACTGCATTAGGGGCTTTGTCTGTTCACTGCTATATTCCTAGCACCTAAAAATGGTATCCGGTATATAGTAGACATTCTTTAAATATTTGTTGAGTATGTGCTGGCACGTGGTAATAGATGTTCTTTTCCAGGAAAAGTTCCTGAAGTATTCCTGGGATACTTTCCCCTATTTTCCTTTCTTCTGTTTCTTTAGTTTTAGTTACTTAGATGTTATATCTCCTGAAGAGACCCTCTAATTTACTTTCTGGTTTTCTCATCCATCTGTTGAGTCTTTTTTGTTGTTGTTTCTCTGTGTCCTGTAAAGTTTATCCACTTCATCTTCCAGTTCTTCCATTCTCTTTTTATGTTTATGCTCTCCTGTTTTTTATTTCCAGGAGCACTCGTTTGTTCTCTGAATGTTCCTCCTGTTCATTAGTAGGCATTAGAGGAGAACGTCTAATCAATATGAAGTACAGGGACTGAAAGAAATATTGGGGAGAGTGTAAAGCAATGTTGAGTAAACAGACTATGGAGAGAAAATAAAGTGTGAAGTCAATCAAAACAACAACTATCAATGATAGATACAATATCAGTATTTTATCTCTTTAAAGATACTAATAGCTTTTTTGTTTTTGTTTTTCAGTGCTTAGGAATTTAACCCGATTTATACACGCAGAGCAAACGCTCTAGCACTGAGCTACACTCCCAGCCTCTAATGATGAATTTCTTTCTCTCTCATTTTCTGTCTCTCTGGTTTGTTTTCTTTCAGTTGCTTTTTTTCTGCTTATTTTAGTTTCTCCATTTCATGTTACGTTCCTCAAATATGTGATCATACTCACTCCATATTTAAAAAGAGATCTGAAAGCTGATAGGAAATTGTGCATGTGAATGGAGCTTATTCACTGCTCTTTAGGTGATCTCACTAGGTTGCTTTCTTGGGGAACTACTGATACTGTTTCTTTAGGTCTTCCTTCTTCGGCTACTCAGATTTCCAGAAAAGATTCTTTCAACCTCCTGCCTGGAGGAAAGGCAGGAGGACTACCCATGTTCCTCAAGTCAGAAATCTGTTTTTCCCTCTCAGATTTAAAACAGAATGAAATAACAAAAAAATGGCAGTACCTCCGTTGCTGGAATGGAGGTAGGCAGCCAACCACCTAGGTTGTGGGAGATAGGGCAGGTACCTGGGGTTCCAACTCTTTGAATTGATCCTACCTTCTTTTTTTTTTCAATCCTGAGTTTCACCCTAGAGGTACTTCATACAGTCTCCCAGGGGAGACTCTGGGTGAGTCAGGTTCCTTCTTTGCCATCTGGAGCACTGGTTTAGGATTCAGCCTTTTCGGATCTACCAAGTCAGTCATCCCTTGCCCATCTGCTTTCCAGCTGTTCGCACCAGTATGAAATGACTTAGGTCATTTTCATTCATTTGCTATTACAAATAATGCTCAAAAAACTTGTACATGTGTCATTTTAAAGGAAAATTTATAGGTAAAGATATAGTACCATAAAGTATAGGCCAAATATTGGGTACATGCCTATAATCCCAGCTATTGGGAGGTTGAGGCAAAGAGGATCATAAGTTCAAGGCTAGCCTGGGCAAATTAGCAAGTCCCTGTCTCAAGAGATTAAAAAGAGGCTGGGCTGTAGCTCCCTGGTAGAATGCTTGCCTAACATGTTCAAGGCTCTGGGTTCAGTCCCCACGGCTTGAGTGAATAAATAAATACATTTTAACTTATCCGAATGAGAGGAAAGTGGTGCATGGTATATATGTTAATTATTTTTCTTATATTTTCTCATAGGCCTTGAGAGTGATGGCTAAAATTATGAGAGAATGTTGGTATGCTAATGGAGCAGCTAGGCTGACAGCTTTACGGATTAAGAAGACATTGTCACAGCTCAGTCAACAGGAAGGCATCAAAATGTAATTCTGCAGCTTTGCCTGAACTCTGCTGTTTTCTTCAGATTTGCTCCTGGGTTCTTGTTTGGGAGGTCAATCGTTCTACCTCACTGAGAGGGAACAGAAGGATATTGCTTCCTTTTGCAGTAGTATATAAAGTCGATTCAAAACTTCCCAGGATTCTTTTGGACCCAGGAAACAGCCAGTGTGGGTCCTTTCTGTGCACTATGAACGATTCTTTCCCAGGACAGTTACAAAATGTTGTGTAGTCTATCTTTATTTTTTATTAACAAAACTTGTTTTTTTAAAAGAATATTGCTGGTCTTAACTTTAGGTAACTCTGCTGTGCTGAAGATCATATTTAAGGGTAAAGGAGCTGGATTGTTGAATTATATGAAACATTTTTATTCTTAAAGAAAGTGATTTACTCCTGGTTAGTACATTCTCAGAGGATTCTGAACCACTAAAGAGTTTCCTTGATTCAGACTTTGAATGTACTGTTCTATAATTTTTCAGGATCTTAAAACTAATACGTATAAAACTCTTGAGTCTAAAAATGACCTCATCATTGAGGAACATAATTTATGCAATTGTATTTTGTATACTATTGTTCTTTCACATATTCAGAACATAACATGCCTTCAAAAGGGATTGTACTATACCAGTAAGTGCCACTTCTATGTCTTTCAAATGGAAATGAGTAGAATTGCTTAAAGTTTGTGTGTTAAATTCTATAGTGTTTGAATTTTAAAAGTTTATTTATCTGGATAACCCAAACCTTTTCTGTTTTGTTTTTTGGAAGGGTTTTTGTGGTATGTCATTGGGTATTCCATTTTGAAAATGCCTTTCTCCTACCAAAATGTGCTTGAACCACTAAAGAAATGCGGTGTCATTAAATCAGTTGTTCCATGGTCACGTTGGAGAAAATCTCACCCCTAGCTTTTGCAGTTGAGTTATGTTGTCTGAGTGTACTTTAAACAGTCAAGTGGCACTCAAGATGCTCACAGTGCTTTAACTTAACCTGAATAGCATACAGACTAATTTTCTATAAGGGAAAGTTCGTCTAGCTCTTGTGAAAAGTTGTGTGGTATTTTGTAAGCCATTTTGTTCTTTATTTGATCAAAGACAGTGTTATTTTTTTAAGAAATGAATTACATTTCATTCAGAATATGGTTGATGTTAAATAATAGGCCTTTTTCTAGGAAGGCAAAGTAGCTAATAATTCAAATAGACTACAGATGTGCACAGCAGTCACATTTGTTTTGTAGGTGTAAGTGTTCAGTGGATTCCTGTCTTTGTGAGGTTAGAATTAGTGTAGATTGAAGGTCTCACTACACTTTGAGGAAGGCAGCTTTTAATTCAGTCTTTCCTTATCTCATATGTGCAGATATTGCAACTGCTTAATTTACATGGTTATATAATGAATTCAGTGCACCTTGATATTGGAGGTGATAACTAAAGAACACTGAGTAGGTTCTCCACTTACAGATGTTTTCAAACTAAATGTTAAAAGTAAACTTGTCATGGTCTTCTCAAGTGAAGTTGAAACTAGCTTATAACAACTGGTTTTTACTTCTAGTGCTGTAACAAGTCTCTTTGAAGGCCTTTTACAGTTTTCAGAATCTTTCTTATCACTGTGATCTTATTCTGAGAGGGAAAAACTATCTCATAGCTGTGAGGGGAAACTTTGACCTTGTAGTGCTGTCCCTGATAAGAGGGTCACAATAACCTTTACAGTATTTTGGTCAGAAAGATTGTGGCCATTTACACTTAATGAGTTACATTCTGATAATGTCTTCTCTTATACATAGAATAAATTTGAAAGACTATTTGGTCTTAAAACCAAAGTAATTTTAGAATGAATGACATTGCATAGGAATTTAGTGTTGATTTCATGTGTTTAAAAACATCACGGGGGAAATGTGCTTAGCGGCTAATATTTTGACTACAAATTTGAGGGTTTTTTCCTGTATTTTTACTATGATTTCATTGAAGTAAACAAATAAGTTTGAGAGGTTTGTTTTTATAGTTTAGTTATATTACCTGTTTAATGATCTCTAGTTCTATGATCAGGTACTGGGTTTTCTTGTTTTTGTTTTTGTCTTGGCCTTTTCTAAGCCTACAAGATCTGCTTTATGAAATCCAGGGGACCAATGCATTTTATCACTAAAACTATTTTTATATAATTTTAAGAATGTACCAAAAGTTGTCTGATTTAAAGTTGTAATCATGATTTCTCGCTTTCAAATAAGGTAATCAACTTTTACTAAAGATAACATCAAAGATTGAGTTATCTATTCTTGCCTAAGTGGATAAAATGGACTTTTGATGAATCAGGGAATTTTTTAAAAGTTGAAATTTAGTTCTAAATTAAGTTTATATATTACTGCAGCTAATTTATTTTTTGGTTAGGGACAGCTTGATGAACCCCAATTAACTAATATTGAAAATGAAAGTAATATTAAAAGACAAGATAGGTCATGGCCGTAACTGCTGATGAATTTGGCTGGAGTAATACTTGTGTCATTTAGAAAAATTGTGCTTTGTTTATCCTGCCTGGGCTAAGATGTTCACCTTTCAAGATTTAGCAGGGCTATCAAGTAGCAAATAACCTCACTACATCATCTTGTCCAGTACCCCTAAGGAGGAGAGTGGGGAAAGTGTGACTTGGGGGCATCGACATCCCTGGTCCTTCCTTCCTGTCTTCAGCTCTGTTTCTTCCAATATGCCTTCCTGCTGGCCACTGTACCCTCACCTTTTGACTGGAGAGTTGCTTTTGAGACCTAGAGTAAAGTGGTTGATGGAAGTTGTGGGACATACTCCCATTTCCTTGAGTCACTGGATGTGGCAGGGAGGGGTCTCCAAGTATGAAGAGTGAGTGGATGAGGCTTGGGATGTTCCTGCTTTAATTTCAAAGTAGGGTGACAGCAAGGTGGCAGCTGTGTGCCAGAAACAGTGGCCACTTGTGTCCCTTGTAGGAGAGTAAAGCCTGAAGAGCCGAGCCTGTAATTCTGCTGTATAATAGTGCTCAAGAAGTGCCTTGAGTCAGTGAACAGTGCCACTCCATTAAGAAATCCAGTTCACTTCTTACTGTAAAATTTAAGTGGTCACTTGGCCAACTTGCAGTCCATGAGTGAGTTACCTTTTTTTCTCATGTCTGAGAAGTGTCAGAGACTGTTGAGTAAAACAAATGACAAAGTGCTAATTAACATGCACAACAAAATCAGTATCATATTAGAAATCAAAAGTTTTTTATCCATGTACCAAAAGAATGATTGTAAATCAACTGTTTGTTTCTTGATTGTCACAGTGTTCTGGCTCCAAATGGTGGATACTCCAAATAAGGGTTGTGTTACAGCGAGGCAGAAAATATTCAGATATTTTAAGATTCTAAAGAATAGGATAGCTTCATACATGTACTGCAACTTCTTGTGTGTTTTGAAATGCAGGAATACCTGTGGGCCCTCTCTCTAAGAATGCTGGACTTCTAGAATATCATGAGGACTGTCAGTACACTATTTTCAGTCCCATTATGCAATCTTATTTTTAAATGAAAACTTTAAAAAATATGATTAATAACATTCAACCTGTTTCTTCAAATTTACAAACTTCAGTGAATTTGTTATTTTTAAACAAGATTTGTGAATTTTCATGAACCGTGTTTTGATATTCCCTTTTTCACGTTGTGCCAATGGAATAGGGTGTTTTATATTTCTTTATATGTCAAGGAGATGCTTCAAAATGTCAATTGCTTTAAACTTAAATTACCTCTCAAGAGACCAAGGTACATTTACCTCATTGTGTATATAATGTTTAATATTTGTCAGAGCATTCTCCAGGTTTGCAGTTTTATTTCTATAAAATATGGGTATTATGTTGCTAAATTACTCAAATGGTACTGTATTGTTTATATTTGTACCCCAAGTAACATCATCTGTACTTTTTGTTTTCTGTATTTTATTGTATTTGTGCAGAATTCTTTTGACTTTATCAGTGTAGTCTCTGCCCTTTCAGATATGTAAAGAAATGTCCATATAAATTTTCATTTTAGTTGAATGATTTTGAGAAGCCTGTAAAGAGGAGAGAAAACATAAACTGCATTTCCCCATAAGTTTTTTAATATTGTATATTGTATTTGTAGTAATATTCCAAATGAACTGTAAATAGAAAATAGAAGAGTGATGCTTATGTTAAGTCCTAACACTACAGTAGAAAATGAACGCAAGGCAAATAAATTACTTTTTTCCCAAGTGTCAGTGGCTGCAGTATTTTCTGGAAGTTCAGGATGAATAAACTTCCAAGCTCCTTTAGATTGTTTACAGAATGCATTCAGTTTCATGAAGTTGCAGGACTGAGGTCTCCCATTTCCTTGCTGACTGTTGCCTCTTAATGTCTAAAAACCACTCATACTCCTTGACCCATGGCCCCCTCCTCCACCCTCAAAGCCAACTGCAACTGGTTGAATTCTTCACCCATTTCCTTTCTCTGATAAGCCTTCTGCCTCATCTCTCCTCTACTTCTCTTCGGTCACATCTCTCTTTGCTTCTGTGCTTTTAAGGGCTCATGTCAGGATGATCTTTCTAGTTAGTAACCTCACTTTCATCTGCAAAGTCCTTTCACAGCAGTATCAGGATTGGAGTTTGATTAAATAATGGAGGATGGGAATCTTGGGGATACATTTACCTAACATGGTAAATATGTCTCTGTGGCATTAATTTGCATAAAGCAATAAAACTACATTGTTGGCTTTATAACATAGACACAGTGTAATAATAGTGGCACAAAGGAGGGGATAAGAGATGAGCAATACTGGATCAAAGATGTATTTTATTGGAATTTTATTAGCCTTAATCTGAGGAAATCTGATAAATTGAAATGCATGTTATTGAATCCCTAGAGCAACCACTAAAACACTCAAAAATATAATTGTGGCAACACAAAAATTAAAATGATACACTAAAAAATATCTAAAAGACAGAAGGAGGGACAGAAAAGCAAAACAGATTTGAGACATTTAGAGGCATTTGCAAAATGGCGGCTGTAAGTCTCATCAACACACCAGTCATTTCTTTAGATGTGGATGAAGGCAGTAATTGTCAGGAGTGGGGCAAAAACAAGAACCAACTATATGGTATCCACAGAAGCACACTTTTTAGATTGAGAAGCAAATAGTTAGAAAGTGAGAGTATGGGAAAATATAAATCATAAACTAACCTTAAGAGACCTGGATTGCTATATTAATATCAAAGTGGGCTTTGAGATAAGAAATTTTACTAGGAAAAGAGAACATTTCAAGTGATAAAGGGGCCAATTTATTATGAAAACATAACAATTACAAATGGATATGCACCTAACAGAACCCAGAAATACATAAAGAAAACAACATTGAGAAGAGAAATAGAAAATTCAACCATATTTGGAGATTTTGAAGCCCCACTCTCAAAATCGATAGGTAACTTGAAATCTCTGAGCATGTGGAAGACAGTGCTGCCTGCTGACTTGCCCTGAATTTTATGGAACACACCTACTAACAGCAGGACACGGATTCTTTTCAGGTGCACGTAGGACATTATCAAGGGGAAGACCATATGCTCGCTCTATCATAAAACAAGTCTCAATGGACTTAAAAGGATTAAAGCCAGCATGGTGGTCACACCTGTAACCCCAGCAGCTGGGGAGGCTGAGGCAGGAGAATCATGAATTCATTGTCAGCCTCCTCAACTTACCAAGGCCCTAAGCAGCTCAATGAAACCCTGTCTTTAAAATACAAAAAGGGCTGGGGATGTGGCTCAGTGGTTGAGCTCCCAGGGTTCAATCCCCAGTACAAATAAAGAGGGGGGAGGGATTGAAATAGAATGCTCTTCTAGTCAATGTGGTTGAATGCTCTTCACACTGAAGTTAAATTAGAGGTCAACAACACACTTTTGCAGGCCTCTAAATAATTGGAAAAATATTTCCAAACAACCCATGTATTAAAGAAATCTCCAGGGAAAACTCGAAAATAATTTTAACAATGAAAATCAAAGCACAGCATATCAATTTATAAGTAGCAAAAGCAGTGATTAAGGGGTAATTTGTCATTTTTAAATAACTATACATGAAAGGTATTTAGTGCCCATGAAGATAGATTCAAATGTCCTTAAAACACAATATTAACAAACTGAGTCAAGCAACAAATAACAAGGTTTACATACCAGGACTAAATGGGATGTATGCTATGGCTGCAAGCTTCACTTAACATCCCCATCAATGTATCATTCCATATTACCAGAGGAAATGATAAAACCCACATGATCAACTAAAGAAAAAGCATTTGAAAGAATCCAATATCCATTCATGATGAAAACTCACCAAACTGGGAATAGAACTCTCGACCTAATGAGACATATCTGTGAAAAGGCCACAACTAATGTGCTTTATGATGAATGAGTACTTTTCTCCTCAAGTCAGGAACAAGTCAAGATCATCCACTCTCCTTTTTATTCCATGTTGTAGAGGAGATTCTCTCCAGCCCTTGCTCTCCCTTCCCTAAAAGTGACTGAAGACTTTCAGATTAGAAGAAAAATAAGATATGTTACAACACAATCCTGTAAGTCTAATGAATCTATACAGAGAAAACTACTAGAACTAATTGATACATTTAGCAAGACTATATAATACAAGATCAATTATTTTAAAAATTGATATTAACCAGACATGGTGGCACATGGCCTGCAATCTAAGTGGCTTGGGAGGCTGAGGCAGGAGGATTGAGAATTCAAAGCCAGCCTCAGCTACAGAGAGACAGTAACTCAGACTGTCTCTAAATAAAATACAAAATAGGGCTGGTTCAATCCCCAGTACCACCCTCCCCCCCCCAAATTCACAATGCCCAGTAAATATGAATATCAGGTGAAGAACACATAATTGGTTGCATAAATAGGTCCCCAGGATTGAACAGGAATATATTTATACTAAAAAAAATGGTTCATCTGACATTTAAATTTAACTGGGAATCCTGTGTTTTAACTTGCTGAATCTGACAGTTCTAATTCAAGAAAAATGAATACGTATCAAAGATTTGTATGTAAATGTACATAGCAGCATTATTCATAATAGATAAAATGATTGCAATCTAAATGTCCATCAACTGGTGAATTGACATAAAAAGCAGTTTTAACTGGGTATGGAGAGGTTCATGCCTGTTTCATTAGTAAAAACTCAGGGAAAGGACCAGTGGCCTTGTTCTTCATTGGTGAATCTGGACATTAAGCAGACAGAGATAGAAAAAAGCTTCTGTTGTTTTCTGAGCTCTTTTAATTAAAAATAACCAGCATTCCAAGGTGCTACATTTTGGGATGACAGACCCTGGACTCCACTATTATGCTAAATGGAAGAAGCAGGACAAAGAAACTATACACAGGCAGGTGGGGACTTTTTGAGATGATGGGAATGTTCTAGAACTTGATTTTGGTGGTGGATGCACAACTCTAAATTTACTAAGCATCATTCATTGTGCACAGGCAATGGGTAGATTTTACCATGTGTAAATTATGCTCCAATCGATCGGTTAAACATAAAACTTGCTTGCTGCCATCCTTCCCACCCACCTGTTATGTGCCAGTCATACTGAGCAATGCTCCTGTTCCCCACACACCGGCTCCCTGTCCTCTGCTCAGGCTCGCCCACTGCTGGGGCTTTCCCACTCTTGCTCCTTTGAGTCCTCCCTGGGGCTCAGCCTGAAGGGCATTTCCTCTGCATTTTTCCTTCCTTGGTAGATCACAGATCCTCTGCAGATTTCCAAATCACTCACCTTCTAATTGCATTTCATTCCCACTTTATCCCCTTGAGGAACTTTGTTTTAGGATTCTTTTTTTCCCTTTTCCCCTGGAAGAAAACAGGTGGTTTTCAGTGTTTCCCTTTCCAAACATCCAGTCTGTGAGTTAACAAAACAGTTTCAGTGATCACTTGGGTGCTGGCTCCTTGGGTTCTGAGGGAACCTGGCATGTTTGGGGTGCTCTGTGAGAAGTACAATACCACTTCCAGGGAGGTCTTCTCTGAATGGCTCCCCCAACACACTTTGATTCTGATGTCATATTGTACACATGCTTCCCACCAGGCCAAGCCTTTCTGCTTTATGGACTTTGCATTCTTGCATGTTTCTGAGGCTGCTGCTACAACTAGATAGGAATGCTCTGAGAACAAGAACCTTGTCTCTGTTTCCCTGAACCTTCTTGCCTGGCCCAGGACTGGGCTCAAGCAGGAAGAAGATCTCATTGAATGAATGAACCTCAGGTAAAGGAATCCTAAATAAATATAAACCCATCTGACCAGACACAGCTATGGAGAGGGACACTGGGTAGAAGCAGAGTCCTTCACCCTGGGGTTGCCCAGGGTAAACTGTTCATGAAGGCACTTCTCACCCCAGCTTCCCCTCTGGCCTTTTTTGTTTGGTTTGGTTTTGAGGGATTTTGTTTGGGGGGTTGTTTTGTTTTTTGCTTGTTCGGTTTGGGTGGCAGTGGTGGGTTCTCCATCAGGTTTCTTATCTCCTTCCTTATTGCCCACCGATTTCCATCATCTTTGCTATTGTGGGCCTTTTATTGATTCCTTGAACTACTTTCATTTTACTAGTGTGTATTTTTTTCATACTTGATGTTTAAAATTAAAACAACAAAACAGCAAGTTTCCTTAGTCAGAGCCTTTTAGAAAGATGAAAGTGTGGGACCTTTCTACTTAAATGAAAAAGCATTTTTACCTTATTACTATCCTTTAGCACTAGATTATATAACAAATCCTATGCCTGTTATTTGCCTCCTTAATTCTTTTCTTGTATTGTTCTCACAGATAAAAAATGACAAGAATACTTATTTCCATCATTCTAGACCTCAGCCCAGCATATGAGCTTAGTGTACCAGCAGATTTGGGATGTCTTTCCAACTCTAATATTTTGTGATTTTTAATGTAGATTTTAATCTGTATTTCCTTTTTGAAACCAAAAAAGTGAGTGAAGCCTGTTTTGATCTTATTAGGATATTTATGTTTTCAGTCTCTGACTTACAAAAAGAACAAAAGTTTGGTTTGTCAAACTGAACGGCCTGAGCTTTGAATGAATGTGTTTTAAGCATGGAAGTGTGGTATGGAAATCCCCGGCTTGCCAAATACAGGCTGGGTTTCGCAGGATGGCTCACCAGGCATGGAGTTTGATTCCTTTGGGACTGTTTGGCACCTCAGTTATGTTTGAGTCATTCCAAAAGCTAGTCTACTGGGATCTGTGACTCTGGGAAGGGGCATGCACAGAACCCCAAATAATAGAAGACACCAGTTAGCACGTGTTGAACACATGCACGTATTCTGAGGCCCTGGAATCTCAGTTCTCTTAGAAAAGCAAACGTCCTTTCTGTAATGTCCAGAATGGAAGGTCACATTGCCTGTTTACAAGTTTTCAGCGAGTAGGGCAAATTTACTGTTTTCATGTAACATAATGTTATTTTTGGAATGTAATACTTATTTAATTCTTTCTAGCAGAGCATATAATATGTCACCCTGGTGCTTCTCCCCACGTCTTCCTGGGTGCCACACACAAAGCCTTTGTCCTGGTACAACTTGGTCAGAAATTTGAAACCATGTCCCTCATGTGGACCCTTTAATGGGGCAAACAATCTCCTTTTCTTTTTTTTTTTTTGGTACTGGGGATTGAACCCAGGGGCACTCAACCACTGAGCCACATCCCCAGCCCTATTTTGTATTTGATTTAGAGACAGGATCTCACTGAGTTGCTTAGGGCCTTGCTAAGTTGCTGAGGCTGGCTTTGAACTCGCAATCCTCCTGCCTCAGCCTCCCAAGTGCTGGGATTACAGGCGTGTGCCACCACGCCCAGCTAATCTCCTTTCCTTCAGCTGTCACCCGTACGTTCCTAAGCATCTTCTCAGGAAGACCCTGATTTCTTCCACAGCTCATGATCCAAGGTCCTCAGTGGACGATAACCCAGATATTGGGTCTTTGCAGATCTCAGAAGGTAATGTGTGAAAAAACAAAACAGAAACTCTTCCCAGATTAGCCTATTCTTCTGTACATCCTCAGTAGGTGGCAGTGTGGATCTGTCATTGGTTTTTGGTCTGTGGGAGTTCTTGGTTCTGGATGAGTTAGAATGGCTGAGGTTGTCTAGCTTTAGATTGAGACTTCCACAAAATGTAGGGTTTATTTTTTTTACTCAATTCAACTGCTTTACTCAGAGCCCTTAGAAGAACTCTAAGACTCCTAGGCAGGCCAAAAATCTAATGAAATCCTTAACATTCTATTATTTAAAAATTTTAAATTGCAAACATTATCCATGCTTCTAAAATTTCAAAAAAAGTACAGAATTGTAGAAAATGAAAAGTGAATGAACATTTTCCAGGTGTTTTGCTATGCATATGAAAATATATAAATAGAATATTTATAAATAAAACATTAAAATATATTTTATAGTTACATTTTTATATGTTAAAATACATATAAAAATAAAACATATATAAATATATATATATATATATTTGCAACTTAGATTGCTTCTTTACATAGAATATGTTCTTCCACACCCATACATAGGAACTTCATCCTTCCCACTCTCATGGCTTATAACATTTGCATTCTGTTCCGGAACTATAGTCAAGTCTTCCAGGCTTGAACTTCTGAATAATTAAACCCAATAAAAATAACACTTGCCATATTGTGGTTATATAAATATTAATCACTGCCGAGGACTACAATCAAGTCTATAGAGAAAGAAAATTCCAGTTATTTGCCCCTGTCACATAGTCGAAGTTCAGAGCTTTGTCTTTTAATTTCACTTGTGCTTCCAGCTTCCCCTCAGCGAGCACTGCTTTTCATATATTTTCATCTCAGGCTTTTTGTTCTGCAGCAGTGGGGATTGAACCCAGAGCCTGGTGCTCTACCACTGAGCCACCCTGCTGCCCCAATCTTGTGTTGTTTTGAAATCTCATTCTTGCATTCCTTCTGTTTTTCTCAAGTACTCCCTTGAGGGATTTTTAAGTTTGAGTGCACACATGACACATTTTCCTTGCAGAGCTGACTGCTGGTTTGACCTGCAGTTTATATGTAACTCATATTCCTTTGAAGTTTTAAAGGCATGGTTTTAAAGCTTTTTGTACCAGGGACTGAACCCAAGGGCACTTGACCACTGAGCTACATCCCCAGCCCTTTTATATATTTTGAGAGACAGGATCTCATTGATTTGCTTAGGGCCTCACTAAGGTGCTGAGGCTGGTTTTGAACTCACAATGCTCCTGCCTCAGCCTCCTGAGCTGCTGGTTTTACAGGTGTGCACCACTACAGTCACTTTTTAAAACATTTCTGACAGGAAATCTCATGAAAGTTGGATTCTCATTCCTTTGTAGATGGTCTGTGCTTGCTTTCTGGAAGTTTTCAAGGCTTTCTCATTGTTCATGAGCTTCTGAAATTTCTCTCCCAATTTCTCTCCCAAGCATGTAGGCATGGGTCTTGTTTCCATTTTTCCTTCTTGGTACCTAATGGACTTTTAAAATCAAATAAAAAGCTGTGTTTTTCCCCGCTCCAGAAGATAATGTGATTACTAACTCCCCTTTCTCTTTGTTTCTGCAGCTCCTGAATGGATGAATGTTGACCTGTGTCTTTCCTCTGTCCCTAGACTTTTCTGTCATTGTTCACCACTTCATCTTTTTCTTGTATTCTCAGACATTTCACTGACTTGCAGATAACTGATCTGGTTTTTAGTCTTAACAAAATTCTCTTCTTCCTTCTGTTTGCCAGATTTTAAAAATTTTGGCCATCATTTTTAAATGTCCTCTTGCTCTCTGATGACTCTTTTTTTTTTTTCCTTATAGCCCCTTGCTCTGATTTTAGAAATTCCACATTCTCTCAAATCTCTCCAAAGACAGTAATCGGAGTTTTCCTCCTTAATATTCCCCACTGTGCCTGGTTTTTTCAGGGTATCTTCTTCCATCTGTCTTTTTTGGCTCTTTTGTGCTGTTGGTTTTCCTCAAATGTGTGGTGACCCCTGGCTTTTTGTGTACTTATATAAATGCAGGATTCATGACCTGCATTGATGGCTGGGATGGCCTGTCTGTCCCTTAAGAGGCCTCTCCCTTAAGTGAAGGGCTGGTTGCAGGTTCTATAAGTGTCTGTCCCTTGCTGTCGGCAGGCTTCCTCCTAGACGTTAGCCGTCGCTGGGGGATGCCCACGCTTGCCAACGTGGCCTGGAGCACTTTGCTGCATTTTCTCCTGGGGCTGAGGAATTTCTACCCCACCCCACCCACCCTCAATATCTGTCCCCTCCCAACCACCTTCAGCTTGCTGGACATATCTGTTGTGGAGCTCTAGATGGACCAAAGTCCTGTTCTTCTTTCTTATGATCTTTTCCCTGATAACCACCCACATTTTTTTTTAGTATTATTCTTGAGTCATGAGGTTCCCCAAAGACAAAATTTCCACTGCCAGTTGCTCCTGGTTGGTTGAGGGTATGTTGAGAGGTGGAGGGAGAGGAGTCCAAGTGGTTCAGCGTGAATGTGGCTCTTTTGCCCCCTGCCTCTCTGATTGCCGCGGGGCCTGCTCTTGCTTTCCATGTTTTGCTCCGATTCTGGGGTTTCTCTGGGGCTCCCTGAAGAAGGTAAGGTCTAGGTCCTGTTGTAGGGCTGTGGTTTACCTCGGCTCTCTCTCATCTACTTTCAAGCTGCCAGTGTTTTCTCAGACTTTCCTGATCTGCTCACCATGTCTTATTTCCTAGTACTGATAAGATTTCATTTTTAGTAAGTCCTTACAGTTTGTTCTCCTGGGCCCATGGTATAGTGCAGAATCAGATGAGTGTGCTCAAATTCCAATCCATTTTCAGATGATTTTTTAAAAATTCATCTTGGGTTGGGGTTGTAGCTTAGTGGTAAGCACTTGCCTTGCCCATGTGAGAGGCACTGGGTTCAATTCTCAGCACCGTATAAAAATAAATAAATAAAATAAGGATATTGTGTCCATTTACAACTAAAACAAAAATTGTTTTTTAAAAATCATCTTGTTTAAAAGATACAGAAAGAATATATAAAATGAAGCATCTTTTTCATCCTATCCCAGATTTAAAAAAAAAATAAATACTATTCATTGTCCTCATATCTGCATGCCTTTCTTCTTTTAGAAATAAAGCCCCAGATTTAGCTGGGCTCACAGCTGCTCAGCTAAAGATGGTGGTGTTTCCTGGGTGTGTCCCTGTGGTCGGAATCTGGCCAGTGGCATGTGAGTGGAAACAATGAGCTTAATGTTCCAGAAGTTTCCTAAAGGACATGGAATTATCTCCTTTCCCTGATCCAGTCACAGATGTGATTCCTGGATCACAGATGTGGAAGTGGGCCACCCTCATCCAGACAGGATGCAGAGCAGGCTGAGGGAAGGAGCTAGGCTCCCCAGCACTTCATTGCCACCATACCTGATCTTTGTAAGGAAAGGAAACACCATCTTGTTTAAGCCTGTGCCGGGGATTCACTTCCTATGACAGCCTATCTCCTAACTGGAGCAGTTTCTGGGCTACTCAACTCTTTCCTGGGGGCAACCATGTAAACACATTGCTGGATCCATCAGGGATATTGAATGCAAAAACTAACAAATATATGCATACATGAACACACACACATGCAAGTAGCTCCCTCTCCGTTTTACATAAAGGAGAAACTAAGCTCTGTTTGGAGGAGGGTCACTGGTGACAACCCTCAGCTTGGTTTGCCTTCTTGATGACAAACCAAATCTGCCTCCAAACATGCACCAGCCCCTCGGAATTCCAAAACACTGCCACTAATTGGACACACGCCCCTCTGGGGTAGTTATTATTCAAGAGTGTCCTGCAGGGGACTCATTACCTCTTTCCTGCTAAAAATGAGAGATTTTCTGAAATGGTCCAGCCACCTGGAATAACTTCTTTGTGAGGAGTTCCAGTTAATTAATTTTCATCCCCACTTTGAAGTATTTGGGTGACAGAGGTTGGTGCTCCAGCTGAATATTCGAGGGACCCACCTCTCAGCCCATTGAACGTTGATGGAGGAATGAGGCTCATCGTCTTGGGTCTCCTTTGACGGCCTCTTCTCTCTCTGTCCCTCTTTCTCTCTCCCACTGCCACATCCCATGCTGGGTCCAGCATTCTGAACTGATGGTGTAAGAGAAAGCCCTGGAGATTGGACAGATCTCCTCTGAACTTTTATATTTTCTAAAATGGAGGGAGAACCTGGGAATCCACTCAGGTTGGTTGTGTGTGGGGTGGAGGGATGGGAGGTGCCTCGGAGCTGAGATCCGCTCGCTGTTCCTCGAGTGGCCTTGGCCTTCACGGTATTGTTAACGTTTTTCATCTCCCCAATTTCCCTTGCTCCTTCCGCCTGAGTCCAGTCTAACTCAGGTGGCAGTGTCTGTCTGTCTGCTGTCTGTCTGTCTCTCACATATGGACTGTTTCTAAAGCATTTCTCTGTTCCCCATGTCTATCACAGGGGCGGCGAGGAGCACAGGAGCTTCTTGGACAATGAATATCTTTTAAAATTATTTATTTTCTGCATATATTATAAACTTGATTTAAAAAACCCAAATATCTTTCACTGAGAAGTCTCACCCTCCTCCAATTAGCTCTACCACTTCCCCATTACCAAGTATGTTTATTAATTTATTTATCCTTCTGGCATTTCTTTGTGTGAATACAAACATATATTCTTATTCTTCCCTCCTTTTTACATAGAAGGTGTCGAATATTTTTGTTTTTTTTTCTTTCCAATTATAACCTGGAGGTTTTAAAATGAACAAATTAAAAATATTTTTCCATAAAATAAAAATATTTATTCATTTTCTTTTTCACAAGAAAGCTTGTACAACTACAATCCCATGTTTGTTAGAGTAATTTGTGTTTCTTTGAAAGAAAAATCTATCCGTTCACTGCCTTTTTCTGAGGAAGGTTTCAGGAGAGAATCTGTCCTGGTGATAGGAGCATCCTCAGTCCCAAAGACAGTTGAACCTGGGGGCTTTGGATCCTGGGTGGGTGGCGGGGGTGGCTCTGAGAGCTGGAAGATGAGCCAGCCCCAATTCATGTTTCTGACACTGGCAGTCAGGGGAACAGCCCTGAGTGACTTTTGGGTTGTGCATCTATCAACTTTTGGGTTGTGACAGGTTCAAGTCCCCAGAACGCATGGGGGATATGTGTTAAGAGACATATTACAAGGGATGGTCTTATGTAATTATGGAGCTGAAGTTTGAAATCCTCTGGGTGGGCCATGGGGAAAGGCAGGTTGGGACCCAGGGAAGAACCTGAAGCTGCAGCCCTTAGAACATCTTCAGGGAAGCCTCAGGTCAGCCCTTAGAGCCATCCAACCCATCCTGGTCACCTAGGACACTCTCCCCTATACAGTGCCAACAGACTTTTAATACGATCCACAATACACCTTCATGGCAGTACTTAGTCTTGCCTCTGAGTAATGGGGCTGTCATCTGGCCAAGTTGACACATCCAACTGGCCTCCCCAGGTTCACTTGGCCAAAAGGAATGCAGTGAGGGCAGAGTCTTAGTGAGGGCTTTTGGAGGATTTTTTTTAAAAATCAATTTTACTTGCCCAGATGAAAATATCTCAGGGTAATCACTGGGCCAATGAATTATTCCCTCTACCAGGGGAATGAAGCATTTTTTGCTAGCATTATCATGGCGGATACTTGGTTTCCCGAGCAAACTGGTGGGAAGGGTCTCCTTACTTAGCCTGTTCCACAGGTGAGGAACACATCCCATGGGTACTCGTTCATGAACCTATTAGGTGCCACTGGGCTTTTTCTCTTCTCATTCTGGCCACTGAGGGGTTAAGCCTGTGCAGGCTTACTGACCTCAGGGGTTCCAGTGGGTACTCCAAGGCCATTAATCATCCAGGACTAGGGCTGCGGGACAACACTTCCCAGCAATTAACCTACAGTAAAGGGAACATTGTTCCCCTCTGCAAGCCCCATCATCTGCACGCCCAATTACTCTAAATTAACATTTACAAAGCAAAGCGCCTGTTAATTGGAAGGGCACTAGAAAGAAAGGACACACACCTACCCTGGTCTAACTTAATAACTGCAAAAGCAGCCATTAATTAACAGGGAAACGTTTCCATTCAGATCTTGTTTAGGCGGTTCGCAGTTAGTTGTGTGTCTGTGTCTCGGAGCTCAGCTCTGACCCACTTCCCTAACCCCCTGACAGCAGCTCGGATGATAAAGAACACACTCACAAAGAAAACTTCCCTTTGGAGAATGTCCACCCTGGTTAGGGGGCTCAGGGATTCCTGGAGATATTGTCCTTATTGTCTAGGTGGGAAACTGAGGCTGAGAAAAAGAAGAGAAGGGCCCAGGGCCCACCCTAGTGGACGGCCTCCCCTGCCTGGTTCCCTCTCTGCTCTGCCATGGGCAGGCAAGATTGAAATGCTGGTCTTGGTGATGTGGGTCCAGTTTCCCAGTTTCCCTGCAGTGGGGTGGGAGTAAAGCAAAGGGGCTTCTTAGAAGGTCTGGAGAGGGCTGGAGAGAAAGGGGGCATCCTCTCGAAGTGCAAATGTTCCAAAGGCCTCCCAGGCTGGCTGCCTTATCCCTCCCCACGGGTGCAGTTGGGTTAATTGGCACCTGCATCTTCCAGCACAGTAACCAGAGGATTCCTTATAGATGCCCCTTTCTCCCCGCCTTGCCTGCCGTCAGTCCCCAGGTCCTGCCATTTTATCCTTGGCATCCCTCCAACCCTGCTCTTCCTTCCTGTGCACCCTCATGGTCTCCAGTTCCAGCCAGGCCTCCAGTTGGTCTGCCATTCTGTGTGGCCCTGGTGGGCTCTGTCTCCTCCATTCCCCATGGCATCCTGATGCCACAAACAAACAAAACCAAAGCCCCCCAGCTTTCCAACCGACGTGAAGGAGACAGTGCCCGCTGGGAGCAGGACTTTATTCCCCACAGCAACAGTTTCACGGCTCGGAGCCTCCTCAGAGCCTGGCTCCTTCTCTCCCTCCCCTGTCTTCTGGATCCTTCCTGCAACACTGGAGTAGTCTGAAGACTGCCCGGCTTCGTGAGCACTGTGGCACAGGCCTGTCACCCAGCAGGAGGACCGCGTGGCCTAGCAGCCTCTTGGTGCGACTGAGTTCAACCTCTGAAAGACCAAGCAGCCTGCCTTCCCACCGGGCTGCAGCCGCAGCCCTCTCTCCTCTCCTTTCGTGTGGACATTACATGCATTGCCTGATCTCACCTCCCACCCACTCAAGTCACCATGGCTGACCCCCTCCAGCTGCCCCACAGACGCAGCCTTGTGCAGTTCAAAACGGCCTCCTTGTCGCGACCTTCAGGGAGATGTTTCAGGTTTTTGTCTTTAAGGTACGACCCTTTTGTCAAATGTCCTGCTGTTGGTCTCTCCCCTTCCCTCTCACCCCCCATTGAGTTCCAGGGTGCCACTCTGCTTCTGCAGGCATCTCTCTCTCCCTGTCCCCTCAGGATTTTGTGCGCTGGCTTCTTCTCATCACGGTCTCCATGGGAACCTCATCCACTCTGGCTTCCATCACCAACTAGATGATGGTGATGAGGAGGAGGAGGAGGAGGAGGAGGAAGAGGGGAAGGAGAACAAGGAGACCTTGATGACTGACTGTGGTCACCGTGACGCCTGAGTCTCTATGCTGAGCCCCCATCCGATGCTGAGCACCAGGCTCATATCCTACCACCTGGAAATATCACACGTGGGTGTCTAACAAGCATCTCACATGCACTGTGTTCAAAATGAATACAGGTCCTGCTTCCTCTCCAGGGCTTCCCATCTCACTGACAGTCTCCCCTGAACATGGGAGCCTTCCCTGCCCCATCTCATGTCCAATCAATCAGTTAACTTCAAGTCCCATTCAATCTCCAACAAGCCTCTGAATTTCCACTGCCATGACCTTAGCTGTGAAGAATTCCAGGCTCGCCTTCCTGCAGGCAGAGTGGTCTTGATGCACCTCTGTCTCATCAAGTCACAACGACCAGTGGCATAGCGCTGGCAAGCTCTTTAGAACTTCATACACACATAATGCATTTACTTAAGTGCTTGAGATCACCAACTGATGTGACACATTGGGAGAAATTCCTGGGATAGTACAAGGGTTCTAATCTCTCAATTTTCTCTTAAAAAATAAAAGGAGCATCCCATCAATAGGGTTGGTTCTTAGAACTTTGATATCCATTTTCTAATTTAAGTCTTGTAACTCTTCCCTGAGGTAGGTGTTTTTGTGCCTGTTGTGCAGATGAGACAAATTGAATATTATGGAGTCCAAGCTAACGAAATACAGTACCACAAAATGATGTTTTGGCCAACGACAGACCACATACACAATGGTGGCCCCCAAACGTGGCCAGGTGACATCATGGCCAGCTTTGTGTAAGGATGCCCTGTGATGTTTGCACAGAGAGGACGGTGCCTAATGGTGCATTTCTCATAGTGCACCTTCATCAACCAGTGAATGATGGTGATTAACGCAGGATTTGAACTCAAGCCCGACATTACTGTGCTCTTTCCATGATCCCAAAGGGAGTAGGAGCAGGGGCAGGGGCTTTTGGTGACTCAGAGGCCACCCTGGCAGGCCACAGATGGACAATACCCTCTCACATTGTAAAAGTCTTTTCCTGGTACCCCTGGGAGTCTGTACCTGGGGCCTGAATGCCCACCTGAGTTCTGGGTCAGAGAGTGCCTGCCCCCATAGCTTGCCTCAGATGGGACAGGGATGACAGGCTAATGGAGGATCAATATCCATCTGTCCCGGGCTCCACTGACAAGCTAATCTTTCCAGTAAACATCTCATTAGCTCCTGCCAGGCTGTTGCACCTGCTGACAGGAGAGGCCTGGGGGTGGGGGAGGGGCTCCGCTTCATAAAATGGCTCAGATGTCGGCAGGGGTCTCAGGCCGCTGAGAACTGGCTAAGCTCAGCTAGAATACCCCTGTGGTGCACTGGAGGGATCCAAATTGCCCCTAGAATTTTATAAATTCTGGAGGAGTGTTCTTTTAGTTTCCTCTAGCTTCACTTCATGACCCTCCATGAAACAAGAGCTGCCCCAACCATCCCATAAGTTCTCATGGCTTTCCTCGTCTTCATTGTGCTATCACGCCTACTGCTGCCACCTCTAGTGGTAACGCCAGGTGTGTTAATAATTACAGTATGAACATTGCCCAACACCCACTACATGCTCTGTGCCATGGGCCCTGTGCCAAGTGTCATACATGTGTTATTTTTGGCAAACCCCACAGTAGGGGTTTGGGTGGGTGCTGGTAGCTTTCCTGTTTTGCAGATGAGCAAAGAGTCTCTGAGAGTTTAAGTGGAGGAAAATGGGTTTATTCCACTTCAAAACCCAAGTTCTTACCACTGTGTTAGCTCTCTGTTACTGTGACAAAATGCCTGTGACAAACAATCTAAAGAGGGAAAACTTTATTTGGGCTCAGGTTCCAGAGGTTTCTGTCATGAGCTGCTGGTCCATTGCTTTGGGCCTGTGGTGAGACAGCACATGGCAGGGAGCAAGTGGTGGAGTGAGGCTGCTCACCTCAAGGCCACTGGGAAGCAAAGAGTGAGGAAGAGGCCAGGATCCCAGTATCCTCTTCAAAGACACACCCCCAGTAACCTAACTTCCTCCCATTAGGCCCCACCTCTTAAAGGTGCTGCCACCTTGCAAGAGCACCAAGCTGAGGACCATGCTTCGTCCTCATGGGCCTTTGCAGGCCATTCCAGGTCCAAACTATGGCATCCACCAGGTCACATTTGCAATTTGTAGAATTATTTGACTAACATGTGGCTCTGCCAGCAATTGTAAGCTCTACAAAAGTAGGGCTTCACCACCATGTCCCCAGCACACTTTTTTGGCTAAAACAATAGCTATGATCTTATTATACTTCAGGATATTTTGGGCAAAGAATTCAAGTAGAAATTGGTGGGATTATTCCATGACTTCATATGGTATTGACCAGAGTCACCTGCTGTGTTCAAATCAGTTGCGTTTTGGTAGGGAGGGCTGGAACGCCAGTCTAACTGGGCCTTTGTCCTTTCACATGCAATATCAGGCCCTTTCAAGTTTTCTATCTGAGTTATGGGACTTCATTGGCAGTGATTCAGGACTGTTGCCGGAAGTCTCAGTCCATACATGGTCAACTGCATAGCTTTGGGCCTAACATGAAGCATGGAGGAGGAAAGCAGATCAGGACAGGGAAAAAGGAAGCAGAGAACCCCAAGGACAGAGCCTAGTCAGAGCTCTCTCTGACACGAACATCCTTTTCTGGAACCATGCATTCAAAGGTTCCATTGGCAATCCTATTGGAAGAAAAATAGAAAACAGTGATAAGATAAAATAAGCAGTTGAAATCACCCATGATTCTTGCACCCAGAGACAACCACTTTTAAATGTGCAATAGTTAAAAGCATCCAAATTTTTTTCTAGACATATACAGCATATGCACACAAAAGATGATCTGCTAGGCATGTGATTCTGCTGCCCGTTGTTCTCATGTAGCATTATGTGATGGAGGTATTTCCACGTGGAAAACACAGGTTTATTTAATTTTTAATGACTCTACAGCATTCTGCTGTATGCATAGTATGTGATTTCCTTAACTGGCCCCCTACTGATAAGGAGTTTCTAATGCATTGACTTTTTAAACCATGTGGCACCGAATACCTTGTCATATATTCCTGCGTCCTTACATGAGGACCTCCCCCAACCCAGCATGCAGGGTCCTCATTATTTTGGACAATAATTCTTCTCCTGAGGGACTGTCCTTAGGATGCTTAGTGGCCTGTACCTCTTGATGACAGCACAGCCCTTCCCCCTAACACAGTGATCATCAATGTCTACAGATGGTCAAATGTCCCCTGGGTGGCAAAATGGCCCCACATGACAACCATTGTCCTCAGGGCCAAGTTCTTGAGATAAAAGATAAAGGAATATGCACAGTTCAAAATGTTTGTTATTTGTTGTCAAATCACCTTCCAAACTCGAACTGATTTGTCTTACGTAAGTGTCCAAATAAAACAACAAAACCAAACAAAAACAAAACCCAAAGCAATTTCATCAATCTCATAAGACAAAAAGTTCTCTCACTGATTTTTTTTTTTAATTATTAAACTCAAACATTGAGAAAAAAAAGAAAGAAAAAATGTCGATGGTATTCATTGGCTACTATCTATGTGACAAATTATCCTTCCTTAAAATTTACTAGTTTTTCCTTTGGGAATTTTTTTCTCTTTTCTTTTTCATGTCAGCTTTTATTGTAAATAAAAGGTGTCCATCTTTCCTAGATTGCTGCTTGTCTCTGTGTGTTGGTGTCTGTGGCCTTTTGGTTTTGTGACCCTAAGTACCGTGCAGGCCAGCCAGGGAGAGTCGGCACAGTTGTCTTCGGGGCTCTGCGCTGTGTCCCCAGCCAGCGACCCTCCAGCCAGCAGTTTCCCCTCTCAGGCTCCTGTTGCCTCATGCTCTTTTATATCAAAATCTGCCGAAGGTTCCAATGTTCCTTTTGCATCTGAGAGAAAATTTCTGGCTCTGAAAACCTGGTTGTCAGAAGGAAGCCTTGCTCTGGAAAACTGACCTGGGGCCTGACGATAATTAGTTCAGGTTAATTATTGCCAATCTGTAGATCTGCAGCCTAGGAGCCTCTTTCCCCCTAAGCTGAGGCCTCTGGAGGTTTCTTTTATGAGCTCTGAGCCCTGAGGGAGGTCTTAAAGTAATGAATTTTCCTGTAATCAGATTTGAGGGCTTGTTCCCTGAGCCACACAGTCAATTGAAGAATTGAGCCCTGACTGGTTTATTTGGCCACAGGAAGCAGAACATGATGCTCTCAGCATCCGATAAGCAGCCAAGTGAGTGTAGTGAAAAAAAAAAACAAAAAAACAACAACAAAAAAACGACATGACATTTTAGAGACACCTACCTCTGCTTCTAGGGGGAGCAGTTTTATTTTCAAGGGGGAGGGACCATCTGGGAGCTATTCAGAAAAGAGGGGGGTGGTTTTATTCGGAGTATCAGGGAGTAGGTCTTGCTCATCCTGGAGGGGAGCCTGGTGACGTTCACTGTGAACTTGAACTTCTTTCCTATGGGAGCAGCACAGTGTGGACACGTTTGTAGATATTTAATTGTGCAATATTTATTTAGCTCTCCTTCTGTTCATTCATTCATTCCATTGATGGGAGGCAGTGGAGAGGCGAAGGTAGGATGGGGGCTCCTGCGTGGTCCTGTACAACTGGGGAGAAAACAGATGCCTCGGGTGGATCTGCGTCATGTAAACCAGGGCCCACGGTGTGGGAATCATGGAGGCCGGGTGTGGGGAGAGCTGGAGGGCAGCTGGTTGGGTCAGGGGAGCATGGGGGGAGCCCTGCCCCGCTAAGGGACAGCCATCTCAGCTCCAGATTGTTCCCAGCGCTGCAGCCTGGCCAGTTTTCCAAGAGTGACAGAAATCCAGATTTGGTGGGGTTCTAAAGAAAAACATCTATTTAGAAATTTTAGCTCATATTTTATTAAGCATTCTATGGTCCAAACAAGACGGGTCACCTGGTTGGATTCGGCTTACAGGCAGCTGGACATGACCATAAATACTTCTGCCAAGGATGCAGATACTCAGTTTAATAAACACACCCTAAAGAGGATGAGAACACTTCACAGAGGTTAGAAACAAACTAGAGTGCAGGAATGAAGCTGGGAGAAAGGAGAAATACTTACACCAGAATGTTTATACAAGGTCAAGTGCCCATTACAACCTGAAGCATAAAATGAGTTTTAGGCTGCCTGGTAGCCAAAGCAAAAAGGGAAATGTGTGGGAGTAAAAATAATGTTTTTTTTTTTTCCTGATAAAAGGACATCTGCAAATGTCTTTCACTTTTTCTAATGTGTGCGATCCAGCAGATGTGGTGTGTACTGTCTTAGACGCCTTGCCCACTTCAGCTGTCAGAGCTGCTGTAAGCTGAAGAGGAAGACTCCCATTTCTCAGGTGAGGAAACTGAGGCCCAGGCTGCTGAACTTACAGAGCTGGGGCTTGAACTTGGACCTGGGACAATGCAAGCAGTTACTTCCCCTAACTCTAGGGTGGAAGGAGCCCCTTGGTGGGGTGGTGGGCTCTAGGTCCCTGGGGCTTGTGAGCAAGAGGTGGGAGGGCAGATGGCACCACAGGTGGAGTGGGACTCAGAACAGGGGACGTAGAGATGCTGACGGGCCCAGCCTGGGGAAGGGGCGCTGATGCCCACCCTTGGACGCCATGGAAAGTTCTTTCTCTTGCTGAGCTGAAATTGTGCTGTGGGGATGCACACCCATCACAGCCCCTGGAGGTGACGGTGATGAGCACCTACCCGTGCCAGCTCTGTGCTGGGCTCCTGGGCTGTGACAGGAACTCAGGAGTGCACAGCTGACCCCAGGCCTGGACAGGCAGACAGACCCTTGTGCTCATCTTGCTGCTGCTCTGCCCAGCCTCCACCCGGCGAGTCCTGCTCTGTCACAATGGGTCTCCTGTCTGCAGCCCTGTTGTTCAGTGGGTGTGTTGGACCCACAGAGACTGTGACCACCCCACCAGAGACTGTGGCCACCCCACCAGCCTCCTCTGGGTCCCCGGACCTCTCCCGAAGTTGCATTGAGCAGTTCCCATTGTGCTGGTTATTTCATTTCCAGCATCTTCATCGCTTGCTTCTTTGTGGATTTTTTTCTGGCACTAAAAGTATAAGGTGGGAATGGGGGTGAAGGTGGGGGTGGGAATAAGGGTGAGGCTGTGGGGTGGCAGCCATCAACACTAAGGGCTGGGGTCCATGGATCAAAGCCCCATGAGAGAATGGGGTGGGGTTCAATTTTTCAGAGGGGCCTAGTGGACGCCATCCTGCAGCTGCCCTCCTTGGCTTCTGGAGGCCAATTCTCTGCCTCCTTTCCTCTCTCTTCTTTTCCTTGCTGCCTGAAACCACCTTCTACATGTGCTAGGCAGCCCAGTCCTCACCTCAAGGTCTGTTTTTAGGGAAATCGAATCTAAGACAGGCAAGAAGCCATTTCACAGAGGGGAAAACCTAAGTCTGGAAAAGGAGTGGTGCCTTCTCTCAGCCACCCCAGGTAGCGAGTGCAGAGGAGGCCTGATGGGGCTCTAGTCCCTGCTAGGCCCCATGGGATGGCTCCGGGAGGCTCTTCAACCTTTCTGAGTCTTCCCTTTGTTCTTCTTTCTTTCTAGAAGGATCAAGGGTAATGAAATCAGAATTGCAGTAATTTTTCTGGTTTGGGGGATTTCCTGCCCTGATGCTTTTGGAACTGTGGCTGCTGCGCCCTGCTTCTCCATCTGAAGGTCTGACCTTCATCCTGAGCTGTCCACCACTGACACCTCTGCCTCCTGCTCCCTCTTGTCACTGACTCATCTCTCCTCTGCAAATGTCTCCTGCGTTCTCTGCCTGCGTCACCGATCTGATTGGCTGTGTGGTTAGTTGGTGGCTTGGTGCTCTCGGTGAGCTTTATCTTGAAACTATTTTACTTTCAGTTGCCTTTTCTTCTTCCCTGACTCCATTCATACCTGTGGTCCTTACTTGCTTTGGTGTCTGATTGAGATCACACCGCCCTCTCTTTCCACATTCTCTTTCTGTTTGTGAAGTGGCTGGGTTTCAAGCCAGGATTCCTTTGGACCTGATGACCTGGTTGCTGTTCTCTCCTTACATGATGTTTCGAAGGCTCCACGTTGAGGTTTTGTTATTTATCAGCACATCCTTGAGGAAGGGGTCTGACTAGGCCCAGTGTGGAATTTGCCAGAAGCGAGGGGACTGCTCAGGTTCTCTGGTTTGCAGTGACTTGGCCACACTTTCCTGTCTGCTCTGGGGACAGTGGGCGATGAGTCCCTGCAGAAGCCACTGACAATCTTCAGCAAATGCTGGTCCTCCTGCCAGGGAGTGCCCCTCCTGGGGTCTTCAGAAAATGTAACAGTGTCCCCAGGTCCGGCTGGGGCAAACGGTTGCTTGAAAATGGACTCCCCAGTGGAAGCAGAGGAAAGTCCAGAGCCCTTCACTGCTTTTGAGTGCAGAGGTCACCAGCGACAGAAGCGGAAGGAAACCCCGGGGATATTGTTGGTGGGCGCTTAAATGGCACATGCGGGCCTCTCCAGGCCGGGCGGGGGCGGAGGGACGCTGAGAGGCCGGCTGGCAGACAGGCAGGCGGGAGGGCAGGGGCCACAGGCTGCACGGGTCCGCGCGCCCCGCCGTCCCCCTCCTTTCTTGGTTTTCTCCCCAATCGCATGATTTTTCTTTCCTTTTCAGCAAGTCTCATGGGTGATGTGAAAGGAAGTCTCCAGGTGGTATCTCTGCTTAACCCACCTCTGCTCAGGGCCGCGGGTCAATTCCAGACCGAAATCCAGAGCTGGACATGGATTACAAACCACGTGGAAATGAAGGGCAGGTTCCAAGAGGTTCATTCAAGGGCGAGTTTGAGAACTCGGAGTTGCCCTTCTGAGTTAATTCCATTCTGTGATTAATTTCCAGAAAGGACAGGAGAGGAGGCAGCCAGAGACAGGCAGGGCTGCTCCAAAACGCTCGGGCTCAACCAGGGAAAGCCTTGTGCCAAAGATGGGCAAGAAAGTGCCCCCCCCCCACAACACATACACACACAAGGAGCAGAAAGAACATCAAGGGACAGGGTCACAATGGTAGCAGAGTCGCTATTATTTGTGGAAAATGACAAAAAGGCTTTGCTGGTTCAGTTCTGTGTGAGTTCAAAGTTGCATCCAACTGCTGGAAATGGAGACCTGAAAAATAGTAGCTTAAACACATCTTTTCTCTTTGGCAGTGCAGGATTGCTCTGGTGGCTTTGTAATGCCACTAAAATCTTGGGCTCCTTTCATTCTGTTCTGCCATCCTTAGAGAGTAGCTTCCATCCATAAGTTTACCTCATGGCCCAAGATAGCTGCCAGTGCTCCTATCATATATGTCTGTGTTCCAGGCAGGCAAGAAGAAGAAAGTGAGAAAGAGCAGAGAATGCCTTCTAAATGTGCCAGTCTCCTATAAAGTAATTCCTGTCCAATGGGTTCAACATACATCTTACTGACCATTCCCTATTTGCAAAGAAGACTGAGAAATGAAATGTTGCATAAGCAGGGCACATTGCACATTAAACAAGAGGGGATTCTGTTCTTAAGAGGGGGTGGAGATGATAGGCAATTGGGAGGCAACTAGCAGTTCTTCACACAAGCTCAAGAAAATCAACAGGCAAAAGAAGGATAAAAGCCCTTCCCTCTCCTCCCCAATCTGGGCACGATGGCACTATTAACAGGCCCTGAGAGCCCAAGACTCCAGGCCATTTTCTTGCAAGTGTCAGAGGAGAGTTGAGCCCCAGGATCGTGGAGGAAGCAGAGCAGCTTTAAACCATGCCAAGTCCCAGGTCCCTGCTCAGGTCTGAGCACAGCACAGTGGAAAGGCCAGGGCTGAGCAGTCCTCAGGGACCTGAAGGGGAGCAGCTAGAGCAGGAACAGCGTTTTCTGAAGTGTGTTCCTGAATATACTATGCTACATGAAAAAAAAAAAAAAAAGGAAATGTCTCCCTGGTTGAAAAGTTTGGGACACTGCCATTTATTTCACTGAGAAAATTTTGGAGCCATTACTAGGTTGACTTGCCTTGTGAATTGTTTTTCTATCTAAAAAGGAATATCCCTAAGCTTCTGTGGTTATGAAATGCACGTCTTACAGAGAATCCATGGAGTAAGAGCTCCAGGAGTAAACATTTGGGAAGTCCTGGGGTGCTCAGAGGGCACCCCTTTGCTCTGCCAGCTTTCTCAAAGTGTGGGCCACGGACCACCTACATCAGAATCTTCTTAGCTCTGCTCCACAACTACCAAAGCACCATCTCAGGCCTGGAGCCTGGAAATCTGCGATTTGCTAAGTTCTCTGAGTTGTTCTTAAGTTCAGTGAAGCTTGAGACCCACCAGGTGACAGAGCAGAGCCTCTACTTTACAAATACTGTGACTCCATCAATTTCCATCCAGGGACCTCCTCCAAGCTCCCTCAGAGCTCATTTCTCTCACCACCATTTGGTGTCTGATAATTTTCTCAGCTGTGTGCAAAGCGGCTTGCATTTATCTTTATTGCCCCTCTCTTTATTGATTTAGGTTCATCTCTGCAATTCGTCAAGCTTGGATTGCATTTTAATCTTGTCCTCCAAAGTGGCCAAGATCCCTTCCAGCTTCGTAGCATCCAGAAATCAGATTAGCTGGGCCTCGATTCCATCCTTCAAGCCATTAATGAAAATATTAAATGGTCCTGGTTTGGCATGATGGTCTTCAGGGTCCTCAGAAGATACATGGCTGCCATGCCTGTCACTAGCCCTGCTAGGTGCCTCGTGGGTGGGACATCACACAACATTTCAGTTGTAGGTTATCTCTTCCCAAGCATGTAGTGAAAATCTACGCAGGAAAAAGTCTTATTAATTAATTGGCTCATTCGTTCATTCAATAAACAGGAGAGCAATGAACAACTTCAAGATGCTACAGTATTTGTGTCTCGTGGGCGGCATGCTGACCTAAGAATGAAGAAGCTTATAGGAAGTGTTCCATGAGAAAGATCAGTGTGTAGGTAAAATGCGGCTCAGCTCCACCGTTGAGAAGCCCCATTCCAGGCTGAGCCTCAGGACCAGCAGCTTCTCCATGAAATCAGAGCTTTCCCCCTCTCTGAGTTCCCCAGCCCACCCCACCCCAAAGTCACTGCTCTAACTTTTCTTTCTAGGTGCTCAGTCTCTTCATCCTAGGAGAGGATGATGATGATGATGATGATGATGATGATGATGATGAAGATGATGACTGGATTCTTTCTAGAGTTGACTGTGGGAGTCAGCTGCCAAAGCAACTGACATAAATCACCTCCCCTTTCTACACCAGCTGTCTGAGGCTCAGAGAAATGAGACAGTGTGCAGAAGGGCTGAGCGAGGGTCAGAGCTAGCATTCAGACACTGGCAGTTCAGTTCCAACACCCACGCCAGCCAGTCACTGTTCTTTATGACTGTGGCAATGACTCAGAAGTGATTTGGGGGAAATGCCTTCCCAGGCTCAGATCCAGCCCCCAACATGGTGCACTGGCCATGGTGCTAATGGGCACTGACCACAGTGCTAATGGGCACAGACTGGCTGTTTTCTTTGTTGTTTGCAAACTCTGACAATATTCTTTGCTCCCATTGTGTAGATGGGGAAATAAAGGCACCAAGATAACTCCCCCAGGGTCAACCCTGGCAAGAGTCCAGGAGTTTCCCTCCAGGGAGGCTGCCCAACAGCCACCACCTGGGAGGACTCCTTGGAGAGGCCGAGATTGGAAGAGCGGGTGAAGGAACAAGCCCTGGGGATCAAGGTTCAGTTCTCTCCAGTCTACCCAGAAACTCCTGTGGCCGTGTCCTCACACCTGCAGCAAAGCATGGACAGACATGGCACCCACAGAGCCAGTTCTTCAGAGCAGCCTGATTCCCCTGTGGGGCCTAGGGCTGGGCTAAAACAAGCTCTCATGCAACGCACTGTCTGCGTGGGCCCAGCCTGCCTGACTCCCACTGCTGAACAGGACCCCTGCCCTTAGAAACCCAAGAGCTGAGCAGACCTCTGCCACTGTCCGGCTCTGGAGATGGGGCCAGGGCGCAGCTGCTGATCCCTGACAGGAGGGAGGAGAGCGGAAAGTCAGTTGGTCTCGGAGTCCGTCTCCCTGACGGCTGAGGGGAGGGTGGGCTGGTGAGGGCGGGTGAGGGCCAGTCATGCTCAGGTGTTGGCCTTGTGAGCCTGGAGTGGCTCTGGTGGCCTGTGATTTCCCAGCTGCCAAGGCAACTGACATAAATCAATTTTTCATTTCATTCCTTTAGACTTAACCCCTCAGTCAGGCCCTCAACAGCTGTTTCCTGAGCTGATGTGCATCTCATTAGTCAGTGGAGTCACGACAGCCAATGCCATGGCCCCCAGAATAAAAAACCGACCTGCCACCCTTCCTATGCCACGCTGAGGCTCCAGGGACCTGTGCGGCCTTTGTTCTCTGCTTCAAAACTGCAGAGCACTTTGTCGGTCGACCACTAGGGGGCGGTGGTCGTCCACACATCCCATTTTCCCGAGGAGCCGCCCCGCATCCACCCGGGAAATGGGGACGTTATGGAAGAAGACTTTGTTAAGGAAAGGTGGTGGCAGAGCCTTCAAGGTGGCAAGCCCGGAGCATATAGTTTAAGAATGGATCTTTAGGTGCAAGGATACTTGGATTAGGAACGGAACTGGATTCGGACCCCAGCCGTGATTCGCCAAGTCCTAGTGCCTCATCTGTACAGTGGGACAATGCAGTTTGTCACTCCAGTTTAACACTGCGATCACAAGGTGTAAATGGAACAGGAGGTGCAGAGCTCCTAAACTGCATGGTGTGTGAAGATGTGAGATTTTGATTACTGTTACTGCCTCTTCTGGCCTTCATTTCCAGCAGCCTTTCCGCCCTGGAGGCGGGGTGCAGTTGGCTCCTTGCCAAAGGTGGCTCTCTGTGGCCATCCTGTGTCCCTATGTCTGAGGACTGAAGGGCCACAGGGAGGTGGGGCAGCTGGGAGAGGGGTGGCTGTGGTTCCCAGGGTGAACTGCGCAGGCCCTGGTCCTCACACCAGCTCACAGTGTGACCCTAGGTGTGTCTCACAGTGGACAGGTGAGTGGGATCTCTGTGTGCCCTTCCAGCTCCGTCTTTCCACATCTCCCAGTCTTCAGAGTTCTCTGAGCTGACCTGATACGGGAGACAGAGGCAAGGAGGGAGAGATCACAGACATGAGCAGTTGGTGTATGGGGAGGGGCTCAGCCCCTGATGCACAAGGAACCCAGAGACAAATGTTTCTCCCAGTATCTGGGCCTTGACGCTCGTCTGTGGGGTGGGCAAGTTGGACTAGGTCATCTCTAACCATGGCTTTCTTCCAACCTCATCCCAATAAACACACACAGATCCCTACTGATGCTAAAACCATTAAAAATACTCAGACATGCTAAAACCTTTGACTGTTTCTGCTCTCCCAGCTGAGTAGTGGGTGGGGACCATTACCATGAACTTGCATGTGACCTTTCTCCCTACTATGCGCTCAAGAAGAAATGATAGAACACTATTCCAATTAGATGATGGGCTAACAGACTGGCAGTGAGGACCAGGCATCAGGTTGTCTCCCTGATGCTGGCTCCTGGGTCCATCTGCAGAGTAGCTCCACCTTCCGTTCTGCAGCAGAGCCCTTGTCCAGACTCTGATGTCCTGCTCTCCAGATGACCAAGGCTGTGCTTGCTCCGTGTTGAAACATAGTTCGTTTGTGGCCCTGTGGCCACTGGAACATTGGTTCTCTGTATCTTATTGTCTTCAGTATCTTCTGTATATTATTGTCTTCCAATGCTTCCATTGATTTTTTAAATTTTGGTGCAGATATAAAGCAAATTGAAGTTTATGGAATGTAGGAAAATCTATCTGAAAACTCCCCAGAGTGGCACCAGAGATTGTAATATTGTTTGCATAAAGAAAGAATCTCATTGGCAGCACACTGCTTGGCCCAGCAGTGAATGATACCTATGTGGTCACCCAAGTCCAGAGCAGCAGAGATTTAATCATGGTCACTGAAGCATACAAGAGAGTCAGCAAACTTGACCAGAACCCAGACAAGCAAAACAGAGAGGGAAAAGCAAAGCTGAAAGAAACCAGGAAGCAAAGCAGGAGAAGAGATGGAAGGAAAGGAAGTGGCTAGTGGCAATAGTAATCTGCTATTACAAAGCGGGAGTCAATAAACAAATGCCTAAAGTTGACGTTGCAAGGAACAGAGGTTTGAGTATTTTATGTTAAATTGCAAACATTAGACATTAGTGCCTCTTGCCAAGATATTTTTGGCTCTCCTTTGTTCTGGATACTTCCTGTGGTTGAATGGGCCATGAGATTAGTTCTGGTAATTGCGTTGTTACCTAAAAATGGTGAACTGCTTCCAGGGTGAGTATTTCATCACCTATGTGATCCCCCTTCTTTCTGGGTTGTGACCAGCCTTGTGTAAGATGATGGCTGTCCCTTCAGTCTGGGTCTTATAATAATTAAAATATGTAGACTCTGCTTTTCCCACAGACCTGCAGTAGATGTGTAGCATGAATAAGAAATAAGCCTTTACATTATAGAAACCACTGAAATCTGGCATTGTTTGTTACTGCAGCATTACCTCCTGTGTGCTTACTAACACATCTGTATTAACAGGTGTTATGGTTTGGCTGTGGGGTGTCCCCCAAAAGCTCATGTGTGAGACAATGCAAGAAGATTTAAAGGAGAAATGATTGGGTTATGAGAGCCTTAACCCAATCACCTGTGGGATTAATTGAGTGATAACTGAAGGCAGGTGGGGGGTGGCTGGGGGAGGCAGGGCACTGGGGGCGTGATTTTGGGGGTATATATTTTGTTTTTTATAGCTTTTTTTTTTTTTAAACACTGCTGAGGATTGAACCCAGGGCCTTGTGCTTGTGAGTCAAGGACTCTACCAACTGAGCTATATCCCTAGCCCCTATATTTTGTATCTGGTGAGCAAAGTCTCTCTCTGTTTCCTGATCATCATGTTAGCTACTGAGGAATGGAGCCTGCTATCTAAGGACTGAGACCTCTGAAACTGTAAACCCCCAAATAACCTTTCCTCCTTTATAGTTGTTCTGTTCGGGTATTTAAGTCACAGCAGTGAAAAAAGCTGATTAAAACACCAGGAGAGGTTGAAGCTATAGAACTCAACTATTAGGCAAGAGGTTGGGACTATAGTATACAACTATTAAAACAGAAAATCAATATGACAATATGGAAAATTATTGATCCAAGATATAACTATGTTAACTTATTATTTGAGAGAACAAGAAGCAAAAATCATGAAAAGTGGTTTCCCCATTGGGAGTGGGACTAGGGATAGAGAGTGATGGAGCAAAGGAATTTGCTGTGTCATTATAAACCCTTCTCTCTATTTGACTTGGGATGCTAAAGTTTGTCAGTTTTAAAGATAGACAAAGAAGTCCATAGGGGATACAGGAAGGCAGGCCATTTCTCATGTCTGTTCCCCAATCCAGAGGTGACCACTTATCAGCTTCTTGCAGATTCTCACAGGAGTCATCAGAGAAGATAAAACACGCACACGCTCACACGCCTTCATTCCCACTTAGTACCATGTCCTAGAGATCACTGTGGAGGCTCCTCCTATTGAACAGCAGCGGGGCGGTGCTGCGGGGTGGGTGCACTATCACTTGGCAGCTCTCTGTCAGGGCCCAGTGTTTTCATTGGTAACATTAGTTAACAGTGCTCCACGTGTATCTCTGTAAGATGTCATTTTGCACACGTGTCAGGCTATCTAAATCCTAAAATCCTGAAAGTGGAGTGACTGGGCGTGTGCTTTTGTAATTTCAAGAGAGTGTACAAATTACCTGCAGAAGTCGTTCAATATATACTCCCTCTGGCCCTGGATTTGGTGCCTGGAGCCTGAGTCTTGCCCAGAAGATCTACTGATTTGATGTGAGTAGGAGTTAAAAAGGTGGGAATTTGTTTCCCAAATCATCCCTTGAATTATCTGTTGAAATAAATGAATTCAAGACAGTTTTGCACAGCTGTGAGGAGTTCTAAGTGAGATTTCACATTCTTCAAAGTCTTTTTGGTGTTCGCTCGTTTCTTCCTGGCTTGGGCAATATTTATTGAGTTCTTTCTATGGTCCAGAGCTGGTAGACACGGTGTAGATGGGTGGATATGTGAATGGATGGAAGGGTGGATAAATGGACAAATTGATAACTAAGCTCGCTCTCTCTCTCTCTCGCTCACTCTCTCTCTCCATATATATATATATATATATATATATATATATATATATATGTGTGTGTGTGTGTGTATTTTTTTTTTTTTTTGGTACTGGGGATTGAACCCAGGGGTACTTAATCACTGAGCCACATACCCAGCAATATTTAAAATATTTTATTTAGAGACAGGGTCTTGCTGAGTTACTTAGGGCCTCACTAAGTTACTGAGGCTGACTTTGAACTCACAATCCTCCTGCCTCAGCCTCCTGAGCCACTTGGATTACAGGTGTGCAACACCTTGCCTGGTATAACCAAACGCTATTTCATCTATTGCTCAAGTATTGGCATTAATGCAAAAAATTTTAGAGATTCAGAATATTCTTTCTCCTTTTAACACACACACACACACACACACACACGCACGCACGCACACGGTTCTGCCCTGCTCTCTCCTGTTAAGTGTAGAGCTGCAGAAGCATTAGTTTGGGTGCTGTTGTAGCACATGTGGCCCATCCCTCCACCCTCTCCTACCCTCTCACCTCCAGCATCTCCATGGCTACCGCCACCCTCTCCTTGGCTTCTTAAAAGCCCGAGCTTCCCAGGTCCACACGAGCCTTCCTCCCCTGTTTCCTGGTCGAGATGCCAGCACTGCACATTCCATTCTCCTTACTCAAACGAAGGTTGGGGACAGGTCCCCGTCCTGGATCTGGTCAGTGGCACCCCTTTGCCTTTGGATGAAGCTTGGCATCCAGACACACAGGCCTTAGTAAAGCCCTACGGGTGCTGACCTTCCCCTGCGCCCGGCTCTGCTCAGCACCGTGCACACTTGTTACTCCGTACTCACACCTGCCTTGGAGACAGGGTCATATTACCACCCACATTTGACAGATAGGAGAATTAGGTCTGAGACGCGGCCCCAGGTCCGCTTGTTAGGAAGGGAAGGTACAGTGATTTGAGTCTTGTTTTCACAATCTGCCTCGATTGTAGCACAGCCGGATTGGTGCACTTAGATAAGCTTTCTGAGATTCCCTGAAATGACAGAAGTCAAGGTTCCTTCTCCCTCGCTTGCCAGTTCTTTTTCTGGTCTTCCTTGTAAGAAGACACCCTGCATGTGTCTCTGCCTCTGTGACTAGACTGGGGACCATGCCAGTCCAGGGCTGAGGCAGAGGCCCTCAGGGAATGCTGGGTAAAGCGAAGCCCTCTGCATTCTAGTGGCTTCCCTGAACCAGGCCTTTCCCCTTTAACCCCTGTGCAGCTGGGCTGCTAGGGTTTGGATCTTAAATGTCCTTAAGGGCCTTTTGTTAAAGACTTGGTCCTCGGGATGGCGCTCCTGGGCGCTGTGGAACCTTAGGAGGCAGGGCCTACTGAGAGGTCCTCGGGTCCCTGGAGGTGTGTCCTCTAGGATCATGGAACCTTGGCCTCGTCCTCTTTCTTTGGCTTCCTGCCCACGAGGGGAGCGGTTTTGCTCTGCCACACATTCTTGCAGGATGTGTTGCCTCATCCCAGGCCAGGAGCGTTGGGAACTGGAACCTCCACACCGAGAGTCTGCGCAGACCTTTGCTCTTGGAGTTATCGGAGGTACTGGTGGCAGGAGGGACAGCTGACTTAACACACTTGCTCTGCACACGCCTCTGCCCATCCCTGCCAAGGCTCCAGGGACAGAAATCTTGTGGTCACATGCAGTGTCCACCCCAGGCTCTGCCGTGGCCTCCTCCTGGTCTCAGCACGATGCTGCCGACTGGTCGCTTTGCTTGTGATGGCCTCCTGTCTTCTGTTTCCAACCACAGTCCTCTTACCCTCTCACAGTGCCCAGTTTTGTCTTCCACCTGCCCCCAAGGCATGACTCACCCTCAGTGTCTATGGGGGTGTAGGAGCCATCCCATAAAGAGAGGCTGGATGAATATGTAAAGGGAAGTAGTATATTAACAACTTCTGTGGCTGTTGTAACGATCACGGTGAAATATTCCCTCACCTCTTGGTGAAATTATCATTCCAAACCACGGAATACATTAGGTTTTATGATCTACTTGCTTCTTTGGGGAAATATAAATCCTGAAACATCATCTTCATATGACAGGACAAAGAGTCCCCTGAGACTCAAGATGTTTAAGAACATTAACCAAGAATCAGAAATAGTTTGCCATTAATATCAGGGTTTTGTTTATGGGCACAAATAAATCCCAGGTCTAGGGCAGACCTGTAAAAAAATCTGTCTGCAACAAAAACTCCAATGGCAAATGATGGAATGGAAACAGCCTGAATTTAAAGAAGTGATTCTGGGGGCAGGAGTGCAGTGTTTAGAAGCTAATATTTTCTGACTATAAATTTGTTATGCTGTTCACGCATTCCTAGTCACCAACTCAAATAAATATGATAGAGACCAGGAATTTATGTTGCTGGTGTACAGTCATCCAAGTTTCGTAAGTAGATCATATGAAATGTGGCAGTTTCTGGTTTTGAATCACTGAAGGAGGCCCCCTCTTCCTTCTTTCACCACTGAGTTGAGGAACCAGTGGTGTTACTTGACATGCGGGTGCTGAGGACGATGCACTGACATTCAGAGCCTTGTGTGGTGAGGGTGGGGTGAGGGGTTCTGCAGAAAGAGACTGCTTTGGGAGTGAGAAGACCCCTGTTTGCTTCCCTACTCATTGATCCTGTGACTCTTCCGTATCCAAACCTGGTCAGGTCTCTTCCCTGGTCTGGAGCCCATCACAGACTGCTCATGGTGTGTAAAATCCTCTGTGTTTTGACCCTGCCCACTGGTCAAGCTAATTTTCCATCAATCCAGGATTTTGTGATTCAGTGCATGCTGTCACTTCTTGGTCCTTTATCAGAAATGCAATTTCTGTCATGGTGCTCTTCTTTTTTATTCATTTGGTAGAAAGTGGCTCTTCTTTTAAATCAGCTCAGAGGTCATCTTCTCTCTGGGAACTTCTCAAAGTCCCCTGGGAACAGGTGATAATACTAGTCAGCTTTCTGTTGCTGTAACTAAATATCTGAAATAATTAATTTAAAAAGAGGGAAGGGTTATTTTGGCTCCAATTTTGGAGGTTTCAGCCCATGGTCCACAGATCCTATTGCTTTGGGGCCAGTGGTGAGGCAGAAAATCATGGTGGGAACACATGGTGGAAGGAGTGGCTCACTTCATGGTATCCAGGAAACAAAAAGTGAACAAAAAGGAAACTGGGGTCCCACGGTCCCCTTTGAGGGCATGCTCTAAAGGCCTGAGGCCTCCCACTAGACTCCACCTCTTAAAGGTTCATCATCTCCAAAAGTGCCAAACTGGGGACCAAGCCTTTAATTCAAGGATCTTTGGGGGCCACTAAAGAGCCAGACTGTATCAGGTAAGTTTCTCCCTCTTCTGGCTTTCTAATAAACCCTGGACATCACTTTCTCTCCCTCTGTTTTGTGACCTTGCAGGACACAGAATGAGTAGAATATATTCCCCTCTCTCATTGGTGTGGGATCTGGTCACATGATTTGTTGAGACCCGTGGTATGGGAATCTGAGCTGAGGCCATACGAGGCAACGCATTTCCTATGTTTTCTTGTGCTTCTTTGGCTTTTCATGAAAAGAATGTGTCTCTGGCAGTTATTGTTCCAGGGGGAATATTGGTCACATGGTATAAATTTGAACCCAGCCTGAACCTGGAGTCAGTTCCCACAGCCTGAAGCAGAGCTTCTCCTGACACTGAAGACCTGTAAGCGAAAAGATAGACGTTTGATGTTGGAAGCCATTGAGTTCTGAGGTGGCTGGCTATGCAACATTAGTGAGGCTGTAGCTGACCTGTGTATCTTCACCTGGGGGCTGAGCCCCAGGGAGGAAGCGTAGGGAGAAGACAGCGTTGGCTGTTTGGAGGAATTGGGCTGGGGTTGTGGCTCAGTGGTAGAGCACTGACGTAGCATGTGTGAGATCCTGGGTTCAATTCTCAGCACTGCATATAAAGGAATGAATAAAAATAAAACTTCATCCACAACTAAAAAAATATATTTTAAAAAATGCTTGGGGCTGGGGATATAGCTCAGTTGGTAGAGTGCCTGCCTCGCAAGCACAAGGCCATGGGTTCGATCCCCCAGCACTGAAAAAAAAAAAAAAATGTTTGGAGGCATGAAAAGACATGGGCTGATGATCTGAGCCTTTTGGAGAATTCCACCTTTGGTGTGGCATCACGTGTAATATGGCATGGAAGTGTCTCTAGAGAGGTTGGAGGTCTGGAAAGAAGGGGCAGGGATAGTGCTTCTGGGGGAACATGTGATTCTTGGGTAGAGATCAGGGATTCCCACATGCCTGGTGGTAGAAGAACCTCTATGAGAACTATTTGACTTTTATAGATTAGGGGTCAGCATAGGGAAGCTACAAAGTACAGGCCTTAGGATCTCAGTCCACGGAAGGACTTTGAGATATCTGCCTGATACTCCCAGGACAGATGGGACCAGCCACCCCCAACCCCAGAAGATGCCAGCAGAGGATACTCAGGACTTCACAGGACAAGGGCATAGAGTAGAGGCCCATGAGGACCCAGAGAGGAAAATAAGGACTGTATTATTCAGGGTTCTCTAGGGGAACAGAATCAACAGGAAGTATGATTATAAAAAGGGGATTTATTAGATTGCCTTACATGACCAGAAGCTGGATAGTTCACAATGGCCATCTGCAGCTGGAGAGCTGGAAGAACCAGCAGCTGCGCAGTCCAAGACACAGAAGCCACAGAACAAGAAGGATCAGCAGTGCTACCCTAGTTTGAGGCCAAGGCTTCTGGAAACTACCTGGAGAATCACTGGCAGAGTCCACTTTGGAAGAGTGAAGAAGCGAGAGTCGGATATCCTTAGACAATCAAAGCAGCAATCATGAGCCTGTTCAAGAAGAGTCGAGCTTGCATCTGCTTCTGCTTCCTTGTTCTTCCAGCTTTTATTCCAAACTATTGGGCGGTGCTGCCCACACTCAGGGAGAGTCTTCACTTAAATTCACTATCCCACATTCCAATCATTCCTAGACACACCCTCATTGACACACCCAGAAGCCACTTAATCATAGGCATCTCTTAATCCAATCAAGTTGACAATTCAAATTAACCATTACAGGAGGACCAAAGGACTCTTCCCATCACTTTGCTGATAACTTACTGGAAACAAGGAGGTGTGGAGGGGAGAAACTGAGTGAAGAAAACAAGACTGTATGGATTCTAACTTTAAATTACCTAATGACCTAGCCCAAAGAGACTGCTGTGAATGAAAACAGACTGACTTACCTAAGTAGAGTTTCCATCAGAGGGAAGAGCAGGGGTTTGTGTATAGGATGAAATCTGTTATAGAGAAAAGTTATTGTTAGTTTTTGGACATTGAAGTTGCCATAGTTGTTAATCCCACTTACTAAGACATGAATATTGGTGTCCCTTTAAAATTCATGTGTTAGAACCAAACCCCCAAGATGATGGTATTTAGAGGCAGGGCCTTTGGGAGGCCAGCAGCTACAAGGACTTGGTGCTTGTCTGGGGTTAGTGTCCTTATAAAGGCCAGGGGAAGGAGGGCACCCTCTCCTGCTGTCTCACCATGTGAAGATGCAGGGGTGCTGTGTATGAGAAACAGGCCCTCACCAGACACCAGGTCTGGGGGCACCTTGGTCTTGAGCCGCTGGCCTCCAGCACTGTGAGTTAAACATTTCTGTTGCTTAGAAATTCCTCAGTCTAAGGAACTTCGTGATGGCAGCAGGAGTGGTTTACAACTCTGCCTGCCTTGCTGCTGCCTCAGAAGTTGAAGGTGTTTGTGGGCAGGAGAGTTGTGGGAAGAGAAGCTGTTGCAAGTGACTGAGCTGAAGAGTAGAAATGACACTCCTGTGACTGAGGAAAATGGAAGGTCCTGGGTCTTCAGCAACACTGGGAAGTGTTTCTCTTTCCCAGAACCTAGGGAGGGTTGAAGTCATTTGACTTAAATAGTAAGGTGGACCTGGGGACCCAGGTGGAATGGGATGCCTGATCACCATGGAATGGAAATGGGGGTGGGGCAGGGGCTGCAACCATCCCTCCAGGACAGAAGGTGAAAGGGGATCCACATGAGTGGAGTGGTCAGCCTGGGACTGCATTGATTGATTAGGAAGAACGAGCAGGCAGTGGGGTTTGTTAATTTCCAGGGTCAGGATAGGCAGGAGGCTGTCCCTGATGGGGGCCTGAAGTGGGGGTAGGGATGGCAGAGGAGATTCAGTGACTCTGCTCAGCACTTTGGGTAGAATATTTTTGTTTTTACGGTACCAGGGATTGAACCCAGGAGTGCTTGACTACTGCCTCATATCTCCAGCTCTTTTGTTTTTTATTTTGAGACAGGGTCTTGCTAAGTTGCTTAGGGCCTTGATATTGCTGAGGCTGGCCTTGAACTCATGATCCTCCTGCTCAGCCTCCCAATTCTCTGGGTTTACGGTGTGCACCAGCAAGCCTGGCTGAATATCTTACCTTACATGGTAAAGGGGACTTTGCAGATACAAGTTAAGGATCTTGAGGTGTGTGCTTATGTTGTTGGGTATAGAATCAGGGCCTCACACCTGCTAGGCAAGCACTCTAACACTTAGCATTCCCAACTATTTAAGGATCTTGAAATGGAGAGATTATCTTGGATTATCTGGGTGGGCGCAACATAATCACAAGAGTCTTTATAAGGGAGATACAAGAGTAGCAGAGAGGAGACCATGGAAACAGCATCTGGAGTCATGGGACCACACCCAGGAATACAGGCAGCTTCTGGAAGTTGGAAGAAACAGGAGCAGGTACTCTCCTGGAGGCTTCAGAAGCAACCAGCCCTGCCAACACCTGGATCAGACATCTAATTTAGGTGTCTGACTTCCAGAACAGCAGGAGGTGAGCATGTGCTGTTGTAAGCCACTAAGTTGTACTAATTGGTTACAGCACAAGGGAAAACACACCCAGGTCAGAAGCAATGTAATAGCTCAGCAGTTAGAAATGGAGCCTTATGGAGAAAGGTGCTTGGGGGAGGTAGGGGAGCACTGCAATGACGAGTCTGGCCGTTTGAGGTGAACAGATGTGGAGTCTGGTTCTACTCTTATCACCTGAGACTGTGACAAGTGATATGCCTTCTCTAAACCTCAACTTCTTCATCTGAAATATGGGTATACTGACCTCAGAGTGTTGTTGTGAGAACTAAGCTGTGCCTGGAACACGGTCAGCACTCACTCCATCATCAGCATCGTCATTATCATCCTCATCCTAGAAAATGAATCCGAAAGGACTCATGGCAACGTGACAGTCACCTCAGGCTGAAGATGACTTCATTTTTATGTCCTCATTTTCTGATTTTTCTCCAATGGATATAAGTTTCTTTGGGACAGGAAAAAAGCAATAAAAGATACATTAAAACTATTAAAGAGGGCTGGGGATAGTTCAATCCCCGGCACCACAAAAACAAAACAAAACAAACAAAAAAAAACCATTAAAGAATTTCTAAGTGTTTAGAGTTTTTTAAATGTCTAATTCAATCTCAAACAATGAACTCTAGCTCACTGCTCTCTTTCTTAGCTAATGTTTTCTTTAACTCAAATTTTCAAGTTAGTTGTAAATAACTATCAGCAATTCTCTTACGTGATTTTTTTTTTAAAAAAGTGTCACACATATGTACTGCTTTCCCTCCGATGGCCTTCATCCACAGGGGTTGCTCCCAAGCTCTTGACATGGCAGGGGCTCCCCAGGAGGGCTGTAGGCACCCAGAACAGGGCCAGGGCATTGTGGGCACAAGAGATGCACCTTCCAGTGGGTAAGGGCAGGTCAGAGAATCTTTGGACAGAGAGCAGGTCCTACTTCTTTCTGGGAGGAACAATCAGTGTTAAATTGTGATTTTTAGGTAGATTTATTTGCTTAAGAAATTAACTAGCTGTGTTTTTTCCCCAAATGACTTTAAACTACTTAGTTATGCTGATATTAGCAGGAAGAGAGAACTTTATTTTCTTTTATTAATGTCTTTTTTTTTTTTTGAGATAATGAAGATTGAACCCAGGGCCTTTACACATGTTAGGTAAGCACTTTATCTGAGTTATATTCCAGCCCAAGAATTTCGTTTTTCATATTAGTTCTACAAACATAACTGAGTGTTCACCATGTGCCAGGCAGATGAGAGAATGGATTTGGGAGGGAAATGGTGGGTGAATAAGAGAAGCACAAAAATGAATGAGTCAAACTTACCAGGTTCAAGAGCTAATTATCCACTTTTACATTTCCCATATTTTCTTTGTAACACTATTTAATTAATTAATTAATTAATTTATAGCATGAAGATCATTTCCAGATGTTATGGCTCTTTATCACCATGTTTCGATATCTCATGGACTAAAATGAGTGCCCCCCCTTCCCGCCCCCTGCCAAATTCATACATTGAAACCCTGTCTCCAGTGTGATGGCATTTGAAGGTGAGGTCTTGGGAGGACATTAGTACAGAGGGGCTCACAGCGTGGAGCCTTGTGAAGGGAGCAGTGCCTCTGTTAGGAGAGATTCACTCTCTCTCCTTACCTTGCAGGGACACAGTGAGAGGTGGCTGTCTGAAAGTCAGAAAGAGAACCCTTACCTGAGCCCAGCTACACTGGTACCCTGGCCTTGATCTCCAGCCTCTAGAATAGTAAGAGAATAAATTTCTGTTGTTCAAGCCACCCAGGTGCTGGTATTTCATTATGGCAGCCTAATCAGACTTAGACAATCTCCTGAGAATAAGAGCATACGCCTGGTACGACCAGATACTCCCATTATTAAGAAAATTCATAATCATTCTGTGATTTCACCTAATATCAGGTCTGTATTCAACTGTCCTCAAAATCAGTTTTGTGGTTGTTGTTTTACTTACCTGGGGTAAAATACTACAGGATAGCCAAAGGCATTTCTGTTCTTCACAGAGCATTTGTTCCCTCTGCAGAATCCTATTTAAAAGAAAGCCAAGCTCTGCAGGACAGTCTTCTTGTCCAGTGACATCAAATACCATGTCTTGTGGGAAAAGCTAGACTTTTTCAACTCCCTCCCTGACCTCCCTCAGAGGCACCTCAGTTCTCATCTCCAGGGCCATCTCATGCACTCAGGTAGAATGGAAGGAAATACAAGAAATCAGGTTCTTGGGCCCCTTTGGAATGGGTTCCATTCAGCAAACATTCATTAAGTCTCTGCCACGTGCTGGGTCTTCCACATGCATTATGTTGTTCAAGGCTCACAAAAACTGCAGAATGGGTATGATTCTAAAACACCAAGTGCACAAGAAATGTTATCATTCTTTATTTCCTTGAAGGCAACTTCTGTCTCTGAGTTCTTATTTTACCATTCTTCCACAGCAAGTGTTGGGCCCTCTCCCTGCTTCTTTCCTTTCTCCAACCCTGCCTGCCCCTGAGTCCCTCCACCCTCTTTCATTCCCCTCTAGCTCTGCCCTCCTCTGCCTCCCAACTCACTCTCTGGTCCTGAGCTCCCTCTGCTCTTCCCTCCCTCCTGCCCTCTCCTCCTTCCAGGACATTGTGAGCTCCCAGCCACTGTGAGCTCCTCCTGCAGGCTGAGGCCTAGGCTAGAGTGAAAGCAGTGAACTCTCTTCATGGAGTGCTCCCCACACTCGGTGCATGGGGGATTCTAAATACTCCTCACAACAAAAAAACCCAATCAACAGAGGCATGGGCCACGGGGACATCTCTCCTTTGCCTAACAGGACAGGGAGGAGCTGTGTTGCTGGCCTCAGTTCAGCCATCCAACAGTGGCACCCAGGACCCCTGCCCTCTGCTCTGCTCACTCTTTGAGCATTTTTCTTTACTGTTACAAGATGGCTGTTGAGCCCACATCTGCATTCAAAAATAAGGAGCAGGCAAAGGGGAATAAAGAGAAGGGAGGGGAGACGGGAGTGGGAAAGACAGTGGAATGGATCAGCATCACTTTCCTACGTTCACATGTGAATACACGACCAGTGTTAACTCCACGTCATGTACAACCACAAGACCGGGAAGTTATCTTCCATGTATGTATGATATGTCAAAATACACTCTACTGTCGTGTGTATCTACAGATGATTTTTGAAAGTTTATATTTAAAAAACTAGGAGCCAAGCGGAGGCTGTGGGTGTGTCCTTCCTTCCTGTGCTTGTCTTTTCTAGGGAAGGAGCATCTTCCCTCCTCTTCTCTGTAAATCATTGGCCTAAAGTGAGCTCTAAGGCTGCAGATAGCTACAGGGGAGGCTAAGGGACTGGGAGTTTGGCTTCCTTAGCCTCTGCAGTGGCGAGATGAGAAGGGGTGTAGGAGTGTCCTTTGGGGAACCCTTTAATACTGTCTGCCTTAGGATTGGCTCCACTTCTACAAAACAAATCTGAGGCTCAGAGAAGTTATGAATACCCCAAGGGTCGTAGTGCTAATAAATGGAAGGAAAGGACTTGAATCCACCTCCCTTTGACTTAAAATTCACAATAGTTTTTGATACGCAATTCCTATTGACTGAGAGCACTCTAGGGGGCACATAGCTATCACCAACCTCACATACACCTCCATTCAAATGTCTTTGAGCGTTTACTGTCACCTACCCTGCACTGAATACTGGGGTCCAGAGATGGATGAGGAGGATGTAGTCTGGGGGTGTCAGGATGCGCCCCCAGATGACTGCAGAACAGTGTGCAGTGTGCTCAGGGAGAGCTGGCCTGTGAGCTGCAGCAAGGAGAATACGAATGACCAAGCCTCAGAAATGCCCCTTGCCAACGTCACCAGACAGAAGGCAGCAGAGCAGGAAAGCACAGTCTGAGTTCTTCGATTACAAAACTGGTCCTCTGCCTCTCTTGTTCTTCCATATGCAATGGAGGGGACAACTGGCACCTAAGCAAGTGACAGGCCCCTTCTGGGGGAGGTGGTTTCTGAATGATGGTGGTTCTCTGTGTGCTCATTCCATGGAAAGGACGCTGTGAGCCTGAGCAAAACAAAAGCTCTGCCACCCAGAGGAAGTCCCCGCAACCTGCTCAGAGCGGTTTTCCAAAGAATGTCTGGCCCCATGTATAAAGTGGGCTCAGCAGAGTGTAGATGACCATCTGGCCGCCATCTCTAAGACTTATTTTTCTTCAATGGTAGCATTTCCCCTCTTATCTAAATGCCCTCAGCTCCCCATTGGGCTTTGATCTTATAGGATGTGAGTAAAAGGAAAGGCCAGTTGCTCCAACCTGGAGGAAAATCCTGCTCAGTCCCCAGGCTCTCTGTCTTCCCCTGCAGAAGCTGAAAATGGCAGGCACTCAGGTCCCAGTCTCCCTTGGACCAGGCAGAGCCTTGCTCTGGGCTCAGGCAGGCAGGTTCTGTAGCTCCTGGTTTGGACCACAAGTGGATGGAGCAGAGAAGAAGGTATCCTGCAACATCTTTTGGCAAGGATGTTGGCAGCTACACAGTCCCTGGAGGTGGCAGATCTAATGGTTGAATCTGAATCTAACAGCAGAGGGCTGGCAGCGTGCGCTATGGTGGGTGGGTCTATGGCAGCAACAGCAGGATCTCCACAGGTCAGCTCTGCAGCCTAGTTTCCAACACCACAGCTGCGTGGCCTCCAAGACTGCCTTTGGGCGCTCTCAGAGACTGTGCTGCACAATGTCATGCAAGCATTTATTTTCTGTGCAAACCAGTCAGAGCAGATGTCTGCTGCTGTGAACAGGGACCTTGGCTGAAACCTGCATGACCTCTAGAAGGGCATCCAGAAACCATCCATTCCTATAAAGCATAGTCTCACCACCAGCTTATCACTAAGTTCAATAGATACACCGAACTTCTTTTTTTCCTAAGTAAACTTTAAATTTTAGAATCATTTTAGACACACAGAATAAGTGCAAAAGTAGTGCAGAGAGTTTTTGCAGACTCCCCACCCAGTGTCCCATTATCAAGGTCTTACATTAGTCTGCATGTTACAATTGTCATAAAGCATTATTGATCTATTATTTTTAACTTAAGCTCAAAAATTATTCAGATTTTCTTAGTTTTTGCCCATTTTATCCAAGGTCCCATTTTACCCTTTTCATGTCCCAGGCTCCCATCTGGGATTTTATTATTTATTACGTCTCTGGTGTGATTGGTTTTCAGACTTTCCCTGTTTCTGATGATCTTGATGGTGTTGAGGAGGACGGGTCAGTTATTTTGTATGATGTCCCCCTACTGGAATGTGTACGAGGCTTTTTGCGTGACTGGTCTGGGGTTATGGATTTGGGGGAGAAGCCACAGAGGGGAAGTGCTATTCTTATTTTATGGCTTCCAGGGATATATCCTATCAACATGAGTTACCACTGCTGACCTTGACCTTGATCACCTGGCTGAGATAGTGATTTCCAGGTTTCTCCACTGCAGAGTTACTCTTCTCCCTCTTCCCTTACTGAACTCTTTGGAAGGAAGTAACTGTAGCAGCCCCAAGTTAGAGAGGAGGGAGTTATGCTCCACCTCCTCTTCTCTACATAAATTGTGGTTTTCTTCTGCATGGAAGATTTGTCTGTTCTACTCTGTCCCATTTATTTATTTATTCAATCATAGATTTATAGCTCTGTGGAGTCAAGGGTATGTGTTTTATCCTTTGGGTTGTATCTGAGTTCTGCTTTTTTTGTTGTCGTTCTTCCTGTGTCGCCTTGACATACCTTCTACCAGGGTGGGGGGTTGGTTTTTTTTTCAAAGCATCTCCTGACTTTCTGAAGATGCTCTGGGCTTATATGGTATATTTCCTGTGCCATCCTAAAATCAGCCACCTCCCTAAGGGGCTCTGGCTCCTCTTATTGGGCTATGGTACTGGGTACCAAGGTCTGGTGCCGATCCTCTCAGCAGATAGAGCAAGGAAATACATGTGTGTGTGCCTACCTGTTATATTTGCATACCTGTAAATATGTGTGTGTACCATCTGGGTCTATGGTAAGTGAAACCAGGGTATATATGATGTTTCCCACTCTAATCCATTGCCACCTTGATTGTCTTAGCCCCTCCCCTTGCTTACCTGTAAGCTCCCACTCTAACCATGAGAAGCCGGGCTGCCACCACCTGCCATGCATTTCATGGTCTGGTTCTAGTACACATGCATAGTGGCTGCAGATTTGCTACTCTACATCCCTGTGGAAAAACTTTGTCAAGTAGAGTACCCTGCTTATGTACCATTTCTTTTGCCTTTGGTTTTCCAGAGCTACTGATTTCTAAAGTTACCTAGGTCAGCACCCTTTTTAATCACCCATTTCAGTGAGGCTATTTCATGCACTTGAAAAAAATTCCTTTTTTTTCTTGTTACGATGATTTTCAGTCTAGATAGATATAGCCTCACACAATCCTCTGGACCCGACCTATCTTCCTTCTTTTTACCATTTTCATTCCTTCCTGAAACTGTGACTTCATCCTGCCAGCCCTTCACCTGGTAGGCCTTGGAATACACATTTGTTTTCTTTCCTGATGGAGTAAACCTGAGTTCACACAATAGGAGTAATGTCCCATAGACCTCTGGGGGAAGTAGGTAGAGTCCCTCAGACCTGTGAAACAGGAAAATCTTCCTCTTCCTGATATGCGTGGCCTCTCATAGACTAGGTATGCTGTTATGATAACTTAACCCCAGAAAGGTCAAACATTTTTCCTGATAAGCGGATAATGATATAGAATCTGGTTGGGGGGGTGGGGAGTGAGAGAGGAATGGAGGATCTTTAGATTATGTAGAGGGAAATGAGAGGGGGAGGGGGTGGGGGTATGAAAAATGGTGGACTGAGACAGACATCATTACCCTATGTACATGTGTGATGAACAAGAATGATATGAATGTACATCATGCACAACCATAGAAATGAAAATGTGTACCCCAAATGTGTACAATGAATAAAAATGAAGTCTGTAAAAAAAAATAGAAAAAAATGCATAGGATTACAAAGTACACTAATTACATTAAAATAGTTTCCAAATATTAAAAACAGATTTATTTTAAAAAAAGAATGGAAAGGAAGAAAAAAAGGGGGTGAATGAGGTCAGAGAACATCATTCTACACCTGGAAGACCATGAGGACCTGCTGCAAACCTGGGTGGGACTCACTCATGCTACAGTTCTGCAGAATGTATGTTTTCCAAAATGAAGTCATTCATGTAACAAAATTTTATTTGCCTTGAAACATTAAGTTCTTCAAATTTCACTATTATGTTTATTAAAAAAAACCACAGCATATTAGAATACTTTGAAAAATCACTGGCTCCTCCCTGAAAGGTGACTTAAATAACATTCTCATCGTTATAATAATCCTGGAGGCTCTGGGGTGAGGAGCCTGAAGTGAAATGACATGCCTCATCAATTCTGTCCTTGGGGATGAAGTGGCAGCCCGACAGCTGATCACTTCTTGCTTTGATAAGCACCTTTCTTATTCTAATTACACCTTTCCCTAAAGTAACTTTTCCAGCTCAAGCCACCCCTTGCATCCCTGTTTGAAAGGAGCTTATTCAGACAGCTGGTGGACAATGGTGCTCCGGGATGGTTTAATTGGGAAAAGGAAACCTGTGGAGGGTCTTATCTGGGGTGAGCGTCTCAAGCATCCAAGATTATGTCCCTGTCACCCTGTGACCCATCTTCTTCATGCCACCTTTTAATTTTGGTAGCAATTACGGTGTATCTGGATAATGCCCATTAGCATATTCATGGTCATCTCTTCATATTTATTGTCCGCACAACTCATTAATCTTCATCTACTTTGTGTGCTTGACAGCTCAATCTATTTTGCAATCTCTGGGAATCTGCCATAGCCCCCCAAAGCCTTTGTTTTCCTGTAAATAAACTGTGTTAGGGACCAGAGGACAATGGTGCATCCTGTGGTGATTGACACCAGCCACGGCTACTAATCAGGATGGGACTTCGTTGCCAGCTGAGTCAAGTGCATTATGGGGCCATTGTTCCAAACGCTGCCAGGGCAAGAACACATACAGCCAGTCACCTTCGCAAGATGGGCCGATTGTTCTTCAAGATTAGACTGAGTTGCTTTATTATCCACCCCAGACAACAAGGCATCTCACCCAAGCCGACACGATTGCAGGAATGGCCAGTGCAGCAGCCACATTTGAATTGCTAATGTATAATCTGCCCGGCACAGATGTGCAATGAATATTTGGATGTTGTTTTGCCCGTCAGTTGAGGAGGATGAATTGATGAGGTGATGAGTATCCAGTGATGGGTCCTGGATGTTGGCCAACAGCAGAGTTTGAGCACTTGCATGGGTGATAATCAGTTTACCCCCCAAAGTGGCTTTGCCACAATGCAGCAGCAAATTCTGTAACAGTCTAGCAAGACATATTTCTGGTTGGTGCAAAGTTCTCTTTCTCTTCTGGTGCAATTAGGTGCTTTGCTATGTTTTTCAGACTTGGGAAATATGTAGAAGTTGCCTTTACTTTACTCTTACAAGCCAACTCCTAAGACCGTGAATGAAGTGATGAGAGCTGTCTGGGTTTGAATTGGTTCCACTGTTTTCTAGTTTGTTTTCTTCAGCTCTTTGTGCCTTCAGTTTCTAAAATAGGGTGAAAAATCCCACTAACCAGCTAGAGCTGGTGTGAGGATTAAACTAGTTGATATACGTAGACTGAATCCTAGAACAATGCCAAGTGAGTAAGAACATGACAAATGTTATCTGTTCTCATATTACTGGCCATTTGCTTTCTCTCAATAAAACTGATCGAATAGCATGGACACAGTGGAAATAAAGTTTGACCATCTTCCTTAACTTGGGATGTCTTCTGGCCTCTATTGTACTACTTGGCAGGGTACATTTCCAGTAGAATGCAACATTTCTTTTACTTATATGACCATAGAACTCTTTTTTCCAGAACCATCTTTTGCAGCTTATTTTCCCTAGAACACTCTATAGGAAAGGCTGTCCTGGGAGAAGATGATATACCATTTACAAAGCTTTGAAAGAAAAACATGTGACTTAAGAATTTTAATTAAACTATTTATGTTGGACAATAATGGAAATTATGCAAGCGCACACTAAACATTCTCTCTGAAAAAAATATTACTTGAAGATGAGTCCAATAGGAAGGAAACACTAAAACTAAGGTAGAAACTCAAGAATGTCAGATGAGAACTGGTAGGAAGCAGTGAGGCTGATTGATTGTATTGATGTAAGCCCAAACAATTGCAGCAAATATATTGCCAAAATTAAAATAAAAAAGTAAAATATTTGAAATTATTTACATTCCAATAACAAGGCAATGGCATTTATTAATGGAGAGAAAAGAATGAAGAGATGAGGAAGGGGAAACAGAGGGTATATCTCCATCTACATGCCAATATAATAACAGAAACCCCAGTTGTCCTTTTTCTCAGCCCTAGGGATAAACCCAGACCCTTGTGGGAGCTAGGCAAGCACTGTTCTACTGAGCTGACTCCCTAACCACCCATCAGTCTTTAATAAAGCATTAAAGACCAATCCAATTTGATCCAGAAAATAAATTTAGAAAAGAAATAAAGATCAAATCACAATGAGCAAATTCTAAGTTCAAGGTTCTCTGCTTATTAGAAGAATAAAATAAAAATTCAGAATTAAAACCTGGGTGAGATATGATTCTTCAAATGTGAAAAAAGAGCAAGTCAGTTCTGGGAATATTAACATAAAACAGTACAGAATTATATAATTGGCTATGGTTTGAATTTAAATGTCCCCACAGTCTCATATATAAAAGACTTGGTTGCCAGGTTGTGGTGCTATTGGGCAGTGGCACCTTAAAAAGGTGGGGCCTAGTGGAAAGGAGTTGGGTCATTGGCGGTGTGCCTCTGAAGGGGATATTGGCATGCCAGTCCATTCTCTTCTCACTTATTTTTTTTGCTTCCTGGGTGCCATGAGATGAAAAATTCTTGTTTGCCACATACTTCTACCATGATGTGCTATTCTGCCATAGGCCCAAAGCAACAGGAAGAAGCAACCATGAATTGAAATCTCTGAAACTATGAGCCAAAATAAACCTTCCTTATTTTAAGTTGATCATCTTAGGTGTTTTGTCATAGTGATGGAAGGCTGACTAACACAGAAGTTGAAGAGTATTAAACAATTTACTTATGTGCAGTTTCTTGCACAAGGTAGGTCATAAATTATATTAGTAAGGTTGATTTATTGTGGAAGTGGAAGCAATGAACAGAGGTGTGTGGGAGGGATGGACTGCTTGCCAGGCCCCTGGGGTGTAAGTTCTTAAGGCTTTTCTATTTCTGAGCACTGGAGAGAATACCTACTTACCTGCCCAGGTCACCTTCTTCAGGGGACTACTTGCTCTTCTTTCCATAGCACCCCACTCCCCCAGCTCCTCTTACAGCTATATGATTCCTGCTAAATGCAACTTTGAATCTGGGTCCCAGCTACTGGGCTCAAGTTTAGGTTGCTGACATGAACCCGGCATACCCTAACAGCACCTTGTCTCTCAGCCCGGCTTCATTAATTTTAGGGAAGGTCCCTGAACCAAGAAGAGTCCATCATAATCTTCCCCTGGTGCCTTTCTGTCTGGTAAAGCAACCAGTGACATGGACATCTTAGCCACATTTCCTGCCATGAGGAGGAAACTAGTCTACAGTGAAATATTGTATAAAGAAGTGGTGTTCTGGTGGCATTTTAATTCCTGCTTTCTTTTGAATCTCAAGCCTAGAGCTACATCCCTGCACTTCCTCTACTTAACTGTGCAACTCTTCCTTTTCTAAGCAGCACATTTTTATGGCATATGGTGTGGTTTTGATAAATGGATATATTGCATAATAATCAAATCAGGTATTTCGCATTTCCATGACCTCATACATTTATCATTTCTTTGTGATGAAAATAATCAAAATGGAATCTTCTAGCTATTTTGAAATAGTCAATGCAATATTGTCAGCATTCTATTGTACAATGGCACACCAGAACATACCCCTCCTGTCTGCACATGGAACCTGTTGACCCATCTCCCCACTAGCTCCTCCTCACTGCCCTCCCCAGGCCCTGGACATCACTATTCTGTTCTATGTCTATGAACTCTGCTTCTTTAGGTTCCATATAAAAGATCATGTAGCCTGTGTCTTTCTGTGGTTGGCATATTTCGCTTAATGTAATGTCCTCCAGGTTCACCCATGTTACTCCAGCATACTCTATTGTTGGGAAAATTCCCTAATTTATGAATATCAATAATAGTTGGAAAACTAACTTGTGGAGTATCAGGAAACATAAAAAGACAAAGATTTCTGGTCTGGTCCCTCTTGCTGCAAGCCTCTGCCCCTCCTCTAATCTCCAGTACTCCTGACTGGAACCTAGCTGTTGCCTCCAGCAGCCTGTTGTCTCAGGAGTCAGCAGATAAAATTCCTCCTCCTCTTCCCTCCCAAGAGCTACAGTTTAACCAAGGACAATTAGGAACTGGTCTGTCATTGGGAAAGGCCCCTACCCAAGTTAGCAGGCACTAGTGTCTGAATAGTGGCACCCACACAGGGAACAAAGTTGTAGAGGGTTGAGGTTAAGAACAAAGGAGGAAATTCAAAGTGGCAGGAAATGGCGGGGTGGGGGGGGGTGATAAAAGCAGAGGTGATGGCAGGGGGTTCAGAAAGAAGCTAGAGTGGGGCTGTAACTGTCCTGTGCCCTCAGGCAGGTCCCTTCCTCTTTCTGGGCCTGTTACCCTTCTGTGCAAGAGCAAATTCAGTTGGGTGATTTGGGGAGCTGGAAATACAAAGAAAGGAAGTCACAGGATAGTTAGTGACTTTGGCAGAAGGTTGACTAGGTGAGCAGAAGGGAAAGTAGTGTCGGGGAGCCTCATTTCCTTTAAAAAAAAGGACATGATAGAGAAGATAGGAGAGAGGTATGGGTGCCTGGGGCAGATTAGAAGGTGGTGAAGCATTTGTAGATATCCTTTGTCAATTGAAAGAACTCTGACCCAGGCTTGAACTACTGCTCTGTTGCCTCCTGTTTTAAGCCTTGGATTTCCCACCTGTAAAAATGTTTATAATAATTACCTGGAAGGATGCTGTGAAGAGCACATGGCATTACAAAGCAAGGACCTGCTGCAGAGCTGAGGCAGCCAGAGCTCCTGATACTGGTTCTTACGATCATGCCAGAAAGATTTCAGACATGTCACTGAGTAGCAGGTGAATTCATTAGAAGGGATAGGAAAAGGGGACACTCTCAAGGGAAAGTATCCTCTCAGAGAGGAAGATAGCACACCCCTCCTGCTCTCCAGTTTTATTGGGGGGTCCAAGGGAAGTTTCCAGAGTCCTGCCCAGTCCACCTCTTGACATCTGAGAGTAGGACTGCCTCAGACTTCCAAGGCCCCACTGCTCACGATAAAGGTCCAAGGCAGCTTTGGCTCACTTTGGCCCACACTGGCTGATTAACTGGAATTTGTTCTTACAGATTTTATGGTTGCAGATAATTATCCTTGTCTCCTTTGAGTTCTGGAATCTGGTCTGAGCAAGGATCATGAAAGTCCCCCCACCTTCAGGTTAACCTGTGTTTTGGGGGGACTTTGGGTCTGGACTTGTCCTGCAGATAATAAGTCGTATGCTGAGGAATAAACATCCTATTGACCTAAGCAAGGCAGGGCTGCAAGTAAATTGCTTTTTATAAGAAAGCATGTAAGGGTCACCAGTGGGCCCAGTTTATAGAATCATCACCTTACCCTCACATCTCTGCTGCTGCTCACGTCTATTACCTACCAATGGGACAACTTGGAATGAGCTTTGCAAACTCTAAAGGCCACCTATAGGGAATCAACAGTCAATCACTGGATCATTGTCAGGCAGGAAGAATTGCAATTCTGCTCCCCCTTAGTTGAGTTGGTGAGTCTCTTCTATGTGCAACATGACCACCCCAGCCCCACACTGGATGAGTATGTATGTGAGACATAATATTTAAACATATCAAAGGGAAGCAGACTGAGAAATTCTGGTCTGTTTGGGGTCCTGGATGGACCCCAAAAGGTAAGGTTGACACCCAGCTCAGACACTTTTCAGTGGTCTTTGGCAAAGTCTTTTACTTGTCTGAACTTTGAACATAAAATGGAGAATTATATCCATTTCACAGATGGCCCCAAAGATGCAAAGTGAAAGTGAAGAGCAAAGCCCTCTGAACCAGTGGACTTGAGCAAGTGCCCCTGCAGAGGTGCAGGGGATGTACACTGGACACACATACATGTGGCTTGCTGACTGGAGGAGGAGGAGGTGGGACTTTAGAATCAGAGCCTAAGACTCTGTCCATCACTCAGAACTGTAACTCAGGCAAGTTGTTAAACCCACACTCATCTACAAAGGGAAGAATACCTACAACTCAGACTGGCTGAGAAGATATAATGAGCTGTCTGTCTGCCTCTCCTGTAGCACCCAGCAAACAGAGAAGAGCTTGAGTTACTACTGATGAAGTCCCTGACAAGTCACTTCCAATGTTCCATGCTGTTGTTCCCTACTTCATGTGTTAGAAGCTTGAACACATCCTGTGTGCAAAACTCCATTCTCAGCTGGAATCTGGCCAGGAGCCAATGTGTTAAAAGCTGGAAGCTCATGGCAGGCAGGGCTTTGCCCTCTCAGACTTCTGAAGGCCTAGTGTCACCAGTGGGACTGAGGGCAATGAAGTCAAGCAAAACTAAAGCCCTGTGAACCCAACTATTCCATTTTTGGAAAGATCTGCATAAGATAGTGTCCAAATAAGCAGAAGATTCAGTGCTTGAAAGGTTGAACAGCCACTAATTCTGCTCATTTGTAACCCAGTGGTCAGTCACCAATTTTCTGGAAAGACTGCAGTTCCCAGAAACACAACACACCAGGCCACAAAATGGGGATCATCTACATTACTGGATGATGAACTTTCACAATGCCAAAGAAAATGGTATCCAGTGGAATTGTATTTGGCACCCTCACTTTGTAGAACTCCTTTTGGTGGTGTTATTCTGTTAAAATACTCCTGTAATACAGAATACATGACGAATTATAAACTAAAATTTAACCTTTAAAGAACCCAAAAGAATATGGCAGTGTGGAATGAACCCACATGGAACTTACAATAATTTCCATAACCCCAAAATTGCAGCAGTTAACATTATGTGCCAACTATTAAGTAATTTATATATATTATTGAAAACTGTCATAACTACTGTATGAGGAAAGTATGACAAGAAAATTATCCCATTTGCTACAGATAAAGAAACTGAGGTGCAGAGATAACTTTTCTGTAGGTCATACAGGCTGTTAGGCTCTCAAGTCTATGCTCTTAGGAGATGATTAACAGGGAGCCTTGACTAGTAATATTGACATTTAAAAAAAATAAATCTATCTTTAAATACATCAAAAATTTTGCCTTATGTTTACTATCTGTACTTAGACCAACAAGTGAATATTGAACTCTAAGACTGGTTAGAGTCCTAGAGTATATGAAAGGGAGATCACTTCTAGATTGGGGGTAAGCTTCATAGGAGTGGCATTTAAGCTGGCCTTGGAAGGGTAAAAACCTTTGTGTACTATACTTACTTAATAGGAATCAAGTAAATACAACAGATATTAACAAAACCGGTGACTCAGACATCAGGAAACAGCTCCTTAGACAAAATGCAAGTTGCAAGTGTGACAATGTTCCCTTTTCAGGTCAACAGCCAGTTTACTTAGCTTTTTAACTTCAGGTTTGGCTTTTATTTATATTTCTAACAATACCAACAGAAATCATGGAAGCCAAAATCTAGTATTTTGTCTCCTCTTTTGATAAACATCTTTTATTGTCATGTCTCAGTGTGCAAAAATACAATATCATCTTTGTAAAAAAAACAAAAAACAAAACAAAAAATAGGGTACTCTTGCTATGGATCTAGGCAAAGGTCTAACAAAAATTTCCTAACACTACAGTAACCCTGTTCTCATTATGCTGTAAAGTCAAATTAATCAACTTTGATAATGATACTTAAACTATCAAAACAAATTAAGGTATAATGATTCAAAATTCAATGCAGAGAAACAATAATTCAGAGAAAACATAATTACAATATTTTGCTGGAGGTGGATTTGTACCATTTTTATAGTTTCATACTGGTAAGACTTGGAATGAGAGTCTAAAAGATACAAGATAGTAAGCACTGAATGTACACAGCATGTTTGAGACAGGGATTTGTGGTGTATAGGAAAAGAGCTCACATTCAAGGCTTTAGTTTATTTTTTAAAAAATTCTCTTCAGTGCTAGATTTTGGATTTCTTCTTCTTCTTCTTTTTTTTTTTTTGGTTTCAAAATTGTAGCATAAAGAGCTTAAAGAACTTGATTAAACCAGCAGTTTGGTGACATACTGGTAGAGCTGTTCCGTAAAAGCCTCCGAGGAAAACTTCTCCTTCACCCTGGCTCTTCCAGCCAGTCCCATGGTGGCCTTTAAAGAAGGGTCACGGATAAACTTTTCTATTGCTTCTGAGAAGTGCACTGGGTCAGGCTCACACAGAAACCCCGTGACACTATGGATGATAGACTCCAAGGGCCCACCAGTATTAACAGCAATGACTGGGCATTGCATGTACATGGCTTCCACAGGGACAATGCCAAAGTGCTCATTGCTTGGTGTGTAAAGCACACATGTACAGTTGTGGAGAAGTGAAATTTTTTGTTTGTCTGAGAAAGACCGCAGGAAGGTCACATACCCACCAAGGTCAGATTGCTGGACCATTTTCTTCAATTCCTGATAGTGTTCCACATTCTCCAGGATTCTCTCATCATAACCACCTGCCATGATCAGATGAACCCTCTCCCAATCTTGAGATGTCAATCTCGCACGCAGCTGTACTAAGGATTCTAGTGCCAAAGTCAGATTTTTCTTCCTTTCATATCTGTTAATGGAGAGGAATAGGAATTCTTTTTCCTTGGGGACTAGGTCACCAAGTTTTTCAGGAACAGTTGAGTCAAAGCTGGTGACATTCAGAGATGGATAGAGAACATCGGGGTCTCTGTGAGATAAGGACTTGAAGGTTTCCTTAAAAATGGCAGCTGTGAACTGGCTGTTGACCAAGATGCAGTCTGCCATGCCTGTGGTGTATTCCTCTATCCAGTCAATTGGGGCCCTGTATAGCCGTTTAAGAAAAGAATCTCTCCTGGTGAGGAGCAAATCTGGGAAGTGGCAATAAAACAGGATCTTCTTAGGCCGTCTGGCCAGCTTGAACACTGGGATGCAGGCAGATACCTAACCAAAGCAAAAATCAACAGCAGATAAAGTGACAGGTCAACTCGGCCTCAACCACAGCAAAAGAACAGACAACCTGACCTCCCTTCTATGTCCAGTACAACGACTGGTATAAAGAAAGCCAGTAGATATTTGCAGAATGTGTGCTAAACATTTAATGCTTCAAGTCCAGTAGTTTCCTCTTGAACAGTGTTATTCAATAGATACAAAATAAAAATCTAGCAACGTTCAACACTTTTAAGGATGAAATTGATTTTAGTGTATTTTACTCATTTCAAAATGTAATCAATTCTCAAAGGTATGAATGAAAGTTTTTCACACTAAATCTTCAAAATTAGGTTTATATTTTATACTTCAGCCTTATCTCAGTTCAGACTTGCCATGTCTCAAGTGCTAAACAGTCACATGTGGCATATGGCTATTCATACTGGACAAGGTAATTGTGGGATCTTTCTCCTCCTAAGGAATTAATAAATGAGCAATGGTAGCTGCCAGGACTTAAATTTCAGTCCTACTAACTGTGTGACCAATCTACCCCTCTTTGGATTTCAGTTTCTTCTTATGTAACAGTTTCTTCTTCATTTTTCAAAAACTAGTATAGTTTTTGTGATAATGTACCAAAACGCATAGAATTTTTAGGAGTTTAATATATAGTATGTGTTCAATAAATATTGATCATAATCATTACTGAGAATAAACTACAGGCATTACCAGAGATTTTCCTATTGGGTAATCTTTACAAATCACTTAATCCCCAGCTCACTTAAATAACATCTGAAGAAGGTGAGCTTTAGGGATACTGCAACATATACAAAACTATTTAGTTAAAGCAGCAGATATGGAACTTGACTATTGCTACTTCCAAGCCCTCAGTTTTCTCTACCAATTGTATCTCAACTGACTCATATATATGCAGGATGTTTGGTGATGTCTACATTTCTTAAATAACACATAAGCAAGATTGATTAAAAAAAAAAGTAATTCAGGAGTCATAATTAAAGAAACACAAATGCAAATGTGATGTTATTTCCACCTATCAGTTTGGCAAAGATTAAAATGGTTGATGATATTCAATGTGGACAAGAGGACAGAATAATAGACTCTATCACAGACTGTGGGAGATTTAAGTGACAACACTTCTTTAGAAAGCAAATTTCGAGACTGCTACTGATGTTTAAAATGAAGGACTCTTTGATCTACAACTTTATTTCAAGGAACTTGCTTGGAGGATAAGCTTGCAGAAGTTAACAAAAAAGTATAGAGATGTTTATCACACCACCAAGCAACCTTCAACAGAAGAATGTAAAAATCATGGTACCTTCAAACAAAAGTGCATTTCCTGCCATTACAAAGAATGAAATGAATCTCTGTAATGATATATAAAGATGCTCCAAATAGAAATTTTTGCTGAAAAAAAGCAAAGTGCCCAAAAGTAGGCATGTCATAATCCCAATTATGTACAAATAAGATATATCTATAAACAGATACACGCTGGTAGATCCACAACTTTTGGACAGATACAAGCACTGTTGACAATGGCTACCTTAAGGGAGCAGAATGGGGGACTTTTATATTGTACTCTTTTATACTACTTTTTTACTCCTGAATAAATGTTATTTTTTAAAATGAAAAATTGGAGGCTGGGAAAATACCCAAGAAAAAGTCTAGAATAGTTACAGAATAGATCCAGGTGGATTTTATTTGCCAAGGTAAAGAATTTGGACTTTCCCTTAAAGACCAATGGGGAGCATGCTAAAGTTTTATTGGGGATGTAACGTGTTTAGTCGGATGTTTTATTTTTAATGTATTTTCAATTTTGAGATGGAGTCTTGCTATGTTGCCCGGCTTGGTCTTGAACACACAAAGCTCCTGCTTCAACATCTTAGCTTTGTGTTGTAGCAATGACACTGTTGAGAGATCAAGACCTGGAAGCAGTCAAGAGATGGAAAGAGGGAAGACAACACACAAGGTAGACATAAAAGGTGACATAAGCGGACTTCTAATGCCAGTGTCCCCTAGAGCTATCCCCAAGTCCCCTCTGCTGCAGAGCGATCAAAGACCCAGTTAAAATGCAGATTTCTGGCTCCACCTCAGGGCTTCAGGATGAAAGTTTCCTGGAGCGTGGGCCTTGCGACATGCAACTACTAAAAAACAGTCCTAATCCCGTACTTCTCCAGGGCAGTTCCGATCCGCACAGGGCAGAGGTCCTCCCTCTGAGGCCCGGTGGCCGCCTCACCTGGTCGCACACCACCACGTCGAACTCCTCATCTGCGAGGAACAGCACGTAGAGCGCCAAGAAGACCATGCGCACGTAGGCGCAGACCGCGGCGCCGCGACCGCCCCAGCCCAAGCTGCGCGGCAGCCAGTCCCCAGCGCAGCGCACCGGTAGCTCGCGGCTTTCGGCAAAGCAGTGGCCTGGGTCGTAGTGTGCTGTCCAGATCTTCACGCTACACCCACGCGCCTGCAGCGCCAGCGCAGCGTCCAGCACCAGCCGCTCGGCGCCGCCGACGCCCAGGTCTGGGTGCAGGAACAGCACCGACGGCCCGGGCCCTGATCCCCTGCTGGGATGCTGCTTCTGCGCCATGGCCCGGAAGCCTTCTCTGCGCCCCGCGCCTGATAGGGGGCTACTCGCAAGCTCCGCCCCCGGCCCCCAGCTGGCCACTGAGGGGCCCACTCCGCCCTGGCGCGCGTGCGTCCGTTAGGACACATCAGCGCAAATATGTGGTCGCCTAGTAACTGCCGGAGAAAATTTCTCGTCTAACTTGGCTATACCCTCCCTGTGGGAAACATTGGGCCCTGTTTAGGAAGCTTTGAACCAAGGAAAAGAGACTGACTCTCTGTGCTTTCCACTCAGCCAGGTCGATACCGGCAGGATTTCTACAGGCACATCGTGGGGCAACCGCAGCGTCTTTGGAGTCAGCGAGGACCCTGCCAGCAGGTTTGGGGGCGGGGCCTGGGCCGGACTCTCAGTCCGTGAGTTCTCAACGCGTCCCGCAACTTTCTTGCTGTCTCCCCAGTTCCCTGTCTACCTTCGACATGGTATGTGGCCCCAGACTTCTCCTTGATCCCGCTTCTCCCAGGAGCGCTGCTCTTGCCTTGTATCTCGCTCTTCCCTCGGGGTTCCCTTGCTTCCCCCAGCTTCGAATGCAGGTGTCGGTCCCGGCGGTCGGGGCCAGCGGTTCGGGGGCGGGCCCGCGACGCTCACCTTCTGTCTGCTTTTCTCCCCCTACAGCCCGGTCCGACCCCCAGTGGCACTAACGTGGGCTCCTCTGGGCGTTCTCCCAGCAAAGCGGTGGCGGCCCGGGCGGCGGGATCCACTGTCCGGCAGAGGTAAGGCTCTCTATGGGCCCCTTGCTTGCGGACTTCGGAGAGTTGGGGCCCTGGAATTCTTGGCCCGGAGGAGACCTTCGGGTAGTAAGGCTCACAAGGGCAGGGGAGCCTGAGGTGACGCAGCTATGGGAGTAGCAGTAAAAGGCTATTTATTGGGAAGGAGACACCATCTCACCGGTCAGTTTCGGGTATCACTGTTAAAAAATGAAAGTTAAAGTGGAATAGGATCAGGGACAACTTTGAAAAAATGAGGTCATTAATCTGATGTTTGTGGGCTCAAATTTAGCATAAACTTTTTGGTCGCAGAAAAGTTTCTCCTTTTGCTTCATTCCCAATTGTGTCTTCTTACTTTTGTAGGCACTGCCATGCAGTCATTCAGAGTGTCAGAAATTTCAGCATCATTTTGTTTTTTTTCTCATGTTGTCTATGCAGTCATATGCCAGACTTTAAATTCTGCCTGAAAATCTTCTCATGAGAACGTTTCTTCTCCATTTCTCTTGTCCCAGGTTAGCCCTTAACCTCTCTCATCTACTTTTGCATTTGCTGCGAACTTTTCTGTCCAGGCCATTTCCATTCCAGTCCACCCTCCAGTCTGCTTTACTCTTCTGATTAGTTTCTCTGTTAGTTTTTCGTTGCAGAACATTTACAAAAGAGGGATACTAAGGATTGGTGGTCTTTCCAGTCCAACCTCATCCTGTTTCTATTTATTTTCCCAAACTAGCTCAGGTTATTTCTTTGTGAGACATTCTCTAACTGTAGGCAGAGTAGCTACTAGCTTTTTTGCTCCACACCGTTTTGTTCCTGTTATTATAAGACCATTTATGTTTCCATATTTATCTTCTCCTTTAGGTTTTGACAGAGCAACTGCTCAAGTCTTCTTTCTCCCCAGTTTCTATAAGTCCTAACAAAATGATGAATGAATAAAGGGATCAAGCAACCCTATTGTTTTGGGATTTTTTAAGTAGTAAGGTGGTATCTAGAGAGGAGACGAACTTGGGATCCATGAAAACTTTCCTTAAGGATGTGAAGAAGGATGATTAAAATAGGAAATCTAAATTCACAGAAGTAAATTTAAAACTGATGATTTGAACATATATGAAACAGATTTCAGCTCAGAACAAAGAAATTTTAATAGACCTGTCAGAAATGGTGATAGACCTGTCAGAAATGGTAAGAGTGTCCTGAATAAGAGATTTGGCAGTACTAAGGCAGGGAAATTTGGCAATTTGAGAATTTTTAGAGAAAAGCAAATATTTATCTCATGTAAATGTGATATTCCCATAACTTGTTTATATAATAAGAATGAAGTAATGCATGAGTGGATAAATGCAACTTCTGAAGTTGTGGACGTTAATGTCATCTTTTAGGTTCAGTTTTGGCAGGGCCACTATAACTGAGAACATTTTTATATCGTTTAGAGACCCTGCAATAAGTCTCTTCTCCAGGTTTGGTCTTGGTTAAGTATTGGTTCATGAATGTAATGTAATAAGTATTGGCTAAGCACATACTAATGTTTTGTATGTCTTTGAGAAAAAGTTGAAGCTAATGGTTAATAATAATGCTGTGTGTTGTATAGTTTGAAGATTTGCATTCTCCAGGATCAGTGAAGTAATAGAAGTAATAATACCTTGGCAAAGAAGTGATATAGGATTTAGGTGACACAGGTAGGGCTGGGGTTTGAGTCATAATACAAGGTAAAAGGAACTTATGAGAGTGAAAAATAACAATAATGCATTAAAAACTGTAGACTGTGAAGTGCTATGGAGTGTTCAAGCAGAATTAATAAGAATCAGGAATATTAAGATGGTAAGATATTAAGATATTCATTGAGTAATTATTAAGGGTCTTCTACGTGCTGAGCACTATTATAGCTTGAAGGATACATCTGTGAACAAGATAGTGAGGGTTTGTCCTCATGAACCTTATATTCCAGTGTGGCATATTTATTTTGCAAGCCAAATAAATAAGTAACATACGTCGGGCGTGGTGGCGCATGCCTGTAATCCAAGCGACTTGGGAGGCTGAGTCAGGAAGATTGCGAGTTCAAAGCCAGCCTCAGCAACTTAGCGAGGCCCTAAGCAACTCAGTGAGACCCTGTCTCTAAATAAAATACAAAATAGGGCTGGGGATGTGGCTTAGTGGCAGAGTGTCCCTGAGTTAAATCCCTGGTTCCAAAAAAAAAAAAAGTAACATAATTTTATGTAGTAAAGGCTATGAAGAAAATAAAGCTGGGTGGGGATAAAGTAGGAGTGGATAGTGTTTTTAAATAGGGTGTTCAGAATGGGTGGTATTTGAGTAGAGAACTGAAAGAAGTAAGGGAGCAAATCATGAGTTGGTCTGGAGAGGAGTAGACTTCTGGGTGGAAGGAATAGTTAAGTGTAAAGACTGAAGTCAGTGAACTTGGCATGTTTGAGAAACAGCCAGCAAGTCATCGTGTTAGAACAAAGTGTGTAAATAGGTTTGAAAATTATTTTGTTAAGGTATAGAAGGAGGAAGGCAGTTACAGGCCAGAAAGAAAGGATAAAATAGACCCCAAATAAAAATTTAAGAGATTAAAGTTATTAACCTCTGTTTAGCTTTCTTGTCATGGAATGAGGTGTTTTGGGTACATTTTGGTATTTCTAGGGGCCCTGATTTTCAAGTCCTCTGTTGTGTTCTATGTGCCAGCAGAAGTAAGAAATCTTAAAAAGGGTTGCACTGATTCTGCTGGGGATTCCATAATTCCAATTTTGAAGGCAGGAAGTGTAATTTGGAAATTGTGGGAATAGTGACAAGTATGTGGTCCTAGTTCTGGCTGAGCCATTGACTTACCATGTTGATGGGTTTTACCTTCTAGCGCAAATTCTTTTTAGGAACAAGGAGGAAAGTTTCAGGTACCTGCCTCATGGTTTAAAGACTGTGTATCCTTGTGAGTGAAAGCTTTTCAAAGTGCATGAATTACTTTGTAAATTATATTTGCTATTTGCAATCAGTCTTTCCATAGAAAGTTACACAAATAGAGTTGTAAGTGCCCAGTTGACAGAGTAGCCCATAATTGATGTGTCTGAAGTATAATACTGTAGTACAGTAGACCAAAATCATTGTTTGACAATAATTGCTTTCAGAGTTATATCATGAACATAGCTTTTCCTGCAGGAACCCAAACTGGACCCACGTAGGTCTTGATTGTTCCCCTCATCAGCAGAACAAGCTCCTTGATCTATAGACAGTATTTTTGTATTTAGAGTGTAATGTAAAGGCATTGTGACGTGGGCATTAGGCCCAGAGTTGGGAAGAAAGCAAGAAGAGATGGTAGGGGTTGGGTTTTCACTTGAATTTCCTCCTATACTCTTCCCTTTTTCAGAAATCTAGAGCTAGCAGCCTACATCTATTGGAATGAGATTTTAAGGGAGTATGTATTGGTACTTGGTTAATGATGGTGGCAGTGGTAGGACAGGGCTTTCCCTCTCTGCTCTTTCATTCTACTCACCTAGGACTTCTGAGTTGATGATAAATGGGCTGAAAATGATTCTTTTTGACTTCTCCCACCACTTACTACTTATCTTCATGTTATACACTAGCACAGGGTGAGATGAGCAGCTGGGATTGGGATAATTTGTGGATAATTGGTGGGCGGGGTTCCCCAGTGGCTGAGGGATGACCCTAGAGAGGAGAGAATAAACTCCCTGGGCCTATTCCTGGTCAGCAGTGTCAGTGCTGCTTGTCTGCTTCTTTCTGCCAGGGGTGCCTATACCACATGTCGTCTTATAAGCCTTGTCCCTTTGCAAGGGACATTTCTGGTTGGGTGTTTTCTGCATTTTTCACCTGACTCTCTCTTCAAGATATATGTCATATTGGCAAAAACAAATTACAAAGTCCTTTTTCATGAAAGAAAATAACACTCCATTTTTGGAGCCTGGATATAATTGAAGCCTGTGCTTTTCTTTTTTTGCAGTAAATATATTAATGTAAAAATATCTTTTAAAGTAGTGATTTTAAGACCAGATTATATAGATTTAGGGCATTTTTAAACAGAGTTTTATTACTTGACTTCACAAAAATACATGTGTAGAGAAACTGAAATGCACTGTCCAAATTAGAAGACTGGATATGTGGGCAATGGGTGGGTGCCTGGGTTAGAACTGGGTCCACATTCCAGGTTGGCCACCTGCTGGCCATGTGGTCTTAAGACACTTTGCTTAACCTTTGCCGAACCTAATTTTCCTCATTTGTGAAATGGGAAATAGTAGCTGCTTTTCAGGGTTATTTGTATACCTTGCCATCACGCAGGGGCTCACTTCATAGTGGATATGACCAGACGTAAAAGCAGGAATTTGAGTCTTACTAGCAGAAAAGTCTTTTATTGATTCTTTAACCATGTCATGGTAGCATTTGTTATAATGCTCTTATAAGAATTTCCAAGCCGGGCATGGTGGCACACGCCTGTAATCCCAGCACTTGGGAGGCTGAGGCAGGAGGATTGCGAGTTCAAAGCCAGCCTCAGCAACTTAGCGAGGCCCTAAGCAACTCAGTGAGACCCTGTCTCTAAATAAAATACAAAATAGGGCTGGGGATGTGACTCAGTGGTAGAGTGCCCCTGGATTCAATCCCCAGTACCAAAAAAAAGAATTTCCAAGAAAAGGCGGCTGTTAACATTTTCCTCTCTCACAGGAAAAATGCCAGCTGTGGAACAAGGAGCGCAGGCCGCACAACTTCAGCTGGCACGGGGGGGATGTGGCGATTCTACACGGAAGATTCACCAGGGCTCAAAGTGTAAGTCTTGGGAGCAGACCTTGTGTATTTGTCCAGTGTGGCAGAGTGCAGCAGTGTTGTCTGTCTCTGCCACATGTGGCACTTGGATCTGATGAGATTTATAGTACACAACAGCTTTGTTTGTGCCAGCTGGGCTGAATTTGGTTTGCTTATTTTTCATCTGGTTAGCCAGGTTGGGGCCTGGAATGACATCTCTTCATGGAGTGAGTGAAAGGAGAGGGAGATCATCATGTAGCTATGTCCGAGTAAGTGATGGGAACAGAGAGAACTGGAGGGGATGCTGCTTAATTCAGTGAAATTGCTCTTCATTTGGTGTTCTTGCCCTACATTGAGAAGTAGGAGTAACTATTCAAATAGGAATTGGGTGATTTTTTTCAGCATTCTACTGGAGGCATAAACTGATATTAAGGCCTAATGAAAGTTTTCCCATTATGCTGCATTACCAAAAGTCCCCTGGCTGCTTTGCCTTTGGTGGGTGGTGAGTGGGATTTGGGAAGATGAACATATCACTTACCAGGTTCTTAGGCTTGGGAGTGCTCATTAGGTGATGGGAAGTGGGCATCCAGGAGACCATACCTGGCTCTCCTCACTTGCTGGTGCTGTGGCAGACCTAATCCCAGATCAGGTTTCTAATCAGAGTAGGCTCCAGAAGACCACTGCTTATAGCTTGTCCTGACTAAACCCAGTGGTTGAGGAATTGGAATAATGATAGCAAATTTTGTTTGCACAGCACTTGGTGTTTGCAAAGAACTTGAGTATCTACTTTCTGGTTTGATCTGTTCAGCAATCCTGTGAGGTGGGAGATGTGCCATTTGGCAGGTGGTAAAGCTCAGGTTCAGAGAGGCAAAATGACATGCTGAAGACACAGAAAAAGATGGAACTGGATATTCTGTTAAGTCCCATGCTATTTACATGCTATTTACACGCCTGTCTGGTAGAAAAGAGACCAAATTGGATTAGTTTAATTGGACCAACAGCTTGACTTGGATTACAGATTGTTTATGGGACTTCCCTAGAATCCTTGATATTTGGTTTAATTTATGTATTGATTTTTTCCCCTGTTATTTTGGAGGTTTGAGATAAGAATTTATTTAGGAAATAGTTTTGGGGTTGGGGATGTGTCAATTGGTGTCATTCTATCGACAACCTTTTGGGATGAATATTTCAGAGAGGAATTTTGAATTTGATAGCTCTTGGAATATCCAGGGGATTTGTTTTAAACTCTTCTCAAGCATGTGGGAAACCTGTTCTCTTGTGGGTGAGTACCTTCCTGTGCTTGCTCTGAGCTCCTTGCTGTGGTGCAGCCAGACTTGTGAGTCCCCCCAGGATTGTAGAGACTATTCCTTGATGTTATAAACCACATTCTCATCATATCAGAGATATGTATTTTTGGTGAAAGAACACAGTTGGGAATTTTCACCTACATATCTGCTTCTTGGAATAGTCAAGCAACATCTTGGAGCTTGTTTTTGGCTCCTTGTGGGAGTCCAGAATTATTTTCAAGTTAATGATAACAGCACTTTTTTTTTTTTTTTTTGGTGCTGGGGATTGAACCCAGGGCCTTGTGCATGCAAGGCAGGCACTCTACCAACTGAGCTATATCCCCACCCCATAACAGCACTTTATGAGAGCGTACTATATGTCAGTGTTGTACGTATGTTAATGTATTTTATACCTCAGCAACCCTGTAAGTAGATACTATGATTGTCTTCACTTTACAGACAAGGAAACTGAGACTTGAAGAATGTAAGTAATGGAGGCCACAGTCACAGCTTGTGAGCAACAGAGTTGGTTTCCTGTTCCTTCAACATTATGCTCTGTGGCTGATGCTACTCCAACATTGCCTTAAAGAAAGGGAGTAAGATCCATTGTAGTGTGAGGACAGTCTCTGTCCAGATGCCTTTAAATTTTTTTACACCCTTAATTGTACATATTATAGTAGTGTAGCAAAGACTTTGATCTCTGTACATTATTCATTGTCCAGTTTTGGTCTCTGTTACTCCTCCAACCTCACTGGGGTTCTTCCATTGCCTTGATGATTATAAAGATTCCTTTTCTGTAATCTTTCTTACTCTCCACTCCCCATTTATAACTGGAAGGTGAAGTGAGACATCTTGAATTACCCAAAAGTGGTGTGGGCAGGAGGAGTCATGGAGGTGGTGCCTAAAGTGCACAGTCACAGCTTGTGAAGATCAGCGAGTTCTTTAAGGAACCCATAAACTACTTCCCAACTGGAAAAGCATTTGACTTAAGGAAGGGCTGTGTTAGTCAGCTTTTTGTTGCTGTGACCAAAATACCCAACAAGAACAACTTAGAGAAATAGTTTATTTGGGCTCACATTTTCAGAAGTCTCAGTCCTTGGTTGTTCAAGTCCATTGCTTTGGGCCCCAAATGAAGGAGAATATCATGACAGAAAGGCGTGGTAGAGGAAAGCTGCTTAGTTCTTGGGGGCTGGGGCTGGGCCTGGGGCCGGGTGAAGGGGCTGTGGAATGCATGGATGAATATAGTTCAGGCCACAGGTCCCACCCCAGTGACCTCCTTCCTCTAACCATGCCCCACCTGTCCATAGTATATCCGGTAGTGTCAGTGTTAATTCATTAAATGGATTAGTCCATTGATAGTTATAGCTCTTGTAATCTAATTATTTGACCACTGAACATTCCTCTGTTGCCTTACACATAAGCTTTTTAGGGAACATTAAAGATTCAAACCATAATAGGCAGATGAGTAAAATCTATTTTCTTCCTACACTAATATATAAATATACATCAGACTGATTGCATGCTGCCTAGAGTGTTTACTCTTTGAAGATGGGAATATTGAGGCAGCAAAGAAATGTGTGGAGTCAGAACACCTGAGTCCAAGTCTCTCCTGTTCTTTTAGCTGTGTGTTTTTAGGAAAAATTAATAATCCCTCTGAGCCTCAGTTTTACTTATTTATAAAATGAGATTAATACTTGTCTCCCTTGTGTCATGAATTTGTCATACAAATCGAATGGTAGCATATATTTAAAAACACTTTGTAAATTATATAATGTGATAACTCATCTTCACATATCTAATACATCATAGTAAGACGATGAAGTTTGTCTTCAAATATATCTTAATTTCCTTTTCCCTCCTGGATGCATCTTAAATGCTTCCACCTTCCTCCCACTTTACTTCTAGGCAATCTTTAGTATTAAATGTAATATATTATCACTAAAGTAAGCCTGCCTTCTTTTCTTATTTCTAGTGGCCCTGTTCCAGTATTGGTTATGAGTCTTCTGTTCATCGCTTCTGTATTTATGTTGCACATTTGGGGCAAGTACACTCGTTCATAGATTCGGCTCCATCCATCTGTCATCTGAAGAAGAAGGAAAAAACCCAACATATCTTGGACCAAAAGTATAGTGATTTTTCTGTTCGTGAGAAAGAGATTATCTGTAAGCTTATTGTTTTACAGGGAACTTAACAAGAATTGATATTGAGGAATCATTTTTTTTCTATGACTAATAAACTTTGTAATTCATTTATACTGGAAATCATTGCTGATGCCTCACTGTTAAGGCCTTTACTCTCTCTGCCTTTAGATTCATAAATGAATATGAAGAAAATTTGTCTTGTGGAGATTGTGTTCTTTGTTGGGCTGGCAGTTCCTTATACAACCCTGTAGTCATTCAAATCCAAGATACTTTAATTGGCCTTTTCTTGTTTTCTTCAAGGTATTTCTGTCCTGGTGATTGTCATTTTGGGTATTCTGCAGTTTGCAAGTGTGTGCCTATGACTCCCATCAGGCAGATCTGTGTCCAAAGGCAGCTGGTTCAGGGGAACAGTCGTAGAAGTCAGAAATCAGAAATCTTGGATGAAATATTTGCTCAGTCTGTTCTTTGTCTCTAAAACTGTAGAAAATAACTTGCCTCTTCTTTCTCTCAGTTCTTAATTCTGAAGTGCATATTTATGTCTTATTTCTGAACATATTTTGAAGGGATTTATTTGATAAATTAGATTTTATCAAAATTTTGTTTTCACTTGGAAAATTAAAGACCTTTATAATCAAAGTGAGATACTAGCATTTCTACAATGAATTAATATAATTCCATCCCAGGATAAAAGTTTTTGAAGTTTGACTTAGCTTGTGCTGCCAGCATTCAGTTACTGTTCAGCCTGAGGAAGTGCCAAGAATTGCTCAAAGGTAGCACATTCCAGGAGTCTAGGACTCCAAGCCACAATTTCAAAGAATCGGGACCTGTAAAGTATGTTATTTTCCAGCAAGGAAGAGGTATGTTGAAAAACAGACAATTTAAAAATATATCCTTCTTATACATTAAGCCTATTTTTTTTAATTTCTCCTTTTTTTTGTTTTTTGTTTTTATTTTTATTTTTTTGAGACTGGGTCTTATTATTGTTTCTGAGCTTGGTCTTGAAGTTGTAGTCATCCTGCCTGTGCCTCTCAAGTAGTTGGGGTTAGGGGCATGTGCCACTGTGCCAATTAGTAAGCCAATTTTTAAAAATTCTTTGAACAGTTAAATGATTTCCTAAGTTCTTTAAAACAATTATAACCATGTAATAGTTTCATGGTCCTGTTGTATCCACAGGTCCAAAGTGTCAAATTTAAATCATAAAGTATGTATCTTTATAAAACATTTCTTTCTTTTTATTTTTTTATTTTTTTGTACTGGGGATTGAACCTAGGGGCGCTTAACACTGAGCCACACCCCCCACTCTTTTTTTTTTTTTTTTTTTTTAAATACTTTTTTAGTTGTAGATTGACACAGTACCTTTATTTTATTTTTATGTGGTGGTGAGGATTGAACCCAGTGCCCCACAGATGAGAGGCGAGCACTCTACCACTGAGTTACAACCCTAGCTCCACAGCTCTTTTTTATATTTTTATTTTGAGACATGGTCTCATTGAGTTGCATAGGGCTTCGCAGAGTTGCTGAGGCTGGCTTTGAACTCAGATTCTCCTGCCTCAGCCTCCCCAACCACTGGGATTACAGGTGTGCATTAGTGCACCCCGCTATAAAACATTTCTTAGAGCAATCTATTAGTGTCTGAGCGGTTATAAATCTTAACTAATGGCATTTCAATTGATGAAAAACTAGTTTCCTTGTATCCTGCAAATTACTTGCTGCACAAAACAGTTGTCTACATTTTTGAAATGCAGGGAAAAGTTCTGATTTCATTTAGAATAAATTAAATATGACAGTATTTATAATGGAATTTTACCTACTAATAATAGCAAAAAGTTATGCCTTTAACTTGGAAAAGAAATTGTGTGTGTTTGTGCACGTGTGCATATGTTTCCCTAGGGGAATGCTGTAGCCAGCTGCAGGGAGCTCTTTAGTGTCAAGGGGTGTGTTCTCTTTGTTGTACTCATCTGTTTAGTCAGGGTCTCTAGTAAATGGATAGTTGAAAGCCATTGAGTTTTCTGATCCAGTGATTTATAAGAAGATGCTCGTTTTCAGTGGTAGAATGAGGAGGAGCTTCATTCAGCAGAAGGAAGTGAAAGAAAATTGGGAGTTGGGTGCAGAGATAGACAACATCTATTATGTAGCTGCTTTTGGCTCAGTGATACAATGCTGATACCTTTGCTGAGAATCTTAGTGTTCAAGCTGTTCTTTTGTTTTACTTTTCCCAATTTTTATTGTGGTAAAATACATATATCATAAAATTTACCATCTTACCCATTTTTAAGAGAACAGGTCAGTGGTATTAGTACATTCATATTGTGTAGCCATCACCACCATCCACTTCTGAAACTCCACCTTGCAAAAAGAAAACTCTCCCTATTTAACAATAACTCCCCTTCACACAGTCCCTGGCAGCCACCACCCCACTTTTTGTCTTTATGATTTTGACTGTGTTCCTCATATAAGTGGAATCAGTATTTGTCTTTGTGTAACCTGCTTTATTCCAATTAGTATAATATCCTCAAGATTCATCCGTGCTGTAGCATATGTCAAGATCCTTTTTTAAGACTGAAAAGTAATTTCATTTTATGTGGAAAGCACATTTTGTGTTCCTTCCTTTTTAAATAGGTGTTTCTAGACTACTGTTTCCTGAGCCTCAGGGAACCATAAGCTATTTATCATAATTCCAGAAGCCTAACAAATTAGATCTTTACCCAAGTTAAGGTTATGTTGGCCCAAAGAATGCTCCAGCACCCTTCACTGTGGGCTATACTTTTAACCACTTTTGAGTGGATCCACAAGCCAGTAGGTGCTGAGTAGAAGCTCCAAGTGATTAACCAAAACTGGGAAAATGAGTTAATTTCTAATTGCAGTTTTGGGGAAATGGTGTTAGGGAGAAGCTCCAAAGTTCTTGAGACCAGTGGGGGATAGAGAGACTAGGATATCTAGGCCCTACTGTTACTCTGAACACATCAAAGAAACTGGAGGAGGTAGCTCTGTGCCTGAAATGCCTGTAGCTCCAGTTTTCACACCTGTCTTTGTCTATGCTTCAGTTTTTTCCAGGTGCCAGACCCCCCCACAGGGAGAATTGGAAAACATTCTGAAATCATGCAAAAGTTGCCATCAAGTTGAAAATGTCCACAGAGCTGGCTTCATTGAACAGCAAATACTTAGAGCCTGTGGAGCTCCTGAGTACATGGAGCCATGTGCTTGCGAGCTCCAGAGTCATTGTGCCTCCCTCCAATGCTGGAGGAAGAGGGTTCAGATTAGGACCATGTTTGTTTGACTCTTTGGGTGCATTTCTAGGACTTCCAAACTTATTGCACCCTATCTTCTGGCTTAGAAGTGTTTCTGACCTGGGTTCAAGTGCTGGGCCTACAATTTAACAGTTGTAAGATCCTGGGTGACTGGCTTCATCCTGGGTGACTTGCTTCCTTTCTAGGGCTCATTGTTCTTATGTGTAAATGAGTATGTGTGTGTTAATTTCTACCAAAATGAAGATTAGATGAGGAGAAAGAAATAGAAGTGCTTTGTTAATTGGCTAATGGTGAAGTGCATATTTTCAATAATTTTAAAGATAATGGTTTCTTTTTCTTTTCTTTGAGAGACTGGGTCTTGTTATGTTGCTCAGGCTGGTCTCAAACTCCTGGGCTCAGGTGACTCCTACAGACTCAGCCTCCTGAGTAGTTGGAACTGTGGGTGTATGCACCGTACCCTGGGATTTTTATTTAGTTAACTGTTGAATGAGGAGTTTACTCTTGGCCCCATTTTATACAGAAGGACACTGAAGCCCAGGCTGCTCAGTTGGTATGTATTGAAGAGCTGGGACTTAACTTTACATCTTGGACTTACCCACTAGAGTTACACAGATGGAATTCTTAAGTATTTGGGGTGTGGGTAAGGGATGGGTGTTACAATACAGAGCTTTGACAATTGCACTTGAAAAAGTAATACAGTTCAAGAGAGTGCACACTGTCATGCAATCTGTTTCAGTTATTAAGTAGCTTTAGTGTGAAGGAACTGGTTTGTCTAGTTCAGTTCTTCTGTCTTTTCTCTATGGCTCTTGTGGTGTGGAGGAAGCATGGTGCTTATTCATTCAGCAGACGTTCACTGAGGTCTGTGTGCCATGTACTCTTAGTGGGATTTTAGAAGTGACCTGGGGAGGAGGTTCATAGCCCATTCTCGATTGCAAGAATCCTATTCCTACTTGGGACCTACAAATTATGAATAGCCATGTGATTATGGAGGTACCAGACAGGGAGCCCTTTCAAGGCCCCCCTTTATTGGTGACATTGATAGTTGGGATCACAGTTCAGGAACTCATATGTTCCTAATTTGTGGGCAGTGATGTGAGGCACTGCTGTTAGAAAATCATACTGCATGGTCACTTATCCAACAGAGGAAAACCAAGGGATCCTGGTATCCCCTAGCTGGAAGGGGTGAGAGTACATGACTCCTCTCAATTGTACAACAGGGAAGAGGGGCCCAGAGAGGGGAAGTAGCTTACCTGAAATTATGTAGTGTCTGTACCAGAGCAGAGGCCAGAACCAGGCTTCTTTCTTCTAGACTGGGGCTTCTTCCCAGTGCTGTACTGTGAACCTTATCTTGATCCTGTGTGTGACCAGCTGGCCTCCTCACACAATAGGTTCTGGGAGCAGATGAACTGAGGGGGGCTTCCAGTAGTGGGCAATGTTAGTCACAGAGAGGAACTAGGACCTCAAAGTTAGTAAAAATGAAATGGATTATGTTTGTAACTTTAGGAAGAACTCACCAAGTTCATGAGACTTTAAGGGGAAATAGAATAGGGATAAGCAGCCAGCAGAACAGTGTTTTGCATTGTTGTGACTACAGTGTGAGGTAAGTGAAGAACATAGTGAAATTGACCAAGTAGGGTTTGAATAGAAGCATAGCTGTTTAAATGCTAGGCGTGGTCACTCTGGCAACTGTTTTTCTTTCCCAGGATAAAGACATTAAAATAAGACATGCAGATGAGCAAGAGAAGAATCCAAGATATAGATTGTCCAGATGGTCCACTTGAAGGAAAAGTCTAGAAATTTATGCTCCAGAAATGAGTGGAAGATACTGAATTGCATATACAAGGGTTAAATTAGTCTTGCAAACATACTAAATTTTCTTCCATTGACTCTGGCCACAGGTAGCATAGGTAATAAATCATGGAGTTGTTCCTTATCCATGCATTGTAGTTGCCAGGTCCTGTCTAAGTTGGCTTGGGTTGTAGAAGTCAGTCTGTTGCTTCCTAGCAGATTTTGAGAGCAGCCAACTGGGAGTACCACTCTTAAAGCAAGAGTCACTTGTGGGGCCAGGACTACTGGGCCTACAGATTATTCCAGGCCCATTGTTCACACATTGTGTTAATTTTGTTCCCCTCTGCTTTGTTGAAGTTTTAATCATGGTACTGTTTTTTTGCATTCACTGCACAGAGCTGGGGAAATTCACCCCACCTTTTAGTATTTTGTCTGCTGTGTATTAGTAACCCAGCTGCATGCAGTCACACAGTCGTGAGGATAGAAAACCTTGAGAGGCCACAGAGTCCCAATTCTCCGTTCCATTCTCTTGATTTGACTCAGCGGCAGTATCCCTTTTTACGGAGGACATGGAGCCCAAAAGAATAGAATAAACCCTTGTGAGACCATCTTGTCTCTTTCATTTTACGGTTTGTGGTAGGCTGAAGTAAGCTGATAGCATTGACAACTTTAGTTACTGCAGGAAGCAGTAGGAAATGAGGAATGCCATGCATAATTAAGATCATTAGGTATTAGGCAAGAATTTTGTTACTGGGTGGACCATTAAACACTGGCGTGGCACCCGCTACCCTTCCATTGCTTTCCTGTGAAAGGAAACTGTGGTTCGTTGTCCTTCTACCCACAGATTCCTCACTGCAGGCAATCTGCTGAGTCCTTCAGACTTGGGGTGTGCCTCTGTGATACTCCAGAAGAGGAATGTATCAGGGAGCATCAGGGAGCCACAAAACATTTGTGTTAAGGCTATGTCCACCCTTTTCACTGCTAGTTTGTGAGTCTGTTAGTGAACCAAAATTAAAACCAACTTAGGTGAGTGAGAGTTGGTGTTCTTTCAAATCTCTGAACCTGCTCCAGGGTTGTCAGTCTGTCCAGCTTACTCTTCTTCCTTTTTCTTTTCCTCCTTCCTTTTCTTTCTCCTCTCTCCTTTTTCCTAACCTCCTTCCCTTTCTAACCTGTCATTATTCTCTTTTGTTCTTTTATTTATTATCTCTATAACTCAGTTGTTCCAGGGGTATGATGTGTACAAAGTTGTGTGCCAAGTAATAGTTCTCTGACAGAAGTTACTAACGTTATGATTTTCACTTACATTTTTCCAAGTTGTGGTGGGTTAAATTTTGTCCTCCCAAATGTGTATGTTGGTCATAAGTGCTAGTACCTCAGAATGTGACCTTACTTGTAGACAAGGTCTCTACAGAGGTAGTCAAATTAAATTGGGCCCTCATCCATTATGACTGGTGCCCTCCTCAGAGGGGCAAGGGTGCACACATGGGGGAATGGCATGTGAATTTGAATACAGTTGTCTACGAGTCAAGGAGCAGCTCTTTCCTCAGAGCCCTCAGAAGGAACTGAACCCACCAGCATCTTGACTTGGGGACTTCAATCCTCCCAGAACTGTGAAGTCGTGTATGTCTGCTCTTTTAGCCACCCTGTTTGTAGTACTTTGTCATGGCAGCCCTAGCAAACTCACATATGATATGTTAAAAGGGAAGCCAGTCTAACTCCCAGCAGTGCTGCTCAAAATCCCCCTGTTGGTCTCCCTGGTTCTTTAACATCTGCAGTTCCTATGCAGCCTCCAAATCTCTGAGCTCCAAACTTCTTCCCCACTTCTAGTCTGGATTACTTATTTTTCTAACACCTCTCCTTCAGAAACAAGAAACCAGCATATTCTCTCTCTCCATTTCTCTCAAAGCAACTTTTTGATCATTGATTTTGCATTTTAGTTATCTTCTTCTTGAGAAAGGTGGTACTCAGATTTGACTAGATATGTATGTGCCCCAGTGTAAATAACAAGCTAGTCTCTGTTTAGGCATGAGGTGAGCGATAGTTCTATTTAGATTGTTTTGCCTGGAGATTTGTTCCTTTGTTGGTGAATGGAGAAAAATTTCCTGTTCTGGTTCAGAGACCAAGATGGCTTTGGCTGCTGGTCAGAGAATTTGGTAGCTTAGCATAGTGGATGACATTCATAGTGCCACCAATAGAGTTTGGACCAGTGATGGCTGGATGCAGCCAACAAAGATTTGATGGAAAACAGCAGCCTGGGGAGCCAGATCCAAGTTAACACTCATGTATATTGTCCTTGCATTCCTAGAAAGATCTCCATTTGGTCGTTTGCTGAGGAGAGTTAACCATGACTGGCCAGGCATTGCTATTTTTGGAAAGTCCTGTTTACAGTGTTGGCCCCTGGTGTCTGGAAATTTGGCATTTGAACTGTTTGCCAACTGATAAGCGCGATTGACAATGTGGTTTATCCTAGACATTAGCTTTCCCTCTGAGAGTTTGGAATTTTGGCAGCTTCCAGTCTGAAGAGGCCTCTCTGACTAGCCACTAATAAAGACCTTTGGTGTTGAGTGCCTACCAGGCTTCCTGGGCAGATCATTGCACCTTTTTTTTCACTCTTGGAGAAAGGAACTTGCTGGTATTCCTCATAGGAGGTGAAAGTGTAGGAAGCCTGTGCATGGATTTCTCCACCCCACCAGTATCTTTTTCCTCTGATGACTCTGTTGTGTCCTTTCATTGTGATGAAACTTAACCATGAGTACGACTATATACTGAGTCCTTTGAGTCATTCTGGATAATCACTGAACATGTGGGTGGTCTTGGGTACCCCTGAAACAGTCACAGTGGATCACTTTTAAATGCGCCTTAGGTTCTGTTTTCTATGTATTGCATATTTTATCATTATTCTTAAGTTCGACTCCCATTAGTCAAGGTGTTAGTTCACGCACACTCTCGTAGACATCTTGACATGCAGCAGTCTCCATCTCTATAAATCTGTGAGATTCAGGTTGCCACTCTGACCTCATTTTATGGATGAGAACACTGAGGCCCACAAAGGTGGAGTGACTCGCCCCACATCATGTGGCTACTGACTATAGCAGTGCTAGGAACCTGGGCTCTCTGCCTCCAAGTTAGGGTGACAAACCATCCTAATTTTCCTCCTGGACTTGAGGATTTTTCAGGACATGGTACTTTTGAGGACTAAATCTGGGACAGTCCTGGGCAAACTGGGACAGTTGCTCACCCTGCTTCAAGTTTACTGTCTTTTTTTTTTTTTTTTTTTAAAGTGCTTTATCCAACTGGATACTTCTGTTCGCCTGAAGAAGTGCTTGTCCCTATTAGGATTTGGGCATATTTAGACCCGTATTGGAAGTGCTGAACACCTGGTCTCAGGGACAACAATCTTCAAGTCCTTTTCTTGGTGCCAAATGCTTTGCATCTCCAGCCCTGTCTGCTTTCTTGGCGCGTTGGCCCTCTCCTCTCCTCCTCCAGCCCTCCCTTCCCCCAGCTCTGCCCACCACATTTTTCAGCATTACTGGTTTTAATTTCCTTTACCATCCCCTTTGCAAAAACTTCTTTCCTGATTTAATTACTATTTCTCTTAATTCAATTTCATTCTCTTGATTGTCGTTAAACTCCTAAAGTTGTTTCCCCAAAGAATTTAATGGCTGGGCCCTGTATTGAGAGATTGATTGTTGTCATTTGCCTTCAAACACAGGTGCTTTCTTATTTCGCCTCAATTATCTTTGGGAGGAAGAAAAGTGAACATCCTTTTTCTCAGGGCCTTTCTGAGAATAAATGCTGCTTGGGGCTGCTGAGGGAGGTGGGGAGAGAGAGAGAGAGAGAGAAGGAAAGAGTGTCAAACCTCTTGAGAATTTCTTGTACCTAGAATTTCTAATATCTTCTATTGCTAACTTCAGCTTTTGGGAGTAGTCAGAGGATCCCAGGCTCCTCAGGCCATGAAGGAATCTAGGGACAGCAATTCACCCTTGAGCGTTGGTAGCTGTGTGCCAGGAGGGGTTGGGACAGTGAAGAGGGGCAACAGGGGTTGATTCTGGTCTCAAGCATCCTACTCAGCCAGGGTTCCCAAGGAACCAAGGCTATGGCTCAAAGGAACAGGCACACTTTGGGCCAGCAGTTTCCTTCCCTGGATCATCCCTCTTAGGAAACCAGTTTCTTATCTCTGAACATCTTTCTTATGTTCCTAATACAGCACTCTTATGACCCCTGACCTCAAATTGTTACCCTCTGCTCTATTACCCTGTGCAGACTCCTAAAAATGGTTAGCAGAGGAGGAAAGAGGACTCCAGCCTGGGGCTCTGGCCATCTCCTGCAGTGCAGTTGCTGTAACTCTGCCCCTATGCAGGCAAAGCATCCAGAAAGGTAGAAGTTGCAGGCTTGGGGTTGGGGTTGGGGCTCAACCAGGGCCTCAGACTCTCCCTGGTACCTCATGAGCTGTGATCTTGTGGCTCAGCTGCCTCCATCCTTAGTCTCTTGCATGTGGGAAATTGCATATAATTCCAGATAAAATGAATAGAGAACTGACTTATTTTATGTGAGGGTTAAATGAAAGACTTGAAGCAAAGTCTTTAGCATAGTTCTTGGCACATAATAAACCTTAACTAACAAATATTATTAACACCAAGTAGTATTTGGTCTGATATAAGTATGAGAATCTCCAACTTTTAGGACTGAAAAGGAAATTAAAGTCCTTTAGGTCACCCCTCCCTCCCTACCTCCTCCAGTTTGATTATTAAAAAAAAAAAAAATCCCTTATTCGACCTTTGACCCTGCTTGGATACCTCCTGTGATGGGGAGCTCCCCGCTCCAGGGGAATCCCTGCTGTCTTTGGGTCAGTTTGTATGTCAATCATGAGCTCTCTTGATAGTTGTGGTGTGTTTAAACTGCTCTCCAGTGGCAGGGAACAGGGAGCCCTTCCCTATGCAGCAATTGTAGTGCAGGCTGCCAGGGAACAGGATTGAATAATCATTTGGAGGTAATTCAGCAGGTAACTCAATGACATACTCACAGGTGAGGGTTCCAGACTCTTGACTCTGCTTTGCTAACTCTTGGGGGCGCTGATGCAGCTGAAGATGAGGGGCTAGATGGATGAAGAGGAAGACAGCTAATCCAGGCATGTTTTATAGACAGGCCTCAAAGATCCCCATGGAACCTTTGAAATCACTCTTTGCCTGGGTTCATGAGGACTCATTAATGATACCTAGTTATGCTCTTTAAATGCCAGAATAAAGAGATTAGCACTCACAAGGGGCTCCATCCCCATTATTTGGAGGCTGCTGCACTGCATTTATGATGAGAAGGCCCCAGGGGTTTTGGTTAACTATCTGATTTGTCTAATAAAATCCTCTCATGGCCCTGCTGATGTGACTAGCTTCATGTCACCTGCTCTTGTGCTCTTGAGGCAGTACCAGAATGCGTTTTAAGTTTCCATTGTGTCTATTTAATTTTTATCTAAAGGAAATGATTTTCAAGGTTCAAAGCAGATTTTTTTAAATGTAAATATGCTTAGACACCTAGGTATGAAGAGTTAGAACTGTGCTGTCATATTTATCAACACAGGAAGGGAATGATTTAAGGATGGTCTTGAAATTGGCAAGTGTGCACTTCTGGCTTATCTGCTTGTAGATCCATATTGTTCTAAGAATTGCAGTTTGTGAAATAGTGATTCTTATGGTCATGCAGTATATGCTAATACAACTTTGAAATCATTCTCAGTGCTGAATAGATATATTTTATTTAAGTTCTTAAACTGGTACAGCAGGATTGGACCTTAAAACTAATTTGACCAATTCCTTTCTGATACTTGTGACAAAATTGAAGTTCAAAGAGGTTAAGGGATTAGCTCAAGATCATGCAGGTAGTAAATTCAGGGTTGGGATTCAAACCTATATTTGTAAACTTCACTTTGGTACTCCTTAATCATTAATTAAGGAGCGTTAATATACCTGTATGTGCCTGGTTTGCACACCTGCATGAGAGGGAGGAATATGTATGTATAAACCTGCTCTTGACAAGGGAATGAGTCATAACATTGGCCACCACTGGCCATTAGGACTCACTTGGTGCATCTGGTTGCCTTGGTGACTGGTCTCTTACTCCAATCACTGCTGCTCTTGAATCCCTGCTGTGGCTATGGCATGATAAGAAACAGGCACACCTTGAACTTGGAACAGCTGGTTTTGGAGTCAGCAACCACTTCACCTGTCTAGCCCTCAGTTTCCTTATTTGTCCCTTCTCCCTGTCATCCTGTTGCTTACTGAAGAACTGTCCGAATGGATGCAGATGGTCTTGGTTGAAAACCCACCCCAGTGTCGCAGGCGAAGCCACCCTAGTAGTTTGGTATAAAAGGGAAGCGAATAGCTGTGGGTGTTTTCTCCCGCTCTCCAGCTCTGAGCTCCCCTTTCTTGAGTTTACTTGGTGAATGGATCAACTTGCTCTCTCTCAGGCACCGTTCTGTCTTGTAGCACTGATGGGGAACCCCTGCCATTTGCCTTAATTTCCCCTCATGGGCACACAGGCATCTGCATACGTGTAGCAAAAGAAACCGAGAGGTTTGTGCCACAGTATTCCTTTTTTCTTCTTTTTAGACATTCTTCTGCAGGTACTCTAAAGTTTCTTCCAGAAATTCCCTGTTTTTCACTTAATTTAGTTTATCAATTCTTTCATTTACAAACTGTGTTTTGCTGGAACAGAGACCTGTAAAACAATGCCTTAAACAGGGTTTAACTTTTTTTCTCATGAAAAGAAAGCCTGAAGGTAAGCTCTTGTCTCAGTCTGTTTTGTGCTGCTATAACAGAACACCATGGAGTGAGTAATTTAGAAAAACAGAAATTTATCTCACAGTTCTGGAGGTTAGGAAGTCCAAGGTTAAGGCCCCACCAGGTTTGTTAACTGGTAAGGCTGCATCCTCTGGAAGGGATGAGCATTGTGTGTGGCAGCAGAGCTAGGGAGAGAGCTAGAGAAACGCAGCATGAAGCCTCTTTTAAAAGAGCCTTAATTCCATGAATGAGGGAGAAGCCCTAATGACATAATCACCTTTTAAAGATTCCACCTCTTATCCTATCATATTGTATACTATCATATCAAAATTCAAGTGTTTTTGGAGGGGACACAATCAAACCATAGCAGCATTCTAGAGTTCACTAATATCTAATCTCCTTGTCTTTCTGTTTTGCCCTTCTTGGCACAAGTCTTCTGTCATCAGTCAAGATATTTTGATTACAAAATAGCTGCTGCAGCAGCTATTTTATTTATATTTTAGGCAAAGGAAGAAGGATGACCAATAAAGGCCATGTTGACTGAGTCAGTCCATGTTTTAGGGAGTATTTCCTTTTTTTTTTCTTCATTCCATTGGCCAGAAGTTAGCATGTGACCCTTTTATCTGGAAGGTGGCTAAGAAATCTAATTATTTAGCTGGAAACATTTCCACACCTAAATAAATTAGGATTCTATATGAGAAGATAAGAGAAATTTTGGATAGGCAGCCAGCACTGTCAACTGCAATCCTCCCCTCAGCTCTGGGCCTACCTTTGCATAATCAATGGCTCATTTTTCTATAAAAACTAAGAGGCCATCACATTGCTGAAGGGAGGGAGCCATGGTGAAGAATTGGCCAGATCTTTCATCTTCTGTCTTCACTAACAGTCCCTGGAATGACAAGGGGCAGCTGAGATTCATCTTCCTGCTGATGTGAAATTTACCATCCTCCTTAGAAGGCAGAACCAGATACAGTGGCCTTTTATTTTCCTATTACCACCCTCAAGGGTGGTTGTGAGAATCAGAAGAGAGATAAGAGAAAACACGTTATAAACCAGAAATACTGTGCAGTGACAGAAATGATCGTTGGTCATTATTACGAGTGTTGTCATTCGTCCTAAAGCTGCCTGCTCAGTTGAAGAAAAGTGTCTTCTGAGAAAGTAAGAGTGAGAACTGGAGAGGTGAGGAGAGGAGAAGGAGAGGGGGAAGCCAGGGGGGTGGAGGACAGAGAGAGGGGGGATAGGCTGAGAAGAGAGGGCTGACGGGGGAGGTGGGAGAGGAGAGATGTTAAATTCTCCATGGGAAAAAGCAAGAAGAGGAGGAAGTTGACGTTCCCTTTCAAGTCTGTCTTTCCACATCCACTCTTCTTTACCCTTTAATCTGGAAATTCCTAGGTGCCATTATTCATGTTCTCTAATAAAAACTTAATGTTTCTTTGAATATAAGAAATGTTATAATAAGAGTAATTTAAGTCTGCTTGCAGTCTAAGACTTTTTTTTTTTTTTTAAAGGATTTGGTGCCCTGTTTAGCTTTCAAAAAGTTATGATTTTCCTTGACCTGCCTGGCAGATGGACCACATCCCCTGGCCTAGCCCTTTCATGAGAGGTTCTGTGGGTTCCATTCCCCTTCTGTGGCTACTGGGGCTGAGGTTTGCAAGCATTTTGTCATGTGGTTAAATTGGGTCCCAATTACCCCCAGGGAGGGGGAGAAATAATCTGAATCACTGTGGTTAAGGTGAGATAACAGAGCCTAAAGAAGGTGGGGTTTCCAAGGCTGCAGCCCATCAGGAGAGCCACATGGCCTGTTTCCATTTCTCAGTCTAGGTGACTATGGGTGCCACAATTCCACATGGGGAGGCCCAGCCATAGATTTTGGTTTAAATTGGACAAGTCTTTGTGTAGGTGGGAGCAAGTGAAGCCACCATGAAGGGAAAAGGGCAGTCAGTCAGACTTTCTAGGGTGGGGTGGAGAGAAGAGGCAGAGTAGGGCAGTAGCCATCTTTGGACACAAGAGTATGCAATTTGTCACTCAGATGTGCCCGAGGTCCTCTTACTCTCTGACTCCCATGCTTACATAGTTCTTTTCCTTCATGTTCCAAACCTGTGGTATTTGTTTTTTCATTCTTCTGCAATTTTTAGTTGTTCTACAAAGAAGTACTTCCTTTTTCCTCCCCTTATTTATGTATCTTTTATTAATTATGTCACAATAATCTCATGGAGTCTTATTCAGTCTTATTTGAGTTCATGGCTTTTGATGATCATGGACAGTATTTGTTCAGTGGAAACCCCTTCATTCTGGCTCCTGTATCCTTCTGTTTTTTTAAATTGAGTCTCTGTTATGGTTTGGATATGAGGTGTTCCCCAAAAGCTCATGTTTGAGACAAAGGAAGAAGGGTCAGAGGAGAAATGATTGGGTTGTAAAAGTCTTAATCCAATCAGTGATTTAATCCCTTGATAGGGGTTAACTGAGTGGTAACCGAAGTGGTAGAGTGTGGCTGGAGGAGATTGGAATTGAGGCATGGCTTTAGGGTATATATTTTGTATATGGTGAAAGGAGACTCTCTGCTTCCTGATGATGTGAACTGCTTCCCTCTGCCACACTCTTCCACCATAATGTTCAACCTCACCTCAAAACCTGAGGAATGGAGCCAGCCTTCTGTGGATAAAGACCTCTGAAGCCGTGAGCCTTCAAATAAACTTTTCTGCCTTTAAAATTGTTTTGGTCAGATCATTTAGTCACAGCATTGAAAAAGCTGACCCAAGCAGTCTCACTATATTGCCCAGGCTGGCTCCAAGCTTCTGGCTCAAGTGATCTTCTTGCCTCAGCCTCTTGAGAATCTGGGAATATAGATCCCAGCTTTCCGTGTCCTCTTGATAATCTATTTTCCAGCAAATTCTTTGAAAATAGAGTTTCATAATTTTAATATATTTATGTAGATATATACACACTTTCTGTTATCTGTAATTTTTAAAATACATGTTACCTTAATTGTATAAACTTATGGGGTAAAATGTGATGATTTGGTACATATGTGCAGTGTGCAACAACCAAATCAGAGTAGTTAACATTCCATCTGTATAAACACATTAAAAAAATTTTAAACACATAATAATTGTATGTATTTATGGGGTACAGAGTCCTCTTTCCATGTTTAGTGCATATTTTGTGCATGGCTTCCTTCAGAAAGACCAAGTGGTGAGAAGAATAGCATCCTAGTTTTACTGAGAGGCAGCTAATGTTACTCATAGCTTTCTTTGGTAGATGATTTTACCCAGAGGTTCATTGAGAAAGGTCTTGCCTTTGTTTTCCTCCTTCCATACTAGTTTGCAGACCCCCCCTCCCATTCCCTCCCCCAAATGCTCCTCCTACTCTTAAGAGGAAGAAAACTGGTCCTGGGAAGCAAGCAGAAGGGTTAAGAAACCAAGGGACTGGAGCAAGGGAAGAGATCCCCAGAGGCTGCCATAGCTGAATTGTGTGCGTGGGGTGCGTGTGTCTGTGCACACTTGTCTAATGACTAAAACAGGTAGGGTAATGTCTGTACCCTCTTGCCCTTCTTAGTGTTGGGGCCATGCCAGTGGACTTGGAGGTCTAACCTCTTCATTGCACAGAGGGGCAGACTGAAACCACAGAGACAGGGGGCTGCCCAAGGCCACCTGCTTCTAAGCCACAGAGCTGGAATTTCCCATATCTACTTGATTCAAAGACTTCACAGAGGCCCCACCCCTCCACCCTGCCCCTCACACCCAGTGCATATTGGAGCAGCTGAACTTGTGGCCCTGTAGTTGGTAAGAACCACAGGGGCCTGCAGGACACAATCCTGTGGGCTCAGTCTCCCTGGGGCTGCCTGTGTGGGGCTAAACACAGGGCAGAGTCTGCTCTACCCAGGCCCTGACAGGTGGCTGCTCCTGTGTGTGCTCTTTCTCTGCAGCAAAGTTTCCAGGGGAATCCCTCCTGCCTTCATCAGGTGGCCCCATGAGGCAAGTGACTTGAGTCACTCTTACCACAGCATTGGAGTGGTGACCACAGAGGGTGACCGCAGACTGGGGAACTGGGGCTCTCTGAGAAGTTTCCCTTCTGTCTGTCTGGTGTCTGTCTAGAGGTGGCATTGCTCTTTCCACATCTACTAGTTTCTCCCCTCCCCATACTCCTCCCAGTTCGATTGTCCTAAGCCTGGGTTGTGACTGTGTCATTTCCCAGAGCCCACAGAATGCAGCCAAATCCCCAACAGGGCATTCAGGGACCTTCTCAAGCTCCCAGGCCCCTTGCACACGTGCCTCTGCCACGTCCAGAGTGAGTGCCAGTCACTTTTTTCCCTCTGTGCTTTTGCACAAGGCACTTCTATCAGATTGTTCTCCCCACTTGACTGCTGTGAATACTCCCTCCTCATTCTATTTTTAAAAACAATCATCCTTTTTAAAAATTGTGGTAAAATATATAGAACTTAATGTTAACTATTTTAAATATAGAATTCAGTGGTGTTAACACTGACATTGTTGTATAACTGTTGCCACCATCCAGCCATAGAACTTTTCTCATCTTTCAAAACTAGAACTCAATACCTATTAGATAATGACTCCCTATTCCCCCAGCCCTTCCCAGCCCCTGGCAACCACCATTCTACTTGCTGTCTCTAAGAACTTGGCTACCAAAAATATCTCAGGAATGAAATCAAAGTATTTACATAGTATTTACATAGTTTTTTTGTAACTGATTTATTTCAATTTGTCTAATATCTTCAAGGCCATTTGTGTGTGTCAGAATTTCCTTCCTTTAAGGCCAAATCATATTCTATTGTAGGTATATACATTATGTTTATCCATTCATCTGTTGATGGAGACTTGGGTTGAGCTACGTTTTGACTGTTATGGCCTAAAATATGGTCTGTCTTGGAGAATGTTCCATGTGATTTGACCTGAGTGTGTATTCTGTTGTTCTTTTGAGTAGTAGTGCCCTGTGGATGTCTGTTAAATCTGGTTGTTTCACTGTGTTCAAGTCTCTAGTTCTTCCTGTATCTTCTGTCTGGTGTTTGTACCCATTATCAAAAGAGCATAGGCTTTTGTGGTCCCCAACTGTCATTGTAGAATGGTCTATTTCTCCCCTCAATTTTGTCAATTTTTGCTTTATATTTTTGATAGTCTGTTATTGGGTACTTAAATGTTCCTCTTCATTTTTAATGACTTTCAAATGCCACTTGCTCCCTACCCTCACCCTGGCCTCCTGGCCCCAGGCAGGGTGTTCTCTGTGCTTCTCCTGTAATTTGTACATACCTCTGAGTGCCACATTTCTGTTTTACTGAATAATTTACTGGGTGTCTTCCCAGACAGTTTGTCTTAGAGGACATGGAATTATTTATGTATGCATCTCTAGAAGCTGGCACTGTTTATGGCTCACAGTAAGTGCCCAGTGAATATTTGTTCAATGGACATTTGCTATTGAGAGCAACGGTCATGTCACCCATGTTCTTCCTGGGACAAAATAATTATAGTCAGAAATTCTCAACAAGTCATTGCTTTTTATAAAAGTATTCCAGTCTCCACAGTGCTTACTTTTTCCTCTCATCTGATACTTGCTTCAACCCTGGAAGGAGTTGGGATTCATGGCCCAGAGACACTGTCTTGCTGAAGCCTAAGATGGTAAGAGACAGAGCTGAAACTTGAACCCAGTTTGGTCTGGCTCCTGCCCAGGGCTCTTTTCTCATTGAAAAAAGAGCTCACTGTTCTTGTAAGCTCTGTTCTCTGTGTCTGCCTTCACAGGGGCCACAGCCTCCATGTGTGGATGAGGCTGAGACTGGACTTGTGGGAGCTGAGCCTCTCTTGAGGAGTCTCGAGTTGGCCTTCCGATGTGTTGTGAGGGGTCGAGTGTATGAGACACATGTCATCCAGTTTGTGTTGGAGACGACGATTGAGTCACTTCTCAGCATGGCGCAGGGAGGAGCCAAGGCTCCAACACAAGCTTCTGGACTTTATATGTAACACACCTGCCATTTGATCTGAAGTCTTGAACTATCTTGGGATACTTCTGCCCACCAAGGAGCTTTTCCTTATTTTTTCAAGCTCATCTGCTTTTTCAGGGACTTCAAGTTTGGGCTTCTCCCCATTTGGCTCACCTTCTCCAGATGTGCTCCCACTTGTCCATCAATGACAGGCGGGTGCACACTTTACAGGGCATCTGCTCTTATTTTTCACCCTGTGAGGAGGGCACCTGCTGGATCCCAGTGATATTTTTCTTGTGACATTGGGTGAGATTTGTCAGTCTGTCCTCTGCAAACATTTGCAGGATGAGATTGAGACTGGTCAGCAAGACTGATTTCAGTCCTGGCTCTAAGTTGCTATGTGACCTAGGGAAAGGTCCTATCCCTCTCTGGGCCTCCATTGTCTCTCCCGCACCATGAGGAATGTGGTCTAGAAGACATTTGAGATCCTTTGGCCTATAGTAGCTGGGGATCTAGACCACAGCCAGGGTGGTACTTTCTGATGCCCTTGACTCTTCCTATGGGAAGGGCATTGCCCTCAGCTCCACCATGTGCTGAGCTGGTCTGTGGTCCAGTGAGGGCATGCTGGAGTGAGATCTGGAATGGGGCTACTGAGGCCAAGACTGTCGTTCTGCCTTGCACGAGGGCAGGAGCTGGGACCACTGCCTCCCTGCTGTGTGTCCTGAAGATGCCCTTAGGAAATGGATGCTGCCTGGATTGCTCTCAGGTTCTCTCCCCACCTGCCCTGGGCAGCCTGACCCATGTCCTCAAGTCACAGGGAGAGCTCAGCATGTCCTCTGTGACATGGCAAGGGGGCAGTAAAACCCCAGCCTTCAGGAGGGCAGGTGATCCTCCCTGACTAGCCAGGCCTGACTCAGAGCCCTGCCTGCCAGCCCCCGAGCCAGCTGTTCCTGGGGCCACAACACAGAAATCATGCCACAGGGATGGCATCAGGTGGCGGGAAGGGTCCTATTACCAGCCCAGGCAGTGAGCATGTCCCTGGCTCTGGGGCCAAGGAGAGGAATGCAGTATCAGCCTGGCACAAAATGGTCTGAAAGAACAGCTGACTCTCTGAGGAGAAAGCTGAGATAAAGTCCCAAGTTTAAGGCTGGCCATTGGCCTCAGGACAGCAGTCACTGATGCTCTGACCCAGTGCCTGGGAGAGGCTGGCCAAAACCCCTGAGGCCTCGCCCCTAATCCCACCTTCCATCTGACTCTGTGACCTTCACTAAGTTCCTGTCCCCTCTGCAAACCTCAGCTTCCCCATCTGGGCTCAATGTCAAAGTGTTCAGAGAACACATTTTGAGGTGTCATTGTTGAAAAGTTGGGGCCCTGTCCTGTCAGCCTCTAATAGAAATGTTACTGTGAAGGGTATGTGGAGGTCATCAACCATCTGTGGGGTCCGTGCTTTCTCTTTTCACTGAAGCCCCCCTTTCCTCACCATGTGCTAAGCTAAGCTGGGTTGCGACAACTCTCCTACTATCTAGAAGGAAAATTACTCTGGATTTTAAGAAATGCTGAGCTGGATCTTTCAGGGTCTAGCGGAAGGAAGTTTGGACTGACCATATAGAATTGACCTCTGATTTCCACTCCACAGCTGGGGTCTTGAGTGATTCTCTTCCCTCCAAGTCTCAGTTTCCCTCAGGAGTGTGAGGGGAGTTTTCAATGAGGGCCTCTAATTTCCCTTTGGAAATTTAATTTTATTTTCCCCTTCCTGTATCTCACAAATGGATTAAATGAAAATAATGAAGAAACAAAACAACTTTGCTACAGACCAGCTCAGGAGGTCAGTGAAAACTATAATCCTTAAATGTGGAAAAGTGTCCAAAACATGCAGCCCATACTACTTGTAATGAAAAATAAAAATAGGGTTCTAGAGGTTCACCTCTCATCCATGGTAGTCACAGACACCACAGAGCAGGAGAAGCAGGAGCCCTTGGACAGAGCTTGCCCTGGAATGAGTCAGGCAGAAGCATGTCCTTGGCACCAGGCCCCACTGGGCTCACCTTCCTGTAGAGCCATGATTTATCTCCCACAGACCTCGGGATTGTATGAGGGGATTCCAGAAGCTTCATGTGAGCAGTGACTACCCATTATCCTGGGGCTGCCTGCCAAGAGGCGGCCTCCCTCAGTGTCTGTCGCCACCACCTGCTGACTGGGAGCTGGCCATGGCCACCCGGGGCCCTTACAGCATCCCGGTCACATGAGAGACTTGGCAGAAAGCTGGTGCTCATTGAATCCAGTATTTGGGTGAGAATCTCTGCCACGGAACTGTCAGCATGACCCATGGTGGACTCACTGGCATGTCAGGAGCAAGGGCCTCATGCCAGGAGCCTCCTGGGACCTGCCACCCTGCTCTGTGGTCCACAAAGACCCCTGCAACCACATCTGTCATAGGTACTCCTGACAGCTGGATGCTCCTGTGAACTGCGGGCACTCTGTGTGATGCTGGATGAACTTACCCTCTGGCACTCCGAGCAGTGAACAGGAGAGAAGGAGAAAGAGCTTTCTGGATGCCCAACTACAGGGAAAGAGTCATAGAAGACTAGGGTAATACAAAGTAAACTAGGGTATCTGACTAGACAACCACTCCTGTGTTCCTGGCCACAGATCTGTGAGGAGTCATGAATACTGTACATTGTCCCACAGCAAAAGGAGAAAAATAAAAACATGATGAAGTTCATAAAGCTAATATAACTCAAGGAGTTGCTTGATTTCCCCCCTTACACAGGGATGGTGATAGTGGATGATAGATTATTTTTTAAAATGTACCACTAAAATATTTTTATTTTTCCTGATTCATGAATTCCAAGATTCTAGGAGCCACTGGACTCTCAGAGGACTCATGGATGGAGGGTGATGAGAGAAAGGGCAGAGGAAAAGCAAGGCTACTTGGCTGAGGTCTTGATCTCTGGGCTTCATGGTAGCAGAGGACCCTGTCTATTCTATGTGCATACTATTTCCAGCATCTAGCATGAGGACCAATAAACCTTTTTTTTTTTTCCAGTGCTGGAGGTTGAACCCAGGGCCTTATGCTTATGAAGCAAGCACTCTACCAACTGAGCTATATCCCCAACCCCTAATAAACCTTTTAAGTAAAGCACCCAGTAGTAAATATTTAAGGCTTTTGGGCCATATTGCCTGCCGCTACTTGACACTGTCCTTAGCATGAAAGCCCAAACAGGCAATATGTAAATGAGTAAATGTAATTATGTTTCAATAAAACTTTATCGAAATAGGCAATGGGCCTGAATTGACCCAGAGCAGGTAGTTGGTTGTCCCCAGTCTAGGACAATGCCTCTCATCTGGTGGGTATTCACTGAGTTTTAATGAAATCAATATGAATTGCTTTTAGCAGGCAAAGGGGAAGACATCCAAATCCTCAGGTTAGGATCTCAGAAAGATCACTGTGTGGGATGGGAGCAGGAGGCAGAGCCAGGTTGTGGGAAGGAGCTGGTACCACAGCCAAGGTCTGGCAGAGGTGCATCTCTTGCCATCTCCCTTTGAGAGAGGAATGGCAGATGGAATTCTATGTACCACAGAGCTGCTCAAAGATGGAAGGGGATCTTTTAGAGGTTCTGAGCTCCCTGTCATCAAGGATGTTCCAGGACAGTTGGATGACCATCCAGTGGGACTTTTAAAAAGGGGATGGAAATTTCAGTTAAGGCCTTTCTTCCAAACTTGTGATTGGAAAACAAAATTCAGACTCCATGGTTCTTCCCCTGGATCTCTGGGGAGACTCCAGCTGCTATGCCTGGGAATTCTGCTGAAGCGGTGTGACCCAGGAGGGGAAAGCAGCAGGAACACAGCACTGTGCAGTGGGAGGGGTGCTTGGGCAGCAGGCGGAGCCTGTGTCCTGCTCCCTGCAGTATCATTCACCTGCTGCAAGACCTGGACACACCTTCCCCTCTCTGGGGCCTAATCTGTACCTTGGAGAAGGTCAGACCAAGTGTTCATTTGTGGTGCGTTCCATGCCTCTCACACTGACTCCTGGGAAGGATCATTTGTTTTTGTCCTTACAGCTTTATTGAGATATAGTTCACATACCATATAATTCACCTATCCAAAGTGTACAACTCAGTGGTTTTTATACCTTCATGGAGTTGCACAACCATCACCAGAATCAATTTTCACCAACCCCCAAAGAAACAAATCCCATGTCTTTTTGGCATTGATTCCTAATCCCTCTCTCCACACACCCATTCCTAGACCGCTTTCTGTCTCTTAGCTTTGCCTGTTCTAGACCTTTTATGACAATGCAGTCATACAATATATGATTTATTTTTGTGTGTGCCTGGCTTCTTTTATTTAGCACGTTTCTAAGGTTTATCCATGTTGTAGTATACATCAGTACTTCATTCCTTTCTACTGCTGAATGCTGAATAATAGTGCATTGTCTAGATACACCACATTGTATTTATCCACTTATTATCTGACAGACAGTTGGGTTGTTTCTACTTCATGGTTGTGATGAGCAAAACTGCAATGAACATTGGCGCACAAATTTTAATGTGGAGGTATGTATTTAATTATCATGGGGATATACCTAGAATGGAGCTATGGGATGCTCAGTTTCTTTTCTGTTCTATTATCCTCCTTGCCCCAGTTCATACTCATGTCTGGTCACAGTGGGGCATTGTTCACCCCAGTCCATGCTTAGAAAGATAGGCTTTTGCCTGTTTCCTCTGGGAGACTCTTCCCTTGCATCTTGTGTGTTATCAAAGCTAGCTGGAATGTCACTTCTTCCTCCAGTGCTGCCCCATATGGGAGCCAGACAAGCCCATGTACCTGTGTTATAACAACAGCCTTGGATGGCAAGGTTTTGTGCCCAGGTCTTATTGCCCATCCTAGACCATAACCCTCCTGGCTATATCTGGACTATATTTGGGTTTACTTTTATAATCCAAGTGCTTTTCACACAGTAGACTCTGCATAAATTATGAATAGTGAGCGTTTTTTGTACTCTGTTCTTGTATTAATCTAAGATGGTACCTCTACACCCTATATGGCTCTCAGGACTGTGACAGCACTTTGCATTTTCTCAGAATGAGAACACACTGTCCAGGCAGCACTTGGGAGGTAAGGCACAGCCTCTGTCTTCTGTTCTTCTGACCCATTCCCCTTGTCTCCAGTCTGACGTGGGTATCAGCCTCTTCCTCACGTTTCCAGCTAAAATCTAATGAATTACTCTGAAAAACAAGGTTGTTTTGGATCCTGACTTCTTTGAGCATTGCTCATGACTTTGAAATTGATAAACATAGACAGCTGTCTTCCCAGATGACCTACCAAATCATATTCCCCTAGAAAGCAGAGCTCAATTAGATGTTTAAAGCATTGGGTAGGGCAGAGAACAAGATCACTTCCTGCCCAGTGCAAGGTAGGAGGCAGCCCTGACAAATGGTTATCTGGTCTTAGCTTAACTATTTCCCAACACAAGCAAATATCTGCCTTCCAAGGCCCCTGAAAGGGGAGGAAAATTCGTCTTTAGACTGAACTAAATTTTGCTATCCTTCAGCTCTCAACCATTGTGCCTGGCTTGGCCCTCTGGGGCTCCTGATCACCACCATTCACTTGTTCCCATACAGCCCTTCAAGTTTTGAAAATAGGACCATGGCTTCTGCATTTGTTCTAATCCACATAGAAGAGCCTCATTTTCTTCAGTAAGTGCTCAAATACTTAATGAGAAATAGTTAAAAAAAAAAAAGGTTAAAAAAGGTAAAATAAGCAATTATAGTAGTTCTCCCCTTATCTGTGGGGGATATATGTTCCAAGACCCACAATGGTGCCTGAAACTGCAGATAGTACTGAACTTTATATACACTGTGATATCCCTGAAAGTTTGCTAACCAAGATGGCTATGGAGTGACTGCCAGGTGAGTAGCATATACTGTGTGGATATGCTGAACAAAAGGCTGATTTATATGATAGGTGGGACAGAGCAGGATGGCATGAGCTTTCATCATGTTACTCAGTATGGCACACAGTTTAAAATTTATGAGCTGCTTATTCCTGGATATTTCCATGTAATATTTTCACTGGTAGCTGAAACCAAGGCAAGTAAAACTAGACAAAGGGGGACTAGTGTAATAATGATAATTTGAATAAGAAAAATAACCATAATATTACAAATTAAAAAGTGACAATATTAAAATAGTAGTCTTTCATATTTAATTATTGAGCATTTAGCATGTGTTGGGCATTGTGCCAAATACTAAACATGTCTTAACTCTTTTACTCATAATAGCCATATGAGGTGAGGACCACTATTGTTCCCATTTGACAGATAAGACAACAGATGTGGAAAGAATAAGCAACTTGTCAAAAATCACTTAGCTAGTAAGGAAGGTGGTTTTGAGCACAAGCATGTCTTCTCAGTTCAAGGTCAACTTCTATGTGCTCAGCCTCACAAATGAGTCCTGCCAGGTGAACATAACCTCCAGGGTCCAAGTTGCAGGGGGCTGGCCTTTCTCTTTTGTAGCTCAGTGGAAGAAGCGTGGGACTGAGTATAGAAATATGCACAAGGTCCCTCTTTGCCTAAATCTCAGTGACTTATTCGTTAAAGCAAGGAGGCTGAACCAGATGTTCTGTAAGGTTGCTGTGGCCTGTGATCTCAGCATTCCAGTATTCCATGAATGCACTAGATTCTTTCACATCTGTGGGCCTTAGAGTCCATGTTATCATTGTCTGGAAGTTTCCCGTTCTGCTGGACTCATCCTTGATTGTTACTCATCTCTCAAGAGCTGGTTAGGAATGCACTTCCTCGGAGTAGTCCTCCCTGAACCCCAGGGAGGGCCAGCCTCACTTCTGTTTCCTGAACACTTGAGAGAATTCCTGTTCTACAGATTGCAATCGTCTTCCCAGATGGACCATGAACTTCTCAAGGGCAGACTCTTGCTTTTTCATCACAGTGACTTCAACCCTTAAGCACAGTTCTAGCCTGGTGGCTTTGTCTTTTGAGGGAATAAAAGATTGCCCAGGTGGTTTCGAAGCCATTTCACGCCACGTCTACTAGATGGCGCTGCAGCCCGCAGGAATGGAACCGTCTGGTTCCCTGCTAGATCATAGGTTCTGCCAGCGGGGGCGCAGGCGTCAGGCCAACCAGGAGATCACACGGAAGGAGACCCCTCCCAAGTTTCCATTTTCTCTTCACTTTATCAGGTTTTTTTTTTGTTTTTTTTTGTTTTTTAAAGAAACATTTTTTAGCTGTGGATGGACACAATATCTTTTTACTTTATTTTTGTGTGGTGCTGAGGATCGAACCCAGAGCCTCACATGTGGGAGGTAAGCGCTCTACCACTGAGCTACAGCCCCAGACCACTTTATCAGTTTTGATTGCAGCTAGAATTGAACCTTCATCTTTGCCATTCCTTGAAGTCTGGGAAGGTGGAGGCCTTTCCCTTTGTCTTTCCTCTGCTGCCTCATGGCGGGAGAATTTCGATCTCTCCTTTCCTCCGTTGCGTCGTTGCAGGTTTATTGTTCGGTGTAGTGTTCTGCTGATTTTTGTAATGTGTTACCCTCATTTACTCCTTTGAAAACATGGGAGGAAAGATATGGGTTAGGACCTCATGGCAGTATCTCTGACCTAAATTCCTGCCTTTTCTGATCCGTTTGCCCCATGTTCTCATCAGCTTTAAAAAAATCTTTCTACATCTTTTTCAGGGGCCATGGCACCCAATACTCATGTGCTTCTGCAGAAGGAAGGCAGTGTGGTGAGTGGAGTGGGGGTGTGTGGGTTCGAACCAGATTTTTGCTACTTACTGGTTGTATAACCTTGGCAATTTTTTTAACCTTTCGGGGGTTTGGTTTCCTCATCAGTAAAATGAAAATAATATTTATCTAAAAGCATTGTTGTTTCAAATGAGTTCTTAGTGTTTTACTTGTTTGTCCCCCCCACCCCAGCACTGAGGATTGAACGGAGGGATGCTGTACCACTGAGCTTCATCCCAGACCTTTTTATTTTTTATTTTGAGGCAGGGTTTCTTTAAATTGCCCAGGGTGGCCTTGAACTTGGCATTCTCTTTCCTCATCCTCCTGAATCAGAGGGATTACAGGCGTGGGCCACTGTGCCTGCCCTAGTGTTTTACTTTTGAAAGGACTAATAAACACTAAATGCTACAAAGTGCTTATGATAGAGTTGACAATTGGAGCTCACCAATCACAAGCTTAATGCACCTCTTATGTTAAGTTGTGAGCACTGAGAAGGCAGGGAGTGACTCAGTCTTGACCGCTGTCCTATGTTTAGCCCCAGTTCCTAGAGTATGACAGAATTTTCATTAAAATTTTTGGAAGAACTGAAATCTGTGTTGTTTCTCCTTATGATGAAAATTAGCTAAAATTATGATATATAATTGTTTACCTATTTAAATTAGTGAGGATTTAAAATTAATAACACCTAGCATTGACCAGGGCATAAAATGGGCACTTTCATTCATTGTGAATGGAGCATAAAATGATAGAACCTTTCTGGAAGGAAATTTGACAATATATAGAAAGAGCTGAAACAACGCTGATCAGTAAGTTCACTGTTTCTTTTTTATCTGAGTGTGCGGACCTACGCAAGTTTTGAGTACAAGGGTATTCATAAACTGTGATATATACACACACACAAGTTGTTGATGGACCTTTATTTATTTATATGTAGTGCTGAGAATCGAACCCAGTGCTTCACACATGCCAGGAAAACACTCTACCACTGAGCCACAACTCCAGCCCCATAACTGCAGTGTTTATTATATAAAAATTACTAACAACTGAACAGAAATTCTGAAATGGTTAAACAAATGAGGATTTGCCCATGTGATAGTATATTTTGCAGCTATTAAGTGAATTCTTCAGAGGACTAGTTAATGATGTGGGGAAGTATTTCCAATATAAGTCTGTGTGATGAAACATCACCTCTGAAGCTGGGTGTACAGAGTGAGCACATTGCTTAGCCTCTCCACTCCTCCTTATCTGTAAAATCAAGATAATGATAATGCCTGACCCATAGGACCATTACAAGGTTTAAAAAGTATTTCAAAGATTTAAATATTCTACTACTATTTATTAGTTTGGGGCATGAGAATAAGGGTTTAATAAATGTTAGCCACTGTCATAAAGTCTATATTAGAAGAATGAGATTGGAAGAAAACAAAGCATGGTGTAAATGATAGTTTGTCTCATGTGGCAGGAGTATGGGAATTGTGACATTATTTTCTGTATAAAGCAGCTAATACTTGCTGGACCATGGTAGGTGCTCAATAAAATGCTAGTGCTATTCTGTTGTTTTTTATTCTTTCTGTCTAATTTTCAAATAATGAATACTTTTATTTTAAGCTATTTAAGCTGGGCTTGATGGTGTACATCTGTAATCCTAGTGACTCAGAAGACTGAGGCAGGAGGATTGCAAATTTGAGATCAGCCTCAGCAGTTTAGTGAGTCCCTCAGCAACTTAGTGAGGTTCTGTCTCAAAACAAAAAATAGAAAGGATTGGGGATGTAGCTCAATGGTAAAATGCTCCTAAGTTAAATCCTCAGTACCAAAGAAAAAAGAAAAAGCTATTTTAATATAAGATAGTTATTTAGGGGGCTGGCGATATAGCTCAGTTGGTAGAGTGATCACCTTGCAAGCACAAGGCCCTGGGTTCCCCAGCACCGCAAAAAAAAAAAAAAATAAATAAAAGGCTATTTAATATAAAAGAACATCAATGGCAGCTCTTAGTATTTGTTGATTAATTAATAAGCCCTAGTGTGCATTCTGTGCCGGGTTTTGTGACAGCCACTAGGCTACATGGCAAGGGGAACTAACCATGGGCCTTTTCCCTTTGGCTGGGAGCCCAGTTTTGTTTGCATCATCTTCTATTTTAAGTCTCTTCTAAATATTCCTTCCCTTTGGCCATCCTGAAGTCTTTCTTTTTTTCTTTTTTTTTTTTTTTGACAGGTTCCTTCTATGAGTCAGTAGTTTTCTCTTTTGCCATGTCTTCCTCAGACTTTCCTTTTTCACAACAAATTCCATGACTGTCTTCACTGCCTTTCCCTGATTTTATCCCACACCACACTCTTCTTTCCCACCCAAAATAAATAACACTTCATCTCTCCTTTGCCAATGAAGTTAAGATTGTTGATTGTAATCATTTCTACTTCTTTTAAGTCCAAATAAAAATTAAGTGTATGAGTAAGTTGGGATCACAAACCCAAGAGGAAAAGATGACTAATTTGATGAAAGATATTGGGAAATTTGACCAACTATTTTGGAAAAACAGAAGTGAGATTCTTATGGCATACCACACAACAAAATAAATTCCAGATGGATTAAAAAAAATCATAGCTGGGAAAATCTGAAGAATACATTGGTGAAGATTTCATGTCAGGGTGGGGAGCATCTTCCTAAAGTCTTATGATATACAAAGGTTTATGTGCCTAAGTAAACATAAAATCTCCTCTAGATCAACAAAGTCCCAAACAAAATGGAAAACAAAAATATTTGCAAAATTCATGACCAAGAGCAATACCCTTAAGATAGAAAAAAGTCTTTACAAGTCAATCAGAAAATCTGAAGAAAGCATTATTAAAATGAATGAAGATAAGCAAAGTCAGATGACAAGTGATAGACCTGGAGAAAATGTTTATAGCATATAACAGATAACCAGAGAAACAGTTTTCATCAAGAATTAATTATATAAAGAGCCCCTCTGAATTAATATGAAAAAGGGCAATGTAGAAACCAGTTGAGGTTGGGAACAGGTAAGTGACTAGAGAGGAAATGAAAACAGTCAGCAAAGGTATAAAGATGCTCAACCCCATCAGTGACCATGGAAATGCAATTCCTTTTTTTTTTTTTAAAGCCCCCTTTCCATGTAACAAATTGACAAAAATCAAAAGATTAAAAAGTACCAGAGTGGTAGTGGATCTGAGGGAGAGAAGCAAGAGTTCCCTTATATACTCATTGGTGAGACTATATAACTCAATAGGGACTTTTGAAGGCAACTTAGCAGTAAACATCCATCGACTTTGGCCTACCAATTCAAGGAAAGTACTCATACATATGCACAGAGGTGTGTGCACAAAGGTGGTAATTGTTTATTATGGTGAAAAACTGGTAGAACATTAACAGAATTGCATGCCCATGTATGTATAAAAATTTTCACTGAGTGGAAGGACTTGGAAATCTCTCAGATATTCAATAAGAGCAAATTACTAAATAAATCATGTGGACCCTCCTAATGAAATACTATTCAGCTTGTAAAATGAATGAGATAGATTTATATGTACAGATAGGGAGAGATGTTCATAATAATAAAAAATTAATAATGTCCCAAATTATTACTTTAAAAAGCAGCTCATGGGGCTTTAGGTAAGTCTGATTCCATTTGTGTAAACAAAAATATGACCTCAGCAAAAGAGCTGTGACCTCTGTGGGGGTGAGAAGGAGCCCTGCTGGGGTGGGAAGGACCCTGCTGATGGGGGCTCAGCCTTGACTGCTGGCAAAACCAAGAGACAGTTCCATTCCCAGCACCCCCACTTGAACAAATGCAGGGCAAGAAGGTCTTTTCCTTACCATTCTTTTTCTCTCTTTAGTCTGCTGAGTGGGCTGGGACTTGACCGCCTTGTTATAAGTGGTTTGAGGAAAGACATGACCCAATTCTGAAGGTTTTTTCTTAGGAGAAGAATGGGATGATCACTCTTTCGCCATCAGCATAATGAAGCACAAAGCAGAAGAAGCTCCTGGACTTAGCTTGACTGGGCCCCAGGATGTCTTTCCCCATAGTCACAGAGGATCAAATGAAGGCTAGGCAGGAGCCCTCTCCATTCCAGAAGGAAGGAGAAAAACCAAAAGACCACAAGGTTTGTTTAGCTTTTCTTTCTCATGGGAAGTTGAAATCTGCTGCTTTGAAATTCTATCCTGGGTTCTGCCCTTCGGATCAGACCCTTCTTCCTAAAGAGAACCCTTTAGAAATTCAAAGGTACTGTCCTGTTCTCTCTTGTTTCAGTCTCATGAGGTAGAATCCCCCTGTCACTTGAGAGGTTGGAATATGGGAGTGCCATTGTTAGAGAAACTGATGATGGGAGACTAGACTGGATGGCCCCAACCCATGGCCCCCAGGAGTACCCTTGCAGCTTAATAGTGAAGGGCTGTATTTGTCTTCATTATCCATATATCCCTGTGGTCATTCTTTGTATTGCATGAAGGGTCTTAGCAAAGGTGGCCAGAGAGGGGATCTTGACGTAAATATTTGTTGGGAAAGTGAGTCATAACCCTGAAGACTTCCTGCTGGTTAACTTTGAAGAGGGTAGTTCTTTTGCATGAAGATTCTCATGGCAATACCTTTTTCTCTTTCGAGTTTTGATGGGAATGATTCTGAATCTACCCAGGTCTGTAAACTGCATGTGAGCAAGGGAACACACAGCAGATAGTCAGGGATGCCAGAAGGAGTCAGATTACTGGGGTGGCCAGGTGGGTGATGATGGAGAAGGACCAGGACTGAGTAACTGTCAGGCCTCTTCTTTGAAGAAAAAAAAGACTGATTGATGAACAACACAAATTGATGTCATTTTTCCCATTGGGATTTCCTTCACTCAGAAGATGAGGCTGGAGAATATTCTGGCAAAGAACAACAAAATGTAGTTTCCTGGATTGTCTTTCTCTAAAATACCTGAGTTTTCATTTCTTTGAATAATTATAACATTTCTTTGGGTTCTATAACTTTTGTAGATGATGGTTATATTTTTAAACATGTTTCATAAGAATTGAATAATTTCAAGATGTAAAGAGAGCAAAAGAGGATGACGATGACATGTTAAAGAGATTGTAAAATTGAAATTTTGTAAAATTGACCTAGAATTACAAAACAAAATAAAATAAAACAAAAAAATTAGCTATTTACTTGTCCATGTGCCCTAGCTGAAAGTCAGTTCTAAGAACTTTATTTTTAGCACATCATAATTATACACAGTATTTAGGTGCACTTTGACAAAATCATTCATTCAAAGAATTTAATTTCAAGCCCCATCCTCCCCCATTTTCCTCTCCTCTTACCTTCCTTAGCCTCTCTCCTCTACTCTGTTAAACTTCCTTTCTTCTACATATCACATAAAGTGAAATTCCTTTTGGTATCTTTATATATGAATATTGTATGATTTTGTTAAGTCCATTCCATATTTCCTCCCCTTTCCCATCCTTCTGCCCTCACTCTTGCTCCTCTTCTACTCCCCTGATCTTCCCTCTATCTTTATGATATCCAATCCCCTCCCCAACTACCTTTTTTCCCTTATTTTCTCTAGCTTCCACCTATGAGAAAAAGCATTGACCCTTGATTTTCTGAGTCTGGCTTATTTCACATAGTGTGATGTTCTCCATTTCCATTCATTTACTGGCAAATGACATTATTTCATTCTTCATGGCTGAGTAAAATTGTGTATATAGATCACATTTCTTAATCCACTCATCAGTTGACAGGCATTTGGGGCTGGGGATATAGCTCAGTTGGTAGAGTGCTTGCCTTGCAAGCACTGCAAAAAAAAAAAAAAAAGACAGGCGTTTGGGTTGATTTCATAATTTCAGCCCTAAGAATTTTAAGCCACTGAGGCATCTGTCCCTCCCTCTGACCTCAATCCCACCCCCACCTCCTGTAGAATAACCTTTTCTCTCTCAGGTGCATCATCCTGTCTCATCTGGGTCATCCCAGACATGTAATTACATTAAACCCTTTCCCACTGGCCAAAGCTCCACAGATCCCACATCCCTTTCCATCCCTGATTGCCCCTCTCCCTTCACAGCCAAGTACCTCTGCAGCGTTGGCTGCACTTGCTGCCCCATGGCCTCGCCTCCTCCTCACTCCTCAGCTGCCTTCACCCTAACTTCTGACCCCATCATATTAGCAAAGTCCACTCCTTTTTGCAGGGAGGATACCAGGATTGAACTCAAGGCACTTGACCACTGAGGCACATCCCGAGCCCTATTTTGTATTTTATTTAGAGACAGAGTCTCAACTGAGTTACTTAGCGCCTCACTTTTGCCTCACTTTGCTGAGGCTGGCTTTGAACTTGCGGTTCTCCTGCCTCAGCCTCCCAAGCCTCTGGGATTGCAGGTGTGTGCTACTGTGCCAGCGCAAAGTCCATTGTTAATATGTCCCCAGTCATCTTCAGCTCACTGCAGTTGTGGACACTTTCCCTCCTAGTCTTATGGACCCCTTAGCAGTACCTGCCATTGTTCCTACACCACTGTGTCCTTTCTGAGACCCTCCCTGGGGCCTCTTAAGTGTGCACTACTGGTTTTCCCCATCTCTCTGCTGCCAAGCGTTCCCCTCTGCCTGTCCTCTCAGTTTTGGTGTTCCTCAGGTTTTCATCTGGGCTCTTCTTTTTATTGCACACTATCTTTCTCAATGATCACTCAATTTGTAGAAAAATGACTTTAAATTCTGTGTCCCAAGCCTGGCTGTCTCCTCTGAAATCTGCATCTGAGTCTCCAACTGACTCTGTTGGAATCCTCAATGGTCCTCAAGATCATCTGCCTAGCCCTGCACTCAGGGTCTCTCCCCATCCTCCTATTTCTGTCTAGTGAATACACCGCCATCCATGCACTTTGATGAGATAGAAACTAGGTTTCATCTTTGACCTCTCCCTCCTCTCACTTTATCCTGTAAATGTCACTTGAAGTTCCCATCTAAAAAATGCAAAATGAAAGGGGTCTTCTTTGAGGAAGAATGAGGTCACCATGGGTGGTGGTATCCAAGCAGACAACGTAGTGGGCTACGTGGCACTGGTGTGTGGCAGGACAAAGTGCCAAGGTGACTGCCGGTGCTCATTTGCCTTCTCTCACCTGCCTCAGCTGTGGGGGAGTTCAGTCCTCCATTCTCAGACTGCCCCTTCTCCTGCCTATACAGGCACTTTGCCATGAGGCCCTGAGGCCAGCTTCTAATGAAAGTCACAGAGGCCTGAGTTTCTGTGAGCCGTTGGGACCTCCAGAGAGTATCTAGTTTGGTTGGGAAAATGAAGTCAGACAGCAGGGAAGGGAGGTTAAATGCCCAGGTTAAATGGTGAGCCCATGGCACAGCGGGCTGGGACCCAGTCTCCCACCTTCAGATGCTCTTACCTTCTCTTATGCCCTGCTGCCCCTCAGCAGTTTGACCCTTTCCCCTTTAGGTTGTGAGCAATTCCTCACTCAGAAACTAGCAGATGATGATTACCCTTCTCTGGTAGGAAGGATTTTTCAATACTGTTTGGCTTCAGTGTTGGAGAACAAAGAGAATCGATAAGGAGACTGGAGACAAGCTAACAGTCTGGGACAGAGGGCTGGAAGGTTTTTTGTGCTCCATCTCTGAGGACTAAGTCCAGGTCCATAACTGTGCTTTGGATCTATTTCAGAGGCAAAGCAAACCTAAACAAAACCCAAAACAACAAAGTCTCAGTATTTGCCCACTGGCATTTTGACTTGCATAACTATCCATTCTTTTAGTCAATGGGTAGAGGCTGGTTGAACAGGGGTCAAAGGTATGATTTCTAATATTCAGTCTTGTGGTAGAAAAAGAGAACCCATATAGGCCAGAGGAAGTGGGTGTGAAATATATACATGATAGGATTTTGTTTGACAGTCTAGAAACCTAATTGGTGGCTCTGTGGTCCCAGGGTTCCAACATCCTTCTTCCTTGTAGTGTTTGTAAAAATTGTTCATAATAAAAGATAAGAAGAAAAGGTGTAGAGACAGAAAACAAGGTGGTTGGAAATGGAGAGTATTATTCCAGACAAGACTGAATCTAGCATCTCCTTCATTAACAAACAGATTGGATTTTGAAAAACCATTTATGAATTAATTTTTTTGCTAAGTATAAAGTAACCTACCAGTTATTAATGTACACACTGCTGTCATTATAGTATATGAGTGCTAAAGATATATATGGCATTTGTTTTTACTTACTCATCCATATGACATCATTTTCTTACCACTTTCAGTTTTTAAAGTATTCCTGTTTTTATTTCCTCCATACCTATGTAATAGTCAAGTTCTGATGTTAACAAGTTAGGTGGTGGACAGTGTGTGTGCTAATTTTATCTGATGTATATTTGTTTCCCCACATCTACAGAGCTCCATGTTTTTCCTGCCTAAAGTCATGGAAATTTATGAAATCCTTTGGTTCTAGATATTGTCTCTTTAAGGAATTTCTTTGCTGGCACAGTAGGGTTTCAGAATCCTATTAGCTATAGTTCTGCATTTTATACATTCTATAGATATGTGCCACATTTAGAATAGTGATTCTTAGAAACTGAGAGTGGGGAGAGTGGAGGTTGTCTCCTGGGGCAAGGGAGAGGGCAATATCAGAATCTACAGGCTGAGGGGGATGTGGTTTGAAAAACACATGCAATTATTATTATTATCATTATTTTGCAATGCTGGGGTTCAAATGCAGGTCCTCAAACATGCTAGACAAGTGTTCTACCACTTAGTTACATTTTTATTCCTAACTTATTCAATGATATAACAAATTTATGTCTGAAAAACAAAATAGTTAATATATTCTTAGTAAAAACTGCAGGAAAGACAGTAAAATATTTATGGTTAATGGAATTCACACAAAAGATATAGTAAGAAAGTATTCTATTTTCATTTTTTTTAACTGACACATCAAAATTGTGCATATATATGGAGTACCATGTGATGTTTCAATATGTGTACACTGTGTAATGTTTAAATCTGGAAAGGCATATCTGTGTTCTAAAATATTTATCATTTCTTTGTGGTAAAAACACAAACTCAGGGATGGAGCTCAGTGGTAAAAGTGCTTGCCTGGAATGCATGTGGCCCTGGGTTCAATTCCCAGCACCACAAAAAACAAAAAAAACCTCAAAACCCAAACAACACTTTTCTTCTTGATTTTTTGAAATACACAGATTTTTCATTATCTATAGTCACCTTAGAACACTGGAACTTATTTTTCTTATGTATTGGAACTTAGTACCCATCAATCAACATTTCTTCATCAAAAAGCATTCTAAATTTGCCCCAGATATAGCTGCAATAATGGCCACAAAATCTGAATCTCTCAAAGCAATGCAGGACAACAAAAAAGGGTATGTAGAGCCAAAATCTATGACTCTAGCAAAGCTAGAAGAAAGGGAATGCCCAAATTTCAAACTTAGCCACAGACAGATACAGAAACACCAAATTCCAGCAAGTTGTCTTTTGTGCTTTGTCCATTATTTAGGAGAGGGAGAAGGGGAGATAGTGAAAGGCTTGTGATTGATCTAAATTCACTGCCAGAAAGGGAAAATCTACTCTTGTGTTAGAAACTACTGAAGGGTAGATCAGAGCACAGCCACAAGGAAGGACCTTAAGAATTCATACTATGTAAGGTGGTAGTTTTCAAAAGGTATTGCTTTTGAGGGAGGAGAATGTGAAAAGGTAGGGAGGGGTGCTTTTTGGAGATTTGGCGGTTATAGGGAAAAGATGCAAAAAGGGAAATTTTAGAGACTCACAAGACAAAGAGACACACACAAAATTGGAGAACTAATTCTTTCTCCAACCTAAAAACAAACAAACAAACAAACACGTACACACACACACACACACCATTCTTTAAAGAAACTTCACATTGATATGTGGACATAAAAGAGGACCTTTGAATTAGGAATCAAAGAGGATTGAGTTCAGGAAGGAATGTAAGTAAAAGACAAAGTAATGTCAGAATTCAAGTCTAAATTATAAGGTGCCCAAGGGAGAATAGACTAAAATAAAAATATAATAGGGTGAACCAAAGAAAGATTGGAACACAACCAAGAGAATGAAAATAAAGTAAGGACCAGAAGGCCAGAGAGAATGAAATGGGAGAAAGAGTAGGCAAAGGAGAACCAACATACATATAATTGGAGTCTGTGAAGCCAACCAGACAATGAAGCAGAATTAATACTTAAAACTGTAATTCAAGAAAACTTTATGGAAATGTCAGTACATATGTCAACTCCATGATGTGGTCCATTAACTATTAGACTTTAAAGATACCACCAAACAAAAGATCAAATTAATTACAAGGTCAAGATAATTATAACTGAGATTTTTGTAAGCAGAAATAGATAACTCATACATAGGGTACATTACAAAGTAAGAAGTCCACCTTCCTTCATAACAGTGATTTAAGCATAAAGAGCAAGCATACATGAAGAGTTTCTTAAATTGAATAATATTAAAGTGAAATCTTACTGCCTTTATTAAAAAGACAGTGGATTTTCACACAAATTGCTTTGCCCTGCAATACATAACATTGGAGTGGAAATAGTTAAAAGTAAAACTGTTACCTGAAATTGCCCCTTGAAGCACAAAGGATAATTTTTTAAAATGTTGCACAAATGGAATCATTCTCCTCAAGTATTGCATTTGCAACACTGCCAAAATTTACTTGGAGATAAAATTAAGCTAAAATACTAGAAAATGGTTTCTCTTTTCTGTTTATTTCTATAGTCAAGTGTCAAATTGATGTGTTAAAGATATCAGGCTTCAAGTTTGGCAAAAGAGCCAATCATCGCTCATTTTGCTTTTAGTTGTGACAAACCCACAAAGGACAGGGATTGGACATCATTATTTATTTATGTGTGATTTATGGTTAGAGATATATTGGAATGGGAAGTGCTGCTTTTCAAAGCCTTGGAGACCATCACTGAAGCCGATGATATCTTTGAAGTTATGCCAACGTTATTTGAAGTCAATGAACTGAATTGGAAAAAAAATATTGATAGTGTTTCCTGATGGTGATCAGACAATGCTGGATCTGAAATGAGTACTGGAAAAAGCTGTAAATCTTCATCTATTTTTTTAGGTTATATGATAACTTTACTGACAAGCAATTCATGAGAAGATTTCAACCTTGCTATCTAGATAGTAATTTTTATTTTAAAAAACATGAATAAAGGCATCAATTATTTGCTTTTCTCTATGAATATTTAAGTGTAGATAGCAAAGTTCTTCAGTTCTATCTGAGGGTTTATTGACTGTCAAATGGCAATTTATTTGGAATGTCCTGTTTCTCTATATTTGAAATTCCAGAGTAAAGACCAACTGTGTTCATATTAAGTGATCAAACTCCTAGAAGAGTTTGGTATATTTCTTTGTAAGATAAATTTGAAAATTTCAATATATTAAAACTGAAATTTGAGTTATATAAGCCAAATTAATTTTCATCATATTACATTTCAAGCCTTTATAGCCTCATTTCCTCCAAAGATTCTGCCAGTAGTTTCTGGTGTCTACATGCTATTCCCCAAGATAGAATCTCTCTGGTCTGAGACTTGGAACATCCAAAACGAGGTACACAGCACAGACTCAGACATTTTCTGGAATTTCCTTACTCTTAATCTAATTATAGTCTGGGAATCACACAGTTAGAGGTAGAGAGAGGCTGGTGGTAGAGGTATGATTCACCCCAAAAGGTGAGAATTTCCTGGATACAGTGTCCTGATCAGTGGTTCTCAGGCTTTTTGTGTTTATACTGAAATGTTTGACTACTGGAATTTTTGATACAGCATATAAAACACTTCCCAAACACTTTTGACCATCAGACTCTTTTTCTCAGATATGTTATGTAAGACAAATTTCCATCAAACACACCTGGGAAATGCTTTTCTAGATGACAATGAACTAATACATATAGAGCTGAAAAGAAACTTTGTGACCCCCAAATTAAACTCAGTCAAAATATCCAAGTGTGAGGCAGTTGTAAATATTACATTGTATAAAAGTTCTAAAGAAAATATATCATTGCTATGGTCTTAACATTTGTATCCCTTCAAAATTCATATGTTGAAATCTAACCCCCAAGGTGATGGGGGAGAGATGGAGACTTGGGGAGGTGTTCAGGTCATAAGGACCCCTCCCTCATACATGGGATTAGTGCCCTTATAAAGGGTTTGGAGCACTCTGCCTGCCCCTTCTGCCATGTGGTGACACAGCAAGAAGGCTTGTCTATGAGAAACAGGCCCTTGCCAGACACCAAATCTTCTGGTGACTTGATCTTGGACTTCCAGCTTCAGAACTGTGAGAAACAAATTTTTGTTATTCCTAAACTAACCAGTCTAAAGTACTAAAGTATTTTATTATAGCCACCAAAATGTATTAAGGCAACCATATATATATAGTGCCTTCCCTTTCATGTATATGTATATCTCCTTTGAAATAATCACTCAAAGATATTTCAGTGTTAGTTATATTTGGAATAATAATACATTATTATATTATTATATCTAAATAAGTGTAGAAGTAATTTTTCATACAGAGAAAAATGCTCTATCATACCTTCTTGAATAATACAGAAAATACTATAGGTATTTAAGTCTATGTATTTTAGTCATACTACAGCTTTAGTTAAATTTCATAAGAAATGTTATTTTTGTCACTTTCTAGGTAATTTATACTTTCTTTGGTGCAGTTGAGGACATTTTGTAGTTACCAACTAGTCATTTCTATTATGCTCATATTGGTATGAAATTAAAGAATGTGGCTTGTCATATTTCTACTTTTAAAATTTTATCAAGATTTTTTTGGGGTCGACTACACAACTGATTTTTATAACTACTTCAGTATTCAAGAAGGAAACATGTTCTTTATATTTGTAGAAACCTGTTTTCTCTCTCGGTATTAACCGGATGGTGGACGCATATTGCTGTCTGTGGTTACGTCTTGCTTCAGGGCCTTTCCTTTCTTATGTGCTTCATTTTGTTTACTCCTAGGTTTATCCACTTCTGAAAATAGCATATTAAAAATCCCCCCCGCATTCTTTTTTATTTATTTATTTTTTGAGGGTGCTGGCGATTGAACCCAGGGCCTTGTGTATCTGAGGCAAGCACTCTACCAACTGAGCTATATCCCCAGCCGGCCCACTCCAGGTTCTTAAATCAAATTCTCCTTTTCTTTCTGAGTTTGGGTCTTATGTTTAACTATGACCTTTTCAGGGGATAGAAAGTTTTGTTACTTTTCGTCTTCCTTTTCCTGCTTGCTGTTTTGACTTCCGCTACGTTATATGTGATGTTAAAGCTTTTCCTTAGCTTTGTTTGATTTTGCAAGGTGTCACTTCAGCTTTCTATAGGTTTGTGTCTTGTTTTCATTCAGTAGACTGTGCTTTCATAGAGGAATTCAGTGCATCTACATTTAGGTAATAAATATTCTTCCATATAATTTTATGTTTTCTAAGTGTTGTACTTCGTTATTGTTTCCTCTTTTTCCCTTTAATCAGTCAATCAAATAATTAATTTGCTAGCTTGAGTAAGTTATTATTCATTTCCTTTTCCTCTTACTAATTTTGAAGTATTTCTCAGCTTTTCAGTTCGGCAAGTGATTATTTTTTAGTCCCAAGAATCATCATTGAACATATCTTACGTCTTATGTCTGATTATGACAGCAATTATCAACTTGCTTCCACCAACTTGTTTTTTTAACCCATCCCTCTCCACTAAGAGCAAGATGAAAGAAAATAATTAGAAATGTTTTATTCCTTCACTCTCAACTCTCCTCTTATTTTCTATTTCCAGATCTTGCTCAAATAATTTAAAATATTTGGTTCAATCTATTCCTGGGTTTAGCTTTTCCCTTTTGTTCAAAGATCTTTTATTTAAAACTTTAAATAAAAACCTCCATGCACATTACTCCCATTTGCATACACGCCTGCATACACACATGCAAACATACATACAATTGGTATTAAACCATTTAACCATCAAGATGGAACTGGCACCAAACTCTCAGCTGTGACCAAGCACGCTTCTCATTGATGCCTGTTGGTGCTTTTGCTCTGTTCTGTGTTCCTGCTTGAACAGGTACAAGTGCTTTCTCCAGTGTTCTCCTCAGTTGGGGCATATGGGTATATATTCACCCTCAGAATCCTTGCATATCTACAAATGTATTTATTTTTCGTTGCAGGTATTATTTTAACTGCTGTATTGCAATTGAAAAAAATTTAATGCTAGATTCTAGTCTGCTTTGGGCTCTCTGTCATTTTTTTTTTGTAACTAATTTCTTCTGTTAGTTGCAAGGGAAACAACAGTGATTGTACAGTAGAGAAATTTGGAAATTTTCAAAAGATTAGGTTCTGTCAAGGTGTCTGGATCTCTCTTTAATCAGTCCTGTTTGGGACAGGAAAAACTTTCTGAATATTAAAACTTACTTTTCTTTTTAAAAGGTCCTTTAGGTTTAAGATTTTATGATTATTTAATCTATTCTCCTTGTTACTTGCACTTAGGTCTCTTGCTTTTGTCCTCCAAGTATCTTCTGTCTTTCCCCTTTTTGATTTTCACTTTTTTGCATTTGTTGCTGTGTTGTGAGATATTTCCTGTATAAGCTAATATTTTCAGAAACAACTCTCCTCTTTCAGTTTATGTAGTAAAACTTTCAATGAGAATGCTGTATTGTTTAGATTTAGAAAGTGGTTTTTAAAAGATGTCTGATTGGATCGTTGGGAGGTTTCTCACTGCTGTTTGACATTCTCACCTGAGTCTTTCACAGGCCCATTCTAGTGGGGCCCTTGTGTGTCATACTCCGCTGTCTCCTTTGTTCTGGTTACAGAGTACCTGTGAAATGATGTTCTCCTTAACCTGCTCATGATTCTGTCAGGCCAACTGTTGGGTAAAATCCCTTGGATCTGTCCAGTGCTGGTGACCCCCTGGCAACTCTGGTCTTAAGGATTGGTGAACAAAATGACCATCATTTGTCTTCTGCAGAGCAGAGGGAAGAAGCTTCTGCCTGGGTCCAAGGAGCAGCCTCTCTCCACCTCAGGGACAAGAGTGGTCATCCTATATCCTGTTCCCCTGCAGGTCCTCAGAGGACTTGACTGGCCCTTCCAGAACAACAAATGAGTGGGCTCCTCCAGGCTCATGAGCTGTCTTCCCATGTGAACTGCTGGCCTCAAGTGTAACCTCCAAATCCTAGTTTTTCTCCAGAGAGCGAATTAAGAGATGGAGTTAGACACCTTCATCAAGGGGCCACCTCCCCAGAATCTCAGTCTCAATATATTTTATGTCTTAGGATTTAGCAAAGTCCTTGAAATTTCCAGCATCGCCTCTAAGAAAAAGGGAAGACAGGAGGAAGGAGTAAAGAAAGTCACTGAAAGTTCTGCCTGATGAGAGAAGACCATATATGCTGTGTGTCTGCGTATCCAATGTGCACACACACGTGTGACCCCAGCTCGTGCCAGTCTTCCATAATGGGAAGCCACGTGCTTGTTGACTGGCTCCATCTTCTTCAGGTTCTGAGGTTAGCAGTTTTATGAGGCACTGGTTCGTGCACAGGGAGGAGCTCAAGGGCTGTCTCAGCTCGTATGTCTCACCACCTGACTTCTGCTCTGATCCTGCATCAAGTCTGTCTCTCCCTCAGGCCCTGCATGGCTTGGCCTCACTTTCCTTCTACCTGACTGTTTTAGTCTGCTTTTTCACTGCTTTGACTAAAAGACTTGAAAAGAACAACTGTAGAGGAGGAAGAGTTTATTTGAGGTCTCATAGTTTCAGAGGTCTCAGTCTGTAGACAGCAGCCTCCATTCCTTGGGGCTTAAGATGAGGCAGAACATCATAGCAGAAGAATGTGGTGAAGGGAAGTTGGCCTCCACCACAGAGACAGACTCCACTTGCCAGATACAAAATATATACCCCAAAGGCACACCCCTAGGGACCTACCCCTTTCAGCCACACACTACCATCCTCCAGTTACTACTCAGTTAATCCCACAAGGAGATTAATTCACTAATTAGTTTAAGACTTTCACAACCCAAACATTTCTCCTCTAAGCCTTCCTGCTTGGTCTCACCATGAGCTTTGGGAGACACCTCACATCCAAGCCATAACACTGGCCTTCCTTATATTATTTGGGGTTTAATTGGTTCACTTGATGAGAGGTATACATTAGGGGGTACATTAAGTGTTTGGCCTTATCTAATTTGGGGGATGGGTCTGTGAGCTGTTACTTCTGCCTCTGGTGCCAGAGTTTAAAGTCATCAGAGCAGGCAGTGGGCCTGAAACAATGCACAGGAAGTGGGAATCAAGGATAAATTTGAGCCTGCAGGATTGGCTCAAACCAGGGAATGGGCTGGAATCCACTCAGTTCTCTCACTTCATCCACGGCTACAGATTTGATGATGGGGTGATTGGCAGAAATTGGGTCTTTCTGAGCACTCAGCTCACCCAGGGGTCAGAGAAGCTGAAGGAGGACAGCCAGCAGAAGCTGGGCATGGGGCTGCAGGGTCTGATTCATTTTTCTACCTTTTGTATCCAGTTTTGGTTGAAGACTGCAGAAACTTGCAGGAAGAGAGCTAGCAAATAAGAATTGTTCTGGCTTTATGGATAATATTATGGACCAGTAAAAAGGAAGACAGAGCACACAGTCTAACTTTTATAGGCTCATCTCAACTACCCAGAAACAGGCTCTCAGAGATGTCTATACATTTCTGCTTCCAATATTTACTGGGAAAAATTCATATATGGTAGTTATTTATGAAGCCAGACAGGAGTTTATAGAGGGTTTGAAGGTAGAAGTTTATAGAAACCTTCATGTGTTTGTTTGCATGCTAATTTTGTAAAAGTTTTCATTCTGTTCCACAATTTTGGGGAGTGGAGTTGCTGAAGTTCTTAGGATGCACCTGAAAGCCCCCAGAAGGAAGGGTTTGGACTTATATTTCTTAGGATAGGCTTGCTGCCTTGGAAGGGGTGCTAGGATGGTAGGATAGATTTCTCCCATTATGCAGAATGCTGTCTGGAATTTAGCCAAAATGGGAGCCTCCTTGGATTAACTTGGGAGTCACTCAGATGGCCACTCTCAAATGTCTACTCTGTGTAAGAATTGTTCCCAGGTTCTCACAAGTGGTGAAGGTGGACAAGGGCATGTTGATGGTGACTCTAGTCCCAGCCAGAAAGTTGTTTGAGCCTCCCTAGCCAACCTCTGTAGGGTGAGGCTTCCCGGGGAACCTCAAAGAACCCCCAAGCCTTCCTCCAAGAACAAGATGATGGGGATTGGGGGAGCAGTGTGGTTTAGCTGAAAGGACACCAAGAAGAGAAGCCAACTGCCCTGCGGGTAACTGTCCATTTACTGCTAGCTCAGTTTTCTCTTGTGAAGAAGCATCTCCAAGATTGCTGCCAGCTCTAAAATGCTGGAAATTCAAAACTAAGAAAGTAGTCAAGTTCTCCCAAGTCACATGTAGCTTCATGGTTCCCATCCTATCCTCACTTGAACCTAATATTCAAAGTATCACTGAGGAACTATTGAGGACTGGTTTCTGATTTCCGTTGTACAGATGAGGAAACTGAGGCTCCGAATGGTTGGCACGTCTAAGGTCTCACGTCAGGGGAATCGCTGAACCTGGAGTTCAGGTGTCTCCCCACACACCACAATTGTTATGAGGCCTTGAGTCTGATAATCCATAGTTACATGGTCAGTCTCAGGACAGTAAACATTCATGGGTCAGGGAGGTAACTATTTAGATGGCAAACTTGGCTTTTATGTGGAAGATGTCTTAGTACAAAAGTCCTTGTATAAAAGGAGATGAGGAATAGGGGCTCAGACCATCCCTGGGATAGTGATCTTTTGTCAGTTTATTAAATTCAGATTTATTGCTGACTCCCTGACCAAAAACAGAGCTGTTAGCAGTCCATAACATGGAGCAGAAATATGAGTTCTCAGTGGATCTGAGAAAAAATAAAGAGAAGAAACCTTAATGACCTGTCGCTTGGAATAAATCTTAGTGGTCACATAAACTGGGATGACAGGAATTTATATTGTTCCTCAACACTTGAATGACTAATGTGGTCAGAGTGGAGAACCACAGAAATTATTTCTCTTAACAAGCCAGCACCTGCTTTTAGGCTGTTGGAACTGTTTGATGAAGCCCAGGAATGTTGCTGTGACATCCCACAGTTACACTTTGGGTGGGCAGCAACCTTTGCACAGCTTGAGACAAAGGGGTCATTGCAGACCTCCTCTGAGACTCTTAACTTGGTGGCTCCCAGGGGCTTTGAGTTGATAGCCTGAGAGGCTAGAGAAAAATCAGCTGAGAGACATTGACATGGACAGGGCAGGGTAGGCCCAGCCACAAAGTCTCGATGGTCACAGCCTGGATTTATACATCTGAACCATTCCCTTCTCTCACCCCACAATGGGATTCAGAATTTTGCAACATCAGAATTGCCCAGTTGAAACTAGAAGAACTCTCAGACATAAGTTAGTTAAAGACCCCCATTTTTCAGATGAGAAGACTGAGGCTTACAGCTTGAAGTCACAGATGGGGAAGTGGCAGATGCAGAATGAGCTCAGACCTCCAGACCAGTGAGCATCACCTAGCTTTGATTAGCATGACAACAGGTCTTATTTATTTAAGCCAACATGAGTATAAAACTGCACAGTCTTATACATGTTCCATGATTGGTGCTGGGAATGCACAGTCCCCAACTCAAGCAATCCTACTGAGATGCTTCCGTAGAAATCATTACAGACCCTAAAACTCTCCCTTGCTGACACAATGCGTTAGCACCCACACCCTGTTTTCATGTGTGAAGCTTATGCCAAGTGAATAGATTTTAGCTACTCTCACCACAAAGACAAAGAAAGATGGGTAATGATGTGAGATGATGGCTGTTAATTTGCTTCACATTCTTCTTATGTGATCCACACTGAAAAGGCACAAAGAATGGCCCCTTTTATTCTTATTGTATAGAAAAAGAAATAGGTTCAAAAAGCAAGTGTCCTCCAGTTGTGGATTTGGCTCAGTGGTAGAGTGCTTACGTAGGAAGTGCTAAGGCCCTGGGTTCAACTCCCATGTTTTCATGTCAAAAAACAAACAAAAACCACCACCAACAACAAAAAAACAAAAACAAAAAAACCCCAAACAACGAAAAACAAACAAACAAACAAAAAACAAGTCTCCTGAAGAAGCAATGTATCTTTCAGTGAAATCTCATGTTTATTTTGGTGAGGTGCTCGTAGTCTTTTAAATTGATGGGCAAGTCGGCACCTTTGCTGGTACCATTAAGAAAGCAGAGAGCCCCCCCAGCTCCAACCCTGTGCCCCAAGATGTTGCTGTCTATCTAGTAAGGAAAGAGGAGGCCATCAAAACCTCCTGATCTCTTCTTGCCTCCCAGGGCCCACAGAACCAGTTCCTGGAAGTTCAGGTTAATTAAGGAAAAACCAATGTTTTTCTAAAAGCAATTCAACTAAAATGTGGTCCCTTTTTAAGCATTTGAGGATCTCATTTGAGTGTCCTTTCTATCATTAAAAAAAAAATTTATCAATTTAAAATTTTATTCATCTCAGAGAGTAATTTGGCTAAATTTTATGCTTCTATCCATTTATCAAAAATGTTTTTTGTGTGTATGGTAATTTTTATTTTTATTTTCTTTTTTTTTGGGACTGGTTTATTTCACTTAGCATGATAGTCTCCAGTTCTATCCACTTACAGACAAATGCCATAATTTCATTCTTTTTTAATTGTAACATTTCATTATGTATATATACCACATTTTCTTTATCCATTCATCTATTGAAGGGCACCTAGGTTGGTTACATAGCTTAGCTATTTTTTTTATTGGTTCTTTTTAACTATGTATGACAGTAGAATCCATTTTGATATAAATATCCAGCAGGGAATATATCTTTTTTTTTTCACAATGTAGATTCACACGATTCATATAATCTTACATATACATAGGGTAATACTGTCTCAGTCTACTATCTTTCCTTCTCCCACCCCCTCTCATTCCACCTCATTTATCAAATTTATAGCATTCTAGGAAGATGGGATTTCTTATCTATCTAGATGTCTACTAAAAGGTATAAAATGACACCTTTTTTCAGAATTATATGAATCTAGCAATAAATACTTGCATTACAATTTGAATTCCAGTCAGTTGTTATGCATGGACATATCTGATCTCTGTCTTTGTAATTATATATGTTATGCATCAATGGTGGGTACTTTTTGTCTTGTGCTTCAAAATCAGCTATTAATTCATGAACTAAAATTTGGAAGCTGTATCCCAGGTAAACTAGAATAAAATGATGCAGATTTGATTAATTGTGATCTGACAAAGGGTGTTAGGGGTTGTCTATATAGCACGCAGAGAACCCAAGGGACACTGTGAGAAGCTGGATCAGCAGAGATCTTTGAACTTTGGCAAATACCTAATATGTGGAAAAGCTGATGGGAAGTTCCAGGGGCCTACGACTTGGGCCCATCTAGAACTTAACATGTTTGAACGATGACTTTAGCATTCATTCATTCCCCTGCTTAACACACATTTATAGAGCACTCACTGTATGCCTGGTACTGGGTTTGACTCTGGGGACACAATTGGGAGCATAAACAGATATGCCCCTTGACCTCCTGGAGCCCATTCTTTAGTATGGAAAGTATATATTAGGGAGTAATCACACATTTATGTCATTTTTTTTCTTATTATGGAATCCAGATACCCTTTGGGGTGGCAATGTGCCCAAATAACTACATTTCCCAGCTTCCCTTGCAGTTGACAGTGGTCACATGACCTGTTCTGGCAAATGAGATAAAAGTGGAAATCTGCTGGGTATTTCAGGAAAGTCCTGCTTTCCTGATATAGGTACTATCCCTTCCTTTTTTTTTTTTTGTACCAGGGATTGAATGGGCTCAAATTGTAGGCCCCTCAAACTCCCCATCAGCTTTTCCATATATCAGGTATTTGCCAGAATTCAAAGGTCTCTGCTGCTCTAGCTTCTCACAATGCCCCCTGGATTCTCTGTGTGCTACATGGATTAAACCTAGGGGTGCTTAACCACTGAGCTACATCATAGCCTTTTTTATTTTTTTTAAATTATGAGACAGATTATTGCCAAGTTTCTGGGGCTGGCCTTGAACTTGTGATCCTCCTACCTCAGCCTTCCAAGTTGCTGGGATTATAGGTATGCACCACCCTTCCTGGCTACCCTTTCCATCTTGATGCTTCCTTTTTTTAAAAAAAATTTCCTCCTAGAATACAAATATGAGGCTAGAAATGGGCAGCCATCTTGTGACTATGCAAATTGTTACCTGAGGGAAAAAAAAGCACCTACTATTTGGATAAACACTGTAGCTGCCACTCTCTCACACACAACTATGTGCAGTTCCTCCTGATACACTCATCCGTATGCTGGATGTGAGACTGGGAGACCAAAATTCTCTGAAAGAATGACAGAACCCAGAAAGGGTGAGCCTGACAGTGGCCGACCAGCAGGACTCTAGAATTATGCTACGAGGGTTGGCCAGAGAAGTACAGTGTGGTCTCTTGTGTGTCAAGAGCTCCTCCAACATGGACAGTCTGTGAGAATGGGTCATGAATATTCTTCCCATCTACGATCTGATTGAATTGTGAGACCAGGGCACTGGTCATCCTGCTTTTTCACAGAGCTGTCTCTTACGAGATGGAAATGGGTCAGTGGAATGGAAATCTCCTGTAAAAGTTACCAAGGGCAATTACCTTCCTGTTCATACCAGGAAGTCTGAAATTAGAGGCAGAGAGACAGGAAACAAAACAAAACCTGAGGAAAGGGTAAATTTTAAATTGGTTTTCAAAAGCTTATTCAGAAGGCAGTGGGTAGATAGAAGGCTGAGGACTAAGGGAGGAAGCTGGAGGGCCCAGGGTGGCACAGGCCAGGGAGAACTAGTGTAGAGAAGAACAGGCCAGAATCCAGGGATCTTCATAGTTTAAGGAATGGATTGGAAACTAGATTACTGCTCAATGTCAATGACCAATGACAGGGCATGGGGGGTGTGTGTATGTTCACGTTGAGGTTGATTTAGGGGCAGGAGGCACTGGGTGGAGTTTTCTCCATAGAGAACTCAGCTGAAGGGATGGGGAGTTTTTGGTTGAATTTGTCAAGGCAATCTTTCCAAGTATCAGGGGCCCAGAGTTAGAAGTTACTCTGCAGTCCAGGCCTGGAAAAAATCCAGGCCCCGGCCAGCATCTCCCTTCTTTCTTGAGTCGCCCACCGATGCTCCACAAGCACACACTGGGGGGATCTTTCCACACCGCGTGGCAGGGCCACGGATAAATCGCTCCTGGGTAATGAGACAATTAGCTCCTAGCATTCTTCCTGCAGGAACAAATCCGAGCCCCCATGGCATCTGTCCCCTCCTGTTCCTCCAGCTGGCCTCCTTGCCACGTGCACCCCCTCCCCGGAACCAGGCCTGCTGCCTGCCGATCCTCTGCCCACTTCCGCTCCCAGAGGGGTGCAGGCGAGGCTGGAGCCGGGGAAGGAGCCAGAGGCGGCAGGGGGCGGAGTGACTGACGACAGTGCACGCGCGCCCCTGAACTTCGCGTCAAAGTTCTCCTGCGGGCTTGGCAGCCCCGTCTGGAAAGCTGCTCCGTAGCCGAGGCAGCATATGGACTGCTGACAGAGCAGCTGCTGGGGAAGAAGACGCTGAAAGGAAGCCTCGAGGGATAAACATGAAGAACGCATGTCACCGAGCTGCGCCCGGCGCTCCAGCGCTCGCTGTCTCTTGTCTCCTTCCGGAGGCGAGGAAAGTGGTTGTCGACTGTTGTGCAAGGTCATCTGCCCTAAAATAAGGATGGGCGTCATCATCGTCGTCATAAGGAGAATAACAGCTACCATTTGTTGAGTGCGTACTTTGTGCAGGTGGTTCTGTAAACCATGTGACTTATTTCATGTATTGCCCTGAAGAAAGAACTGTTAATGGTTCACATTTTATAGATGAAAAAAATCCAAGGCAAGAGGGTTTAAGGATTTCATGTTGCTCACACAGGTGGTAAGGGATCTAGGTCTAACTCCAAAGCCTTGGTTCTTAACCATTATGGTGGTTTCTGGTCCCAACCATTGAGCTTCAGCCCACCTACCAGCATTGATATAGCAAATGCGCATTATGGGTGTCATTCACAAAGCAATAGGGACTCATTCTGTCTCTTGACCTCCAGAGAATAGGGGCAGGTTATAGTTACCTTTGAGCCCCCTAGACTGGGTGTGGAATTCAAGAAATTACATGAATAACTCATGAAAAAATCAGTTGATTCTGGGGAATTGCTTTCGTGTCCATTTTGCAAGTGAGAAAACAGGCATCTGCTATGAGTTTTGCCCAAGAACTCATAATATGCTGAGTGGACAGGAGAGGACAGTGCTCCTCTCTGCGCTGCCTGGAATAGATGGAGTGGAGCCCAGAGAAAGTCTCTGAGTTGGAGGGGAGGGGCAGAGGGAAAGAGTGAGAACATGGATTCTGGAGTGTGGCTTATTTCAGTCATTGCTGCTATCTTAATAAATCCTTGGGCTAGAGACCTTGGAGAATATTGTTTCAAATAATTGTCTAGATTGAGCAAAAAGATGTTTTTTTTTTCCTTGTCCTGTCTGCAACCTGATCCCCAGTGGTCCTAGGAAGCTGTGGGCCAGTCTCTCTCTCTCTGTCAAATGCCATTTCCCCAGGTGGATCATTCATCCCAGTTGGGGCCCTGGACTTTGCAGACACGAAGACAGAAATCAAGAGTCCATTCATCACCTTGAAAGCTGATACTGATAGAGATTTCATCCTACCTACCCAAGAAATGGGGTGGACGAATTTTCTCAGGCACCCAGAGGAAAAAGTTCCCAAGTATGAAAGGCAGCACACCATGTGCCACATGAATGACACTATCTACTCTAGATAGTTCCAATTTGGGGTGTGGCAATTCAGGGCCTGTCAGTCTTTTGCTCCTAGTACCTGATCCTGGAAGATTCCTCCAATGTGTATTGCTTGAGAATATCATAAGCATGACATTACTGTGCTGTTTGGGATGGAAAATAACATATACACATTCTTTGCTTTCTTTTAAGTTGAGTATGGGCTGGGCCTGGAGGAGGTCAAGTGCCTGAGTATGGGCCTTTGCTGAACAGCCGAATAGAGGGTGCAAACTGGACTTGCAAAGAGAGAGCTAAATTGCTGCTGCTTTGTGGGTTTGAATTCCAGAATTTCGTAGTCCTGCAGAGTCTGGACATGAGGACAAGAACAGAACAAGCCTGCCACATCTGGAATGCAAACAGAGCCACTCCTTCTCCAGCCCTTGTCTAATATATGGGGCATAGAGTCCCTGTAGAGTGAAGAACCAGATTCACGTCCCTTCCTAATTTACTGCGTCCCTTCTTCATTTCCCTTTCCCTGCCTTTTCAGTCTGCCCCCAACTTCATCTGATACTCTTTTGCCTCTGTGTATTAGCTTCTGCTGTTCCCTACACCTGGAAGGAGCATCTCCCTTTCTGTTCACCAAACATTTTTTGTTTATACTTAGAAGCCCGGCTCAAGTCATACCACATGTGCGATTCCTTCCCTCGACTTCCCTGGCAGGGCTGGTCATTTTCTTCCTGGAATTCCCACTTGGCACTTTTATATTTTTTTTTTTTTTTTTTTTTTTTTTTTTTTTTTTTAATTTGTCTTAAGAGTCTGTTCCCACACTAGGCAGAGAGGAGGACTGGCTTCCTATTCCCTTCCCGAGGTCCCAGGGCTGGGTGGACTCTGGGTTGTGGTAGCTGCTCCCTTTTTGATCAGCAATAATACTTGGCATCTAGCCCATTGTTGACCTCAGACTGGTTTTATCTTACATTATTCATTTTTTATAAACTTTGAGGAACAATGGGGAGCAACTTGGAGGACCCTTGAGATGCAAAGACTCCTGGGATTTTGCCTTTCCTTAGTTGTGGTTCAAGTGAAAATGTGCACTCAGAAAAATGTCTGCCCTGGGTCCCAGGGAAAGGGAGGGTGGATGGAGACAGCAGATATCAACCCTGATGACCTACATGAGGCCTTTAGCGCCAGGATTGTTCCTGCCTCAGTTCTTCCAAGTTTGATAATGTTAGTATAATCCCTGTTTTCTGAGTTGGACCAGAGAAATACACACCGGTCCATTCTGGCTTCTCAGTCATTCCACTCATCACCCTGGGTCTAGGGCAAGTTGCTCAGTATCAGGTTCCTTCACTGTGGATGACAAAGTTGCTACCTTCATGGGATGATTAGAAGGATTAAATAAGATGTTACTTAGTTATTCATGTATTTATTTTTACCTTTTTATTGTGTACAACTAACATAGAAGCACTTGAATTTTAACTGTAAGCTCAATGGTTTTCAAATGGCTGTTTACACCTGTTCACCACCACCCAGGTCAAGATATAGAACTAAGTGATATTTGAAAAGCTGACCTAAGTTCATAAACTATTGAGTGCTGAAGAAATGTTGGTTTTGACTATTACCAGGAGGTGGAGCCTCTTTCCCATTAAATTCCTCTCCTATAACTTCTAAGTTTCTAGAAATCATGAGCACCATTGCGCCCACCCTAGCTAATTGTTGCTGGCGCCAGGACTTGGTATCCTGCTATGCAGAATGGCCACTGAGACATAGACCGCCTACTGCTATTGATATCCACCACTCCCAGAACCACTACTCTGGGACCAAAGTCCCTGCACCAGCCCCTTAGGGTGACAGGTGGCCTTGCAAAATGGGGTCATTGAAATACACTTGTACAGCTTCAATTTGAAGGAGTTTTAATAATGTGAATGAAAGGAGGAGGATGCCTGTGTGCCAGGCTTGGGCAGAGAAGGAACAAAGAAGTTTCCTAGTCTGGGCCCTCCTGGGGGCTGGCAGACTGTGGACACACTAGTGCATGCCCATGAAGCGAAGCCATAGAGGTATGGGCTATGACTGCCAACTTTCCTCCATAGGACTATCTTCCAGAGGTGTCTGCCAGACCCCTCTCTTCAAGTGCTGAGCACTCCTCTGGTTTGGGCCAGCTTCTGCACTTGAGCTGCTAGGTTCTCCACCTGGCTGCTCCATGGCCCCTCAGACAGTCCCTTAGAAACCCATCTTCCCTCCTAAACCTGGCTTCCTCCTCCTTCATTCTGGTGTCACTAACCCTCAGTCATCCACTGAGAACATGCTTGAAGGTCTGTGTTGCCCTGGCTGCTTTCTCTCCCACCTCCTCCACTGCTAACTGGTTCTTTGCTAAAGCTGAATCCTCTCCCCACCTTCCTGCCAAATTTTACCCAATCTTTAAGACCAAGGAAACCAGCCCTGCCGCTGGACAGTGCTGCCAGATTCTTTCAGTTGCATGCTATTTCCCCTTCTGCCCGTGCCGGCTGCCTCACAGAGGGCTCTGGACACCTAACTCTCTCACTCTTCTCATCCTGTTTCTGGGTGCCTAGCATAGGGTCTGACCCTCGGCTGGGTGAATGAATGGATGAATGCTGCGGGAGTGACTGAATGGTACGAGGAAGGACGAAGCCACCAACCTATCAATCATCCATCCAGAGACCCAAGCCTTTTTCTAAAAGGCCAGGATATGCTAATTCAAGTGGAGGCTTCGAGAGCCTTCCTCCAGCCCCTCTGTCCTGACTGTCAAGCCTAACAGCAAAGGGCAGATGCCTGACACCTTGCACCACTCAGTGCTAGAAAATGCTGAATCTAGAGAAACTTTGTCATAATTACCTCCCTACTTGAAAGTACAAACTATGTAATTTGCCTTTAAGTGATCTTAAATTAATATAAATAATGAAGTATGCTCAGAATACTCAAGTACTGGTTCATCCAATTGAACACAATTAAAATTAAGATGGATTTATTAGTATTGTGACTATTATTGATTAAAATGGTAATGATAAATAAGGAGAAATGTTAAGTACAACAGGGAATAGGTAATATTTCTTCAAAGTAATCATTTTGCTGTGACTACCCAATTATTAGTACATTTAATGTGTTATTCAGTGCAATTAATTACCCACTTTGCTTCTGGGAAGGCACTAGGAAAAATTGCCTTCTGCCTGGAGTGGTGGTGGGGTTGCTTGGCAGAAGGACAGGGAAAAGCCATTGCCTGCCAGAGCCTCTGTCATGAAGACCTGGCTCTTTGCAGATGTGGCTTCTAGCAGCTCTCAAGGCAGCTGCAGGCACCACTGGGGAAGAAGGGACACAGCAGATATGGGTTCCCTGTCTCACAGTAACTGTGAGGGCTGCTCCAGAGTAGGTGGTGAGTGGAATCGGAAAACCAGGCTGCATTCGACTTGGCCACTTAGTGACTTTGATATTGCCACCATGCCTCCCAGTAATTCATTCATCTTCTCCCCTGTCAAAGGGGAATAATGTAGCCTGCTTGCAAAGATCTCTATGTGGAGGGGATCTGTCACCTGGCAGATGTGCGGGGCCACGGAGATGACTTGTAGGGAGACCCAGTCTTTCCCTAGGCTCAGTGTGATTGATTGGAGCTTTGCTTCTGGTTCCTGTAAACAACCTCTGGGAGTCGTCTCTGGCAGTCTGTCACAGGCCTCCAACATCTTAGGCATGGTAAATGGGAAAGGTCGCCCACCTGCCCTCCACCTGCCGTGCACCCAAATCCCTTGAACTAGGCTGTGTGGCCCACCCAATTCCTTTCTCCTTTCTTTGCTCGGAGAAATGCAGGACAGGAGAGATGATGAAATGACAGTTGTTGGACACTTATGCAAAGCTCTTGCTTATTGGTTTTCTTATCCATCTGTACAGGCTCTCTATTAGGTAAAGTAGGGTTCTTTAACCTCATTTTACAAACAAGGACCCTGGGGTCTAGACATGAGGGTCAAGAGAGGAAAGTGACTGGCTCAAGGTCATAGATCTTAGAAGTGATGACTTGGGGCCTCCACTCAAGTCCACTGACACTCTGAACCCTCCTCCCCACCTCTGGCTTTCCTGTGTCACTGCCACATCTCCTTATCTAGCTCCCACCCCTCCCAATGCCACGGGTTCACCGTATTGTTTCATAAAGCTAATTGCTAGTTTTTACATAAAGGCTTTATTTTATGAGCTTCAAATTGCCCAAATTAGATTTTATTAAGCTCACACGTATGATTTTCCTTGTTTTTATTAAAATTAAGTTCACTCCTTTGCCATTTGCAAGGGAGTTTGAAATTAGGATCGCTTTGTATCCACGGAAACACAGGGAGAATCTTATATGTGATCAGACTTTTACCCACAGAATGAGGAAAAAGGCAGCTGGTAATTAGGTGCGTAATTCACAGGCAGGCTCCTGGGGCACAATGGCCCTGCTCCTCTGCCTTGTGGATGGCGCTGACGACAGTGCTTCCAGCTCTCCTGCATTTCCCTGTGGTGGGGCAGGCAGGAGAAGCTGGTGTTGGTTCCAGTTCTGCCCTCACCCATTCTGTGGCTCTGTGAAAGGCATGTCTCTTCTTTCTGGCCTTAGTTTCCCCATCTGTAAAATGGAGGATTAAAAAAATAATGCATGGCCAAAAGGTTTTATGCCGTGTTTCAATTCCATTCCTGGTGGTAAACAGTTGTGATACTGTGATGAGAAGGCTTTTAGTGTTATACCTGGATTCAGCAGAAAAGGCATCTTGATGCACTGACTGGTTCAGCAATTACTAATTGATCAACTGCTATGCATCAGCAACTCTTCTAGGCACTGGGGAGCTTGGTGAGCAAATCAGAAGCTCTGCTCTCAGGAAATAAGAACAGAAACAATTAACCAAATTCAATTTAAAAATGGTGCTAAGACAGAAAATAAGTCAGGGAAGGTGAAGCTCCTTGATTTTGGGGGGTTCTGTAAAAACTTCTCTGAGGAAGTGATGTTTGAGCGGAGACCTGAACAATGCAAAGGATGCACTCAGGAAGAGATTTGACTTCAACCAATAGCTAGGTCACAAGGTAGACTAGAACCTAGCCCCTTCAAGGAACAGGGACGGGCCAGTGTGGTGGTGGTGGGGGGTGTGCAGAGATTGGCACAGTGTGGTAGACCATCGCTAGATGGTGATTGCTTAGTTTTGTTTGCCATTGGCAAGGGAGGGAGAGCTGTGTATTTGCAATCTCTGGATTAAATGATCTCAGCAATGATATTCCAGGATCTTTCTGGCAGGATCCTCTTCCTGGTAGAGGGGTGTGGCCTGAGAAGAAGGTTGTTACTGCCCTTGAGTGGATAGGGAAGGAGGGTCCCTTGGGTAAGGGGGTGCATTTGAACTAATCTTTGAAGGATGCCCAATTCCACATCAAAGGGTGACAGGCCTGTCTCCCTGGCATCTAGTTTATCCTGCAGTGTCTGAGATGCGCTTTGCAGGGATTAAGCCTGGTTGGGTAGGGAAGGCTCTGCTGTTCAGTAACCACATAACCTAGCCAGGTTGCTTCAATTTTTCTGAGTCGTCATGGGTTCCGTCATTAAAATGGGAGAGAAATAAAATTTCCACTTAGGATTTTGTGAGGACTCAGTAATATATGAGCACAAAGGAATTTGTAAAATGTGATCATGGCATTTTAATCTTTATAGTTTACATATTGACAATTATAATATCTAGAAAATGCTATCAGTAGGATTTAAAATTTTTATTACTATTAGGCTATTACTGACACTCAACCCTCAGAAAAGCTTAATGCCTTTTCTTGAGCATAAATTGTTACAGCTTTTATCAAAAGCTGTTAATAGTGTATGGCCTAATAAAGGTTTGTACTTATAATTTAACAACAACAAAATAAGTGGATTCCTGCTTCTGGTTTTGATTGAGTAGCTTGTAGCAGCCTAAGACTCCTTATAAGAACTAGAAATGCTGAACAAAAACAAAATTGTATAGATTCATTCAATGGAAATGAATGAACTATCACTATAAACAAAAACAGGGCTGAGTTTCACAAACATGTTGTGCAAAAGGAACCGCCAGATACAAAATCTGTGTGATTTTATATTTGAATTTATATAAAATTCAGATATATTTATAGGTGATATATATAAGATATATAAAAATGTCTAAGATACAAGTATATATATGATAGATAAGTTTGAAATATATTAGTAACAATTTATATTATGTAACGTAAATGAACAATTATATAAATAGAACATGTATTTTTAAAATTTACATAAATTCAACTTATGGGTGCTAAAGTTGGTATAATTTCATGGTTTGGATCTTGAATGTCCCTCAAAGGCCCATGTTTGAAAGCTTGCTCCTCTGCCATGGAAGTATTGGGAGCTTTTAGAACCTTAAGCAGGTTGAGGCCCAGTGGAAGGAAGTTAGGTTTTGGAGGTGTGCCCTTGAAGGGGATATTGGGACCTAGGTGCCTTTCTCTTCCTCTCTGCTTCCCTGCTCCCAAGAGGTGAACAGAATGCTCCACCATGATGTGCTGCCTCATCAAAGGCCCAAAGCAACAGGGTCAAATGGTCAAACGAACCTCTAAAGTTGTGAATCAGGATAAACCATTTCTCTTTTTGTGGTGATCATTTCAGGTATTTTGTTACAACAATGAAAAGCAGCCGGACACAGTCAGTTTACCCTGGGGGGAGGTGTATTAATGGGAGGTGGGATCAGAGGGGCATGGTGGTGGCTGAGCTTCCGGTCACATTCTGTTTCTTGATCCAGGTTCTGGTTCCGTGAGGTGTTCACTGTGTGAAAAGTCATTAAACTGTACACTTTTGATTTCTGCACTTTTCTATATGTATAGTTTACTTTGATTTAAAAAAAGTTTGCCTAAATAAAAAAGGCAATAATTGGGTATGTGGATAAAGATGTGTGAATAAACATATTTATCGCAGCATCATATAATATGGTAAAAAATAGAAATAATCCAACATTCCAAAAATGGGAAATATTTAAATAAAATATGGTAATGATATGTCTTTAAAATGGTGTTTTCAAAGGATTTTTAAGCATGTGGGAGAATTTTAATATTTCAGTGTTAACTGGATAAAGTACTATAAGTGTTGTGTAAAGAACTTGAGCTTGACAGATAATCGGGCTACCTCCTTAACCCTGGAGGATAGAGTGGGTGGGAGCAGCTGGAGTGGGAGCCACCCGTCTGGGTACAGGCTCCCCTTCCCACCAGGGGCTGCAGGTATGTCAATAGAAGGGGGAAACTTGAAGGTCCACTCTGCCTCTGCTTTTCCCATCTTCTGGGGAGGTCAAGCAGGTGCCATTTCCTGGCCTCCATCTCTGAGCTCTCATCTCTCTGAGAGCCCTCATCCTTTAGCCAGCTGCTCAAATCTGTGCCATTTTGGAATCTCCACTCTTGGGGCTCGTTCTGTCTTCAGGAGTCACTTGTCTTTCCTCAGCTGCACTTGGCTCCTCTGATGGCTCTTGAGGACTCCTTCCCAGCTCCTCTCTGTTTTTAGAGTCAGTCCAGATGAAAATCTTGGGGAAGAAGAGAAACATTTTCCTACCTGCCCTGTAGTTTACCAAACTGCTGCTGCCACAAAGTTGTAAGCACTTTATATTATTATTCAGAGTCGTACTTGTAATGCTTTCCATCCCTCTCTCCACTTGTCGCCCACCTTAACCCTGGCGAGTCACACTGGACCTGATGTGGCTGCTCTTTTAATGGCACACAGATCTGGGAGAGGCTTTGTAATCGTCTTGTGCAAGAGCTGGAATATGTTCTAGTTCAAGCTGCCTTCCTCCTCCCTGGAGGATAGGAGTGGGGAAGGGAGACATTTCCAAATTCCCTACAATGAGTTTTTATTATTTTTATAATCAGAAAAAAAACCCATTAAACAATGTTCTTTATGTCTGTGAATAATCTCCATGCAGGCTTACGAATCACCCAGGGTCTTGTTACCATCTGAGTTCTGATTGAGTAGGTCCAGGGTGGGGCCTGGGATTCTGTATTTTTCACACACTTTCAGGGGTACAGAGGTTGCTGGTCCAGACCAGACTTTGACTAACTGAGTGAGAGAGGAAGCTGTGACCCCTTTCCTTGTTCCTCCTCTCCCTTCCCCAACATTTTTCACATTTTGCAGAACATTTAGTGGAATGATGACTTTTAAAAAGTTCTGAAGAAGGTTGGTGTCAATACATGCATCTGGTCTAAGCATAGATCTTTAGCAGTTATTTGGTTATCTTTTTTAGAGGATGAGTTCTTTTATTCCCCAAGCAGATATAACACTTCAGCTCCTGGAAAGAGACTTGGGCATCAGGAACCCAAGACTTTTGAGACAGTCAGGGACCATCATGGGGACAAAGGGCAGATGCACTCCCAAGGCCCTAGTTCAATCTGTTACCCATTAAAATTAGGCAGAGTTCTTACCTTTCGCCTCACTCTCCCAGTCTTATCAGCTCCAGAAACCAGGTGCATCATAAAAGCCGAAATGCCTTTGCCATAACGACTCCAAGAATAAACTGAAGGAGAGAATGAGACTACGGGGGATCACCACAAAAAGACAAGTCAAACAGACTCCTGGGCCTTAACCTGTTACTTCTTAGAAGCAGGTATGCTTTTTCTTGCACCCCACCACGTGCTCTCTCAGCTGCTGCAACACTTATGGCCAGATGAGGATGTTGGTGCAGAATGGGGCACAGACAGAAGGAACAACACTGGAGTCTCCCAGGATACAGTGACCTCCCAGTCGTCAGGGCTAGGAATTTTTGGCCAGTGGAAAAATCTCCAAATTATAGCCCCTCCCTCAACCCCTATACCTAAGTCAAATCCTGGTCCTCCATTTGGGAGCCAGCCCGATTTCTCTTGGTCAGTGCTGTGCCCCTTCTCTTGGGAGTGAAGCCCCCTAATTAAAGCCTCAGCTGTATCTTCGCATCTGCTTGGCTTGGTTTCATTCTGCCATCACCAAGTCAGAAGTTCCCATCTCAGTATCACTTTGGCTCAGCTCCCCCAGTGACTCAGTTTGTCCCCACCCCTGCCATTTATGGGGTTTTGTATAATGATTTTCATGGTCCTGTGAAAGGTTGTGATGGACTTAGGGAGTGCTCAGTCATGGAGTCTTCCTGGACACTGGAGGGAACTTTCTGGTTTGGGGGGTGGGGGGCTGCGGGTCCTTAAGGAGATTTAAGCATCAGAGGAGAAGGCTGCTAAGAGACCAGGAATATCCTGATTATGTCTTCTTAGATGAATAGGAAACTATTGAGGTTACACTTGTGCACTACTTGCTTTATTATTTGAAATCTCAGAATCAGGCAGTGCTAGAAAGGAAAGGCCTCTTACAGGCCTCTAATTCTGTCTGTTTACTAGAGCTGCTCTGGAGCTGTGGTAAGAGAAAGCTCCCAAATTCAAAGATCTTCTCTGGAGTCTTCTGAGAGATGGTTGTGGTTATCTGGTTCCCAAACACTTCATGGACAGGAATGTGTTGTCTCCCAGGCAGCCTTTTTATCATTAGGTAGATCTGACAGGGAATTCTCTCAGGTAAGTGGAAATCTGACTCCCTTGGCCTTCAGCCAATGGCCCAAGATTTAAATCAGGTATTTCTGATCTTCCCTGATGACAACCATCACCTGGGAAGCTTACTAAACTCTAACCCAGCTCCAGGTCATGCAGACCAGAGTTCCCACCCATTGTCTCTCCTGGAGACTTTGATTCAATGGGTCTTGAAAAAATTTTTTTTCTTGCCATGCTTACCCACCTCAGGCCTGTGTAATCAGTGAAGGAGGCATTTGGGTGCAAAGTTTCATTTCTTGGATTCAAGGGAAAAATCCATTACTGAAAATGGCAGATAGAGGATAACTTCTTTAATTGATGTTTATCATATTTTACCAATATGAACAACTAGGTCACATTTTTTCTCAATCTCAACATAAATGGGCTTTAAAGTGCCCCTGTCTTTGTGATTGTTAAGAAGGTTAAAACTAAGTGCACAATAGAGAAAGAAAATATTACAATATAAAAAATAACCCACAAGTATAGTTGTGATTAATGGTAGCAAAATTGAAGTTAGTGGTTGATATTGAGGTTGGTGGACTGATTTTCATTTCAAGTGTTTGTCAAAACTATGAAGAACCACAAAGATCCCCATATTCTTCAATCCAATACTTTCCCTACTAGAATTTTGAAGTAAATCATTTCATAGAAGATAAATGAACATTATTCACAAAGATCCTCCTTGAACCTTATTTATAATTTCAGTAAAATTATGAAAAAGGGGCTAGGGATATAGCTCAGTTGGTAGAGTGCCTGCCTCACAAGCACAAGGCCCTGGGTTCAATCCCAAGCACCCCCCTCCAAAAAAAATGTATGAAAAAGTTTGATATCCAAGAATAAAGTATTATATAAGTTAAGGTGCTACCACAGAATGAAATATGCATCTGTTAAAATGATTATAAATACATACCAATATGCACAAATACTTACAATATTCAGTGGGAGTAGCAGAAAAAAATTGATCCATTTGTAATCTTTTTGGTATATGACTGAGAGAAGAGAACAAAGATAAAGTATATTTTTGTTGAATATTGCTTAAAATATATATCTAAAGGAGTGTCATTAATACAACCTTTTAGACAACAAAGCCAATGGAAAATTCCATTTAAAAGTAGTGGAGAATCAGGCCTTTGAAAAAGACCTCTTGAAACCAAGGCCTCCTCCATTCACAAAACCCTTAGGTCTTCAAGGTATTGAGAGCTGATTCAATATCTAAGCATTGCAAGGATGGATTTTTTTTTTAGTAACCTTGGCATATGCCACCCTGGGCTCTCTCTTGCTTTCCATAACTGGTGAGTAACCCAGGAAGTTTGCCTCAAAGTTTGTATCTACCTTTGGGAGAGATCCAGGAAGGGGGAGGGGGTGTGTGTAGAGGCAGATTCCCAAGAGCACAACTAGGAAAGCCAGACTTCTCATCTCAAAATTTGTTTGTTCAGACCAAAATTCTTTTGTTCAGAGCACATTGGCACCAATTTCTCAAAATTTGCATCAGAGAACAAAGATTCATGTTTGCGTAAAAACAAGGAGAATAGCACAGCTTGCTTCTCCAGGGTTCCTCCTGTCCCCACTCCCACCTACTCAAAGTCACCCTTTTCAATTTCTCAGGGGCAGGGAAGCCCAAGGGTGATTAGGAACAATTCACTGTTCAGAGGCAACAGTGTCTGGGTCAAGAGCTCCTGAATAAAGGAATCAACTCAGGAGAGAGCTTGGAGATTGCTGGTCTGTGGGCTGGTACAGGAGCATCAGGGCTCCTCTTTTTGGAGTTGGGGATAATGTTTCTGAGCATCACATTTATTCGGCAAAAGTTCAGATAAATGGGATATTACTAATCACTTTTTAAATTTTTTTATCTTTGCAGTACTGGGGATTGAACCCAGGACCTTGTGCTTGCAAGGCAAGCCCTCTACCAACTGAGCTACATCCCCAACCCTACTAATCACTTCTTAAGTATTGATTCCATAGACCTGTCATTCTCTAAGGAATGATTTATAGGTTTCTATGCAATGAGCTCTTAGTCTTTTTCCATCTAGGCTTGGTCTGGGGTGGGGACAGATGGCAGTGTCATGAGTGATGGGCAGGCATCTTGAAGTCTCTTGAGAATGGTGAATTGGAGGTGTCAGGGATGGAATGGACATACCATAATTGATTATTCCCCTCCTTATTGATAGTAAATTGGGAGACTTTTAGTTTTTTTCCTATGACTTACATAATAATAGATGAATATTCTTGGATACAAGTACAAAAACTGTAAAATGACTTGTATGGGGCACACAAACAAGTATTTCTTTTGGAAAAGTCCTAAAGGGAAAGAGTTAATTGCTATGTGAATGTAGAATTTTTGATGGATGTTTTCAGATGGCTGTCACCAATTGACTTCACCTATTTATACACAGAATAGATATGAAACTCTCCACATTTTTGCCAACATTTGACATCTTTCTACTTTTTGCCAAATAATTCTCTTTTCCTTTACCCATTGTGAGATTCAGTTTTGCATGCTTATTAATTGTGTTTGTATTTTCTGTGAATTGTTTGTTTATATCCTTTACAAACTTTTCTGAGTTATTCATCTTTTTCCTTTGGCTTTATTGAAGAGTCTTTATAGGTTCTTAACCATTTGCCTGCTAAGTGTGTTGCAAATAAATTTTACTAGTCTTCTTAACTTGGCTTTTGGAATATTTTGATTTATATATTTTGTAATTTTTATGAAGTTAAATCTGGAAAAATTTTATTTTCTGGATTTTCTTGTTTCTTAGGAAGAACTTCCACCCTTAAGTTACAAAAAAATGTTATATTTTTTTCTTCACCTATATTTTCTTCTAATATTTTATATTTTTGTGTTTCAAATCATTTGAAGGTTATTTTCAGTGGATGAATGGTATGAATTAGGAATCCAATATAATTTCCCCCCCAAATGAGTAGCTAATTGGTTCAATCCCACTTGTGAATTGTTTTTTCAATAATTTGAATTACTACTTTATTGTATCTTTAATTTCCATTTACACTTGAGTCTGTTTCTAGATTTATTATTCTGTTCCACTGATCAGTTTGTTAATATCTGTACCAGTACTAGACCATTTTAATTACTATAGCCTACAATGTATTTTGACATCTGATAGAAAGAGACCTGAATAAAAATGCTGTTGAATTTAGATTGGAATTACATTGATGGATCAATGTGGGGGAAAACCAATATATTTTCAGTATTGAGTTCCTAGCCAGGAACATGGTTTATAATTCATTTATTTAGGTGTTCATGTTGTTCAATAAAGTTTTTTAGTTATCATTAAGGGGATCTTACACATTTTAAAAATCACATTTATTTTCTAGGAGTTGTTTTGCTGTTGTAAATGGAAACTTTTAAAAATTATTATTAAATGAATGAGTACTAGTATATAGGAAGCTATTGGATTAATCATATTGGTGTTGTGTCTACCCATGGTTTAGGACTTCTTTTTTCAGTTGATTGGTTTAAAATTTATTTTTAAGTTAACAGTTTGCAAAGACTGGAAGTTTTGTCTTTTCCTTTTAATTTTAATAGTTCTAATTTTATTTTTTGGTCTTTTGATTTCCAGGAAAATAATGATTGCAATCAATTCTATCTTGCACTTATCTCTAGTGAGAATGCTTCTAAGGTTTTAACATTAAGTATTTAATTGCTAAAGTTTTCTAACAAATATCCTTTTTTACGTTGGGGAACTTGCATCCTACTCCTAATTTATTGAAGTTAAAAAATTAAATCTGAATGTTAAACTTTATTGAATGCTTTTTGTATTTATTGAGGTAATTAATAAATTATTAGTTACTGAGTTATTAATAAATTATTAGATTAGTTACTTAATCTCTGTGGTGAATTGCAGAATTAATTTGTCAAATATTGAATTTGCTTTTGCCCCTTGGATAAGCTCTCCTTGGACATAATGCCTCACTCCTTAAAGCCAATACCGTACTGCTTCCTTTGGCTGGGACACCTTTCCCAGGGTATTTGTGTGACTGGGTGCTTGTTAATAGTTGGGGATCTTTCTGCACCCTCAGGGCTTCATCTAAACTGGCCCCCTCCTGTCATTCTCCACTCCTTTGACCTGCTTTATTTCCTCTAAAATACTGTTTCTATCAGAAAGCATTGTACTTACTAATGCATTTTCTTATTTATTTTCTATTTGTTCCTAGTTAGCTGGCACTTCAGGAGAGCAGGAATGTTTGCCTGGGTACTGCTGCATGTCATGAAATAGATGCTCAGGAAATACTGAATGAATGAATGCTTTTTGTTGTTGTTTTTCCAGAGAAGATGCAAGGGAGACAAAATTTCTTACTTAAATATGAAAAAAAAAAGTTTTGCTTTTGTCTCCTGCATTGCCTGCTAGTTTGGTTGGCAGAGCCAGTCTCTGCCTGTATAAAATTGGGATAATAAAGTCACTTATCTCAGGGAGCTTTTCCTGGCACTAAAGGAGAAATCTATAGGACGAACTTATCACTGTGCCAGGTGTGTAGTTAGTTCATGTTCAGTAAATGCTGATTATTGCTATTAACTCTCCCAGGACACCTCTGAGGAACATCCTGAATCTCAGTTTCTCCTCACTGTCAAGTGAGGAAATGAGAATTAAATGTGAACATGACATTTGAAAATGATAGGGTTACATGAATACTGTGGGTCTTTTCTGCCATGTCCAGGAAGGATCGTCATTAAAAGAGCCTGGGAGGCAGAGTGCCCGGTGGGCAGAGCAAGGGCCTGCACCTGGGGAGACCTAGGCCCTGTCCTGACACTACTGTTTACAAGCTGGGTAACTTGGGGCAAACTAAATCCCTTGGATACTCAGTTTGCTCGTTGTTGCTGCTCACTCTGTAGAGTAGGGGATAACGGTTCCCCTTTCACAGGGCTACTCTGGGAATTAAATGAAAGGCAACATACAAAAACTCCAGTTCATCATTTTTCAAGAAAGGGAGTTTAATTATCATGTAATAAATATCTATTAATATTATATTTGCCTTTGAAAAGGATTGGCAAGCCATAATTTAGAACATTCTCTTTCCAATTTTCCATCATCAAAATAATCACACTTCGCACATCCTCACTGGCAGATTTCACAGCTAGTGGATTCAGGAAAAGTTATTTATTTGAATAACAGATTCTTTGCCCAACTCCTCAACCTGTGTGTTCTGGTGGGTTTGCAATAGATCTGTATGCAGTGTGGGGTGGACTGCAGAAGGCAGGGGATAATGTCACAGAACTGATGTGTGGGCACCTGCTGGGTTGCTAGTCACCATGGTAGGAGTTTTGTAGGCTCTCTCATTCATCCTCATCTCACAGGTAAGAAAGCAGAAACCTGGAGAGGCTGGGTAACTTGTCTGAGACCTCACAGCTGATCAGACAGAGGCCAGACCTGAGTTAGCAGCCAGGCTTCAGACTGTGTTCCACACTAGAATGGGGCAGCAGCATCTGGTCACAGCAGCCTTCTTCTTTCAGCTTATGGTGTGCCTGAGAGAGGAAGCAAACATGGATATCCTGATCAGAGCAGAGGGCCAGGTCTCCAGAGTGTCATTTTTCATGGGTGTAGGTTACTTGCACATGTATGTGCTGGACAATTCTTTTGAGTGAATGAATAATCAATGAATAACTGCATAAATAAATGTAGCCTTCTTCTGAAGATCTATGTACACAAGACTCAAAGAATATGCTGGAAATGTCAGCAAGAGAACATTGCATTCACTGTTGACCCAGAGCTAGAGGAATTGCTCAGTGTTAGTATTTATTCTTGGTTTATGTTTTCTTCTATTAGTTATAACAATATACATGGCTGGCTAACTGCTCACCAAACCTGGACTGTGTTTCTCAGCTTCTTTTTAAGTAAGGTGTGCTACCAAACAGATTGTTGCCAGTGGAATGTGAATGAAAGTGCCCCTTTCTGGCTATGTGTCCTACCAGCCATGGACATCTGCCTTGCATGTTCACATGAATAACAGAGCCGTTATTATTTTTTTTCCAAAAAAGAAAATCCCTTATTTTTTCTTGCAATCAGTTATAAACACCACAAATATGCCATATATCTAATGTCTCTGATTTCATTCTTTTTTTTTTAATTTAATTTTGATTCATTGAACACAAATGGAGTACAGCTATTGTTTCTCTGGTTGTACACAAAGTAGAGTCACACCCTCTGTGCATTCATACATGGACGCAGGGCAATGATGTCTGTCACATATTCTGTTATTATTAACCCCCCACCCCGACCCCACCCCTCCCTTCCTTCTATGCTATCTATCCTTCCTCCATTCTTGCCTCCCTTCCACCCCACCACCGACATTCAGGGATTTGTTATAGCTGCTGGTATTACCTTAACTATTACATTAGTTAATTCTGGTTCATTGTGAATGGCCTAGTCTACATAGACTTGTAGATATATATGTTAGTTATTTTGTTGTTGATATACTTGTCATTGATAAGTATATCAACAACATTGATAAATAATGGGGCTATGAGAAGCACACCCAGGAGTTCCTTCTTCCCCTCTCTTCAAGGTACAGAATTGATCATTATAGTTTACAAAGTAGTTTTACATAATCATTTAACTCTTACACCTGAGTGGCCTATTTACTGCTCTACAGAGAGGATTGGAATTCAGTGAAGTCACTTCTCCAACGTCACCCAATTGGCAATTAAGAGGCAGAATGAGGACTGGGACCAATGTTTTCACAGTCTTGCATCCTATTCTCTTTTGCTCACTGAGTTGCTTAGGGTCTCGCTAAGTTGCTGAGGCTGGCTTTGAACTCACGATCCTCGGGTCTCAGCCTCCTGAGCGACAGGGATTACAGGCATGTGTCACCACACCTGGCCTCACCTTCTGTCAATTTGGTGTCCAGGATGGTTCTGAGAAATGCCTTCTCCCTTCCTTTGCACCTTTATCTCTGCCAGGTTTCTTTGCGATATAAGTACCCAAAACTTATGATTGCAAACAGCTGCAGAAACAGAAGGCAAACATCACCTAAAAATAAATAGTGCCTTGGAACACAATGTGCATGGACTTTCAGGAGGCAGACAGAGATGGTAGGGTGTGTGACATCCAAGGCATAGTTCAATATGCATAACTATATGTTATTCAATTGCACAATTGATCACAAGTATTTAATAAGAGGGAAAAATGCTCACCAAAAGTATCAGGTGATGAGTCAGAATGATGTAAAATAGTATCAAAATTCAATTAAAAATTTTATACAGTCATACACACTGTTGGGGGAAAATGGAAAGAGAATACACTTTTCTGTCAACAGAAGGTATTTCTGAATGATGAGATCAGGGTTGAAATTTATTTATTTTTAAATTATCTTCTGTCATTTTTGAGTTTTGTGAAATAAATGTGCACTATTTTGTAATCAGAAAAAATGCCAAGAAAGAAATAGAGGTTAGTTTTCCTTGAAGTGATTTAATTTTAAGGTTGATTTTGCTCATTTTCAAATTATAGCTTTGTTGGGAAATAAAAGAAAATTAAATGAGCTACAGAGATTCTGTCACAAATAATAAATTGCTATTAATGTTATAACCATATAATATGTTATCAGACTAAAATTTAAAGCTTCCATAAGTTATTCATACAATGCTCAACTCCAAACTTTTGAATTTATTCTGAATTGCCTAGTCTGTGTCATAGAGTATAGATAACATGTGGGTTGTTTTATTTTACTGTTATTTTGATTTGATTTCATTTTTCTAAAAAGTTTGCACAAACAAATAAACCCAGAGCTCCATAGCTAAAATTAAAAAGCAAACAAGATGACAAAACATATGTATATAAATTTGACAGAAAGTTAAAATTTACATTGCCTGAAGAATGTTTTGAAAGCATTGTTTATAAGAAAATAATTGAGTCCCTAATAGGTAAATGAACAAAAGCATATTTTGCTCAAAAAATTTAGGTCGAATAACAAATGGATAACTGCTAATCCTATCAGCAGCCGTCATTGAAGCCAGGTGCTATGAACAACCATGAATGTCCTCAAATACTGAGAAAAGCAGCTGTGGAGCTGGTCAACTCCTCTCCAGCCTTCTTGGAATGATCCCAGGGACATCCACCAGGAAATATAACTGTTACTCTGAAACTTTTTTTCAGTTATCTCCATTATGGAATTCTACTGAGCAAGCCTAAAGGGAGACAAGAATTAATTCTAGTATTTTCTCTAAGTATAAGGAAAAAGAGGACTTGACACAGCTCACGTGATCCTCTCAATAGGAATGAACTGAATTCTGGCATGCTTGCTTAATGGCATATAAAGCCATGATTGTAGTGACTTTCGGATACAAAAAGATGACAGAGGAAGCCAATGGCATTTCAAATAATGGATATTAGATCCAGACTGTAAATAGGCATTTTTGTAAAGGAAAAAATGGTTAAGCTGGGCGCGGTGGCGCTCGCCTGTAATCCCAGCACTTGGGAGGCAGAGGCAGGAGGATCGTGACTTCAAAGCCAGCCTCAGCAATTTAGCGAGGCCCTAAGTGACTCAGTGAGACCCTGTCTCTAAATAAAATACAAAATAGGGCTGGGGATGTGGCTCAGTGGCCGAGTGCCCCTGGCTCAATCCCCAGTACAAAAAAAAAAAAAAAAAAAAAAGGTCAAATACTGACTTTTAAAAATCAATCTCATATATCAAAGCAAAAGCCATGGAGGCAAAAGACAGGATTGAGTGTCAAAAAAAACTTGGAAAGTCTCTTTTAACCCCTAAGTTAGAATTTGTTTGCTTTATTACCTGCTCATATCCTCCAATTTTCCTTATATAACTTTCAAGGTGCCACTCACACAGTTTCCTTCTGAGCAAAGTAGATTCTTAGCTGTTTCTTTCCCTCCCTCCCCCCTTCCCTCCCTCCCTTCCTTCCATGGCCTATAAAGCCTTATGCTTTGAGCAGGACAAAATTCTGCTATCTTGATTTGACCAGGTGGAGCCAAAGTCCGCATGGTGGAGAAACTTCCACAGGGTGCCAGTCATCAGCCCTAACAGATTGTCCTTGCTTAGGGCAGTGGGACAGGAGAGGCCAAGAAGAAGCAGAAGCCGGGGGGGGGGGGAAGGGAAGAGACACCAGGCAAGCCTAGGTCAGGGCTACTAGTGCATCCTGCCAGTACTCCCATCATGGCAGGCTTCCTGGGCATGTCCATGTTTCTTGAAGTCAATAAAAACAGTACCAGCATGTTTCAAGGAGGAATCATGGGGCCTCACTCGGCCACTGAGTTGGTTGCTCCTGCAGCTTATGTTCATGATTAGGATTCTATGTCGATCTGTTTACTCATGAACTGGAAACCGTTCTCTGGTAGCCACATACCTTTGCACTTACCACGTACAGACCCTGTGTACTGGTTTTCAGGTAACCTCCCATAGAACTGTTTTCTTCCCAAGTCCTGGAAAGACTGTAATACATCATGTCACTTTATTGGTCTGGGCTGAGAAGGATGCAGATGTTCCTAAACCCCTTTGTCTAAAATGCAGAGGAAGTACTACCGAGAGGACAGAGGTGGCAAAGATTCTGCTTCAACATCCAACGCTAAACTTGGAAGATAAGGTTAGAATGAATTATAAACCTTTACACTCAAATTTGTGGATTTTTTTCTCCTATAAAAATAGAACTCTATTAAAAAACTCAAAGCAGAGGGGAAGTCATGAGGGCTGCTGAGTTACAAGGCAGGCAAACCCCTAAAGAAAGAAAACACTAGACTAGTTCATACATTAATTCAGGAAAGGGGAAAAAAAGGGTGACTAAATGAAAGAAGACACCTCAAATGGTATTATTAGTAATTACTATTATAAGATGGAATAAAATGGAAGCAGACAGGAAGGATAGAGAAAAGAAATGCCTCACAAAGCATGTCTCAGAAATTCAGAAACAGAAAGATTTTGAATCAACCCCCTTTTTAAAAATAATCACAAGCATCAAGGAATTATAAAAAGGACATCAGAAATAATAACCAGAAAAGTGGAAATCATTGCCAAGCAATGGGAAGAAATAGAAAATAATCCTGAAGACAAGTGGGGAAGGACAGGTGAAGTCAAGAAATTCCAAATATTGGGTTTTAACACAAGAAAGGGTCTTGAGGATTGGCAGAGGAGGAAAGTTCTTGGCAGTATGGGGGAACCTGAAGGAATCAGAAAGGAATACAGGAAGACAACAAAGAAAATCCATGCAACAATTAGGTTCCCAAAGAATTAGCGTAGAAACACCTGCAATGAGAAACCCAAATAAAGGTGCTCCCAGATAATTAGTGGCCAAGAATTCTCCAAGTTCTTGTGTAAACAAAAGATCTTGACAACATATGGATGAGGGAAAATGTTATCCTGTATGGTTAATAGAACCAAAAATAGTGCCATATTTAGCAAAATTCACTCCAGGGAAAAATGCAAGTTTATAGTTTCCCAGTTTAATATGCCAGCCAAAATGAGAGTATAGTCCCAGGTTTGGTTTCCTGTCAAAATGCACCTTTGCATGCAAGGGAAGAGGAGATTCTCATGTGGCTAGAGGGGCCACAAAAAGTAGTGACTCTCAGTGCTGGAAGAAAGCATCCACATTTGACAATGTATTATAGTTGCATGCCAGGTGAGACAAGCCAAGGTGTGCTAGGTAGGATGACCAGCCATCCTGGGCTGCCTGGGTTAACACTGGGAGAGTCCCAGGCAAACTAAGAAGGCTGGTCAGCCTGGTGCTAGTTTCCCTGAGTTGACAAACCAATCAGGCTAATTGGACTCAGGTGTTGATGTAGGAAGGACAGTGAAGTATTATTCCACAAACTCACAGGTGCTGTACTTTCAATTTTTTTTTTTTTTTTTGGAGATGGGCACAATATCTTTTATTTATTTTTTTGTAATACTAAGGATCAAACCCAGTGCCTCACACATGCTACCACTTGAGCTATAACACCAGCTCCTGTACTTTCAAATTTATTATTATTTTCTGATTCTAGGGAAAATGATCCTAAAACCTTCAGCATTTGACCATTCATTTATTCATTCAATTAAGTTTACTGTAGACTTAGTATGCCCTGGGCTGGGTCTAGGGTTACAATGACAATCTCCTGACTTCATGGAGCTTAGAGGTTAATTGGGAGAGGAAGGTATGAATCAAAATAAATGTGCTTACAGTTAGACAGGTGAGAGATGGTATGAAGGAAAAGAACAGAGCAATATGATTGAAAATGACATAGAGGATGTAACTTGGACTGGGGAGGGGAGGTCTGGTCAGAAAAACCCCTTCCTCCCATCCCCAGGAAGTCACATGAAAACCTGAGACCTGCAGGAAGAGAGGGAAGAGGGGCTGGTGAAGAGTCAGGCTACTTTGGGGAAATGGTGTGGGAGCTAGAGATGGAAATCAGAGAGTTCCAGATAGAGGGACAGTGTGTGCAAAGATCCGGAGGCAGGAAGGAGCTTGGTGAGCTAAAGGGTTAAGAGAAGTCTAGTGTCTCACTTGAAGTAAGGGAAAGAGAAAAAGTTCTTGCTCTTCATTCAGCAGAACCAGGGGTAATAGCAACAATGGTGGTAATGGTGGTCCAAGCAAAATTGTTGGAGAAGAAGAAGAGGAGGAAAGAAGAAGGAAAAGAAAGAGAAAGAAAAGAAAGGAGGAAGAGGAGGAGGAGGGAGCCAGAGATACCCAGAGAGAGAACAAAAACAAAAAAGATGAAAGGCCAATGGCGAATTGTGAGCCTCGATAGCATCTAATATTAAAATAGCTACCCTGGGCTGATCAGCACATGTTATAAAAGGCTTTGGAACACAGGTGGGAGGAAAAACTCTGAAACAGCTGTAAATAAGGGAATGTCAGGACTTAGAAGGCCATAGCATGGAAGACAGCATCCTACTTAACCTAAGGTGTGTAGAAGTGAAGGGGAAAATACAACAGCTGTTTCTAGCTATGCTAAGTGTCAGAAAATGTGCCAACAGGTAGCCTCACATCCAGAAGACTCAGAAGTGCTTGAGTATTGGTTGTCAGTCTCCTAGGAGGTCCCCAAAAGAGATACACCTTAGGCACTCTGACAAGGAAACCAGAGGTCTGTAAACTCGGCTGAGACTGTCAAGGATCAAGGGCTAAGGGAGGCTTCTTTCCACTGTTGGACCTAAACCCAAGTCACACTCCCCGGGCCAGCTACAGGGGTCAGAAGCTGTCATAGTACCCTTGGGCTGCTATAATAAAATGACACCAACTGAATGGATTATAAACAACAGAAATTTTCTTTTCCCAGTTCTGGAGGCCGGAAGTTCAACATGGAGGCACCAATTGATTCACTGTGTAGCATGAATGTGCTTTCTGGTTCATAGACAGCAAATTCCTGCTGTGTCCTCACATAGTAGAAGGGTTGAGGGTCTTTCTGGGACATATTTTATAGGGGCACTAATCCCATTCATGAAGGCTTGTTATGGTTTCGATATGAGGTGTCCCTGCAAAGCTCATGTGTGAGAATGCAAGAAAGTTTAGAGGTGACATCGAAGTTGGGGACAAAAGGCAGTCAATATAGATAATAAATATTTGGGTTGGATCTGGAAGATGGGAGCTGATTTGGGTCTGGGAGGATGGAGACTGCCTCTTGGGGATTGAAATGCTAATACCTTCAGAGTCTTTTCCCCTCCTCTTCTCACCCGTTACCAAGGTTACCTGCATACAGGCAACTGTTCCTCCCAAAAGTTTTTTAATTTTTGTTTTTTAGATGTTGATAGATTTTTATTTTATTCATTTATTCATATGTGTTGCTGAGAATCGAACCCACTGCCTCACACATGCTAGGCAAGTGCTCTACCACTGATCCACAGCCCAAGCACCTAAAAGGTTGTTAATGAAGCACCTCCTGGGTGATCTGTTTGGGCAGCCATGGAGAGGAACCCCTGGAGGGCTTCCTTCTCACCTTTTGGCTCATCTCCTGGCCATTGGTCACTACTCTAAGCAGGATGGGGAGAGGGAGAGGCAAGGTAAGGGGAAGAGGGCATGAGAACAAAGAAAATCTAAAATGTATTAAAGGGGCAGGACACCCCCACTTCTTTGGATACCCAGCTCTGGGGCCCCTCCTCTACGGAGTCTGTCTCTCTTCTATCCTTTAAATAAAACTTGCCTTTTACACTTGCCTGGGCTTTTCTCAGGTGTTCAATCTTCACATCTGGGGAAACAGAACTCGGCCCTGATTGATTTTCATCAAATCAAAACAATTTTTTGTTTCAAATCAGTTGGGTTATGGGAGGTTTAACCTAATCAGCACATTAATCCCCTGGTAGGGATTAACTGAGTGGTGACTGTAGGCAGGCAGGGTGTGGTTGGAGGAGGTGAATCATTGGGGTGTGGCTTTGGGGCATGTATTTTGTCCATGGTGAGGGGACTCTTCCTCTCTCTGCTTCTACGTGATGTTCTGAACTGCTCCCTTCCACTATACTCTTCTACCATAATGTTCTGCCTCCCTTAGAGCCCAGAGGAATGGAGCCAGCCTTCTATGAACTGAGACCTCTGAAACCATGAGCCCTCAAATAAACTTTTCCTCCTCTAATTGTTCTTGTCAAGTCTTTAAATAACAGCAGTGAAAAAGCTGACTAAAACAAGGATCTACCCCCATGATTCCACAATGGCCTCCTAATATCATCACCTGGGGATTGCAGCACATGAATTGTGGGAGGACATACATTTTCAGACCATGGCAAAGACAGAGGAGGGGGAGGAGGGGTGCAAGTGAGCACACACACCATAGGGCGAGTCACATTGCAATAGGCATTATTTTAATCTAAAATCTGCTTATAGTGTTGAACCCTCTATACTGTGTTTTCCTGTATGCCCTGCAGTGTTGCCACATGGTACCATGTTTTATGCCTATTGTGCTTTAAGAGGGGCCATTATTAATTAAAATATTTGAACACAAACACTTTGGTGTTATAACAGTTGATCTAATAACTGAGATGGCTGCTAAGTGAGTAATGGGGGGGTGGCATATACAGCACAGATACTCTGCACGAAAGGATAACATTCTGGATGGGACAGCAGAGGAAGATGCAAGATTTCATTACACTACTCCTAGTGGTATGCATTTAAAACTTATGAATTGTTTGTTTCTGGAATTTTCCTTATAGTATTTTTGAACCATGGTTGATCACGGGTAACAAACTGTGGTAAACAAAACTCCAGATAAGGGAGGGTAACTGTAGTCCTCTGCCAACACCATTCTTTTATCTGGGGACTTGTCTGTGTGTTTCTGGATGGTTCAGGTGCAGGGATAGGGGTACACATGTTACGCGAGGTTCTTGTCTTTTGTTCCCACAGCGTAAATTACAAGCTTCCATAAAACTATGACAAATAACAACTCTCCCCATAGTTAATGAAATCTCCAGGCACCTGCATGTCAAACAGAAAGGGAAACATTTAAAAGAAAGCCAAGTACATATACTGGAAAATGTCAGAAATTATTTTAAACCCGAGGAAGTCAATACATTGTGTAAATTTTAAAATATAGTTCAGGTGTGACCTGAAATCCTAAATTTTTATTTCAGTTCTTGCCATAAAATTCCCACTAGGGTTTTTTTTTTTTTTTTTTTTTTATGTAGGCTTGAAAGAAGTTCTGAAAAGTTTTACATGACAAAACAGAATGAGCAGAAAATCATTAATGAAGTCAAAGATCAGAGAGGGTGGGCTCAGCTACATTTTCAGTATCATTGAAAAGCAGCTGGTCACAGGATACTAATGGCAAAGAGCAAAGAACATGGGCTTTGAATCAGGAAGACTTGGGTTTGAACTGCACGGTCACCTTAGTATTTGGGTTAATGTTGTCATAATAAGTATTTGGGGAGGATTAAGTGAGATGATGCATGCAGATCACTTAGCATAGGGCCAGGCACATCATAAAGACTCAAACTTACCACTAAAGTTGTTCTTCTTGTCATTATCATTATTAGTATTGTAGGACACATGAAATTGTACTGAAAATTCTCATCATCAACTGATTTAAAGAATTGCTTTAATAACAGACCCAAAAGCTAACTAATCACAGGAGTGGCAAATATACCAAGAAGCAAGCAAATTAAGTAGCACCTAGTGAAATCATCATGAGTCAACAGAGGATTTCAACATTTTTTAGACAATAGGAGTCTAAAAAGTAAGAAGACAACAATATTGGCCTTGTTGCTTAGAGGTGATAAATTTATGCAGTGTTTAAGTATGTAAGAAATAACACTAGATAATATCACCTACTTAGAATATGCAAAGCTAAGATGTCTCTGCCAAAAGGCAATGATGAGGTTTTAATGAAAAGAACAAATGGATAAGATGACAAGAGGAAAAGCTAATAATAGAGTAAGAATTAATCACAAAAAGATGATGTTCACATAAAAATCGGCTGAAAAATGCATATTATTTTCACAACCAGAAAAATTAAAATAATTTATTACAAATATCTATAGCATCTAAAATGCCCCATGCCAGCAGAAGATGTGCCCAGAATATTGACAAGATTATGCTATTGAGAGATTTTTTCAGCAATTAAAAATTAATAATGATAAATGTGAAAATAAGATAGCTAATTAAGCAAACTCAAACATGTAGAAATAGGTCAGAAAGAAGCACACACACATATAAATCTATTATATATATATGATGCTCATATATACATATCAATTGGTCAATAAATAGTTTTGTTTGATAGGAATTATCAATCCAGAAACTCCAGACAGAAAGAAAAAAACTAAGACAATGGATAACATTCACAACAAGTTGGGGAGTGGTTTTTTTATATACATGACAGTGAGTTGCAGGAGTTTAAAACTTTTGTGTTTGTATTTTTTTTTGAAACAATACTGGACAAGGACACATATCTAAATATGAGAACTATATTGACAGATTTATTCATCCTGCTAGCATGGCCAGAGTGACCTTAAGTCACCTGAAGGAAATTTGACAGTAGTTTGGTGAATGTGGAGTAAGCGTCAACTCTGTGGGCCACCACGGAAGAGCAGAAACCCTAAGCAGGATTTGAAATCAGGCTCCATCACTTACTTGCACTGTGTGTGAAACCTGCAATGAGGTCCTGTTTATTCTTAGTTTCTTCATCTGTGAAATAAGGGTAACAGGCCTTGTGGTGCCACGCATCCTGCATAGTGAACACACAGAATCTGTGGCTACTGTGTGACTTTCTTCTGGCACCTCTCATCTTCTCTTCCCAGAATCCTTCTTTCAGAAGCATAGTCATCCCCAAATACACCCCATCATCTCCCACTTCTGTGGTTGTAATCTGATGTTTTGAAGGAGATTGAAGTTGGCTAAGGTCACAGATAAAGTAGCAGAATGTGAATTTGAACTCAGCTCTGGTGGACACCACGGTCCTGTCTTTCTTCCCTTCTGATTTCCATCACATTCACTCACATTGATGGACTGGTTTATATCAGAACAATCCTCTTCCAAGAAAAACTTGGGGAAAATATCCGTGTGAAGGCATTATGAACCACTGGATTTGAAAGGTCAAGATCCTTGAAGAAAAGGAAAGCTGACTGGGAGGAGCCTACTATTCTGCAGGGCCTTTTCTCTCAAAGCATTTGCTAAAAGAGGAACCAAACAAATGGAGTCCTATTCCTCCACCATCATGGAATATTATCACTTCTCTCAAATTAATTTAAATATTATTACAAGCCTAATCAAAATATTACTCTGTGTGTGTGTGTGTGTGAATTAATAAGCTGCTTCCAAAAGTTATATGGAGACATGGGGCCCAGAACACCCAAGGCAATTTTGAAGACTTACACTATCAGATACAGCTATGGTAATTACAAGCACATGGAGCTGGTACAAAGATAGATAACAAAGCAGTGAGATGGGATAGAAGTATAGAGATAGACACACACAGTCACCTTATTCATGACAAATGTGAAATTGTAATGTACTGAGGGATGATTGGTCTCTTCAATGAATGATTCTGGGTCACCTGGCTCTCCATATGGAAAAAGCACAAATCTTGCTGCCTACTGCACATCTTATGCAAAGTCAACTCCAAGTGGATGATCACAGCTATACATGTGACAGTTAACGTTATAAAGCTTCTAGAGGATAACGTAGGAGAATATTTCACGACTTTGGGCTAGATAAAGCATTCTTAAACTTTAGGGTAGAATTAGTACCAAACAGAATGGACAATGCTAGAAAACTGGACTTAATATACTATTAAGAGGGTGAAAAACCAAACCATTTAGTGGGAGAAGATATTTGCAACTCATGTATTTGACAAAATACAAAAAATGTACAACTAGAAATTATTTAAAATATTAAAAGATGTACAACTAGAAAAAGACAATTCAATATTTTAAAAACAATGAACAACTTTCAATATAACTTTAAAAAAGAGTATACCTAAATAGCCAATATATATGAAAAAGATCTCAGGATCATTAATCATCAGGAAAATGGAAATTGAAGTTATGAAGAGATAACAGTACTAGAGTAGCTAAGTCTAAAACTCTGGCAATATTCATGTTGGGGAGGAGGTAGCCCAAGTGGAATTCTTGAGAAAGCAAACTGGGGGGTTAAGGCATTTGAAATTCCTGATTCTGCAATTGCCAATTGCAGAAACTATTTCCTAAGGTCAAACTAATGAAACCATTTGGAAGACTGTGTCAGTAACCGCTAAAGCTGAGCTATAACCTCATAGCTGTTTCACAGATATAAACCCAACAGAAATGTATACAATGAGCATCATCAATGAGCAGCATAAAGCACACTCTGAGATGTCACAGCAGCATTTGTAGCAGCCTCACACTGTGAACAGCTCAGGTATCCATTTTAGGGTGCATAAAAATTAATTGCGGTATACTTATTCAATAGAATACACTTCAAAAATGAAAACGAGTAAACTATAGTGACAGGTAACAACATAGGTGAAAACACACGTGATACTGAGTGATAGAAATGAGATACAAAATAATGTATAAAGTTTTAGACTGCATAAATTGTATAAAGTTTACAAAAAAGCAAAACTGATCTAGGATGATAGAAGGCATAGTAGTAGTATCTTCTAGTACCTTTGGAAAGGGGACATGAATGGTTGGGACAGGAACAAAGGGGCTTCTGAGATGCTAATTATGATCTATTTCCTGGTCTAGGTGAATATGAAAATCCATGCAGTAGTACACTTATGCTTTGTGCACTTAAAGTGTACATTTTGTTTAATTAATTAATAACATTTAATAAAAAAATCAGAGATGATAAGTAACTCAGGTGGACTTTTAGCCCCAGAATGGGGTTGTGCTCCAGTTATCATCAGGAACTTTGGGAGAAGATGACCTCAATGGTGTCTTTGGCTCCACTGATCAACCATGGTGGATAGACATGAAAGTCTGCCGCATTTGGGCAGGGAGAACTTCAGATCTTCCAGCAATTCATTTTTGCATGTGCCCTGGAGGAAATGGAGACATTCTCCTGAGCTCCTATGGGGCACACAGTGGACCAAGAGAAGCTTCTGGTCAAGCTGAAAAGCTCTCCGTGGGACTGAGCTTAAAAATGGGGACCATGGCATAAATGGTGAACACCAACAGAACCCCCAGTGGGATCAAGATCGACATCCAAAGAGCAACAGGGCCAGATACCCCACAAAGGCCAGTGAGGGTCTGGCGGAGGCTCCAGCAGAGCACTTGTCTTCTGGTACCATGATGCATACTGGGGCCCTGACCCCCAGACACCATGCCAAGGAGGTGGAGGGGAGACTTGGCCCCCTGTGAGTGCTCGTGAGGGAGAGACTGCTGGTGAGTCTTGGGTCCCCTGTTTCTCCTCCACTAACATGCTCCTCCAGTCTATCAGGAGGATTTATTTCCTGTTTTTATTCATTTCCTGCATTCTATCTGCTCAAAGATTTATGGTAATCACTATTAACAGAGCCAATCCACAAATCTTTGCTTCTCCCAATTACACTTTGCTTTTGAAAATGAAATTCTTGATTTTTACCATTTGAGAATCCTACGTTTGTTCAGCTCCTTCTTTGGCTAAAGGTTGAGCTGCCACCTTCTTTCTCTCTGCCTTCAGGCTTTAAGGATTCTTTCCCTCTCTGGATGAAAAGGGTGAATTTGATGTTCAAGGGAGAAAAACCACATTAAAATACTTGAAAATGTTATCTTGACATTAACTTTTATATTCATTCAATAATAACCAACATTGAAATGAAATAAAATAAAACAAAGTCGTTGTGTAGCTATTTGTAAGGAAACAGGAATAGATGGCATTGGGTGGTGTGGGGTGATCTTCCTGCTTTCCACTGTCGTGTGGCCAGGTTTTAGCTTCACTCCATAAATGGGTCATTTACAAGCCCAGGCATATTCAGTTTTGGACAAAGAATGAGGTTGCACTGACACTGCAATATATGGGGAACAGCTGAAGAATCTGTACATTTTAGCCTTAAAAAAATCTCACGAGAATGAATCAGTTGATTTCCAATAGCTAATAGGTCTTCTTAATATTTTTTTCTTCTTAATATTTTTAATTATACCTCACATGCAGTTAGATTACATCTCCCCATGCCCATTTTTGAATAAGAATAGATAGGTCATGCATTTCCAAGCAAATACAATACAGTTAGATTCTTTACACTGGTCAGGTGAACCTGTTCACTGTAGTCCTTGAAGTTAAAAATTTGTATTTTTCATTTTCAAATACAATTTTAAATTAAAACAGAGGCTCATTTTATTAAGACAATAATATGTGTGTTGCTGAAGAATTTATCCAGATTACAAAAGCTTCTTTGCTTCTTTAAATGACTTAATTTAATAGCTGTTTTCTCCCCAGTACAGGACAGAAAATACATCTTTAATATAGGATAGAATTAGAGACCTTTCACTGTCCACATTTGCTTCAGTCAATTTTGGAAAATAAAATATCCTTGTTGAATTTTTTGATGAAGCTGAAAAGTAATTGGGATAAGCAAAACAATAAAAGTCCATTAAATGGTGCATCTACATTTATAAAAATAAAACATTTTTTTATCTGAATCATGGAAAAACAGGGACTATATTTCTTATCTATGGAAATAATTTCCTTTTAATAGAAAGAAATGTATGTTCCTTTCATTTTTCTGACTACGATTTCATCTCTTAAAATTGATCTGATAGAACTCAAGTTTTCCAGTTCACAAAGTCAGAGATCAAAGAGTAGGGCATGGGTTTGGTACATGCTCAGCTGAAGTGATTAAAGCTTAAAACATCTTTGGTTTCTCAGGCTTTGCAAAAGAACATTAAATGGATCACCATTTAGTCAGCTAAATAACACCCTAATCCCAATTTTTGGAGCAAATTTCCGGCCAGTACTTTATGAGATCTTTCAAAAATATTTGTAAGACTGTCACAAAAATTACATTTCAGAGACATGCTGTGCCTTTAAGATGTTACCTGAGCAAAAATAAAACTTTGGTGTTGGATATTTTTATTGTTCAGTTTAGGTGCTCTCTTCCTTTTATCCTACGCCATCCCCTCACCTGTGTTATCTTTGTTCCATTAAGATTGGCTCGTTCCTGGCCTTCCATCGTGTACCTTCACATTCCAACAGGAGCGTCTCTCTTTGATAAGGGGGTTGTAGGATAGGGTGGTGGTCTTGGTGGTGTGCAATATTTCCAAAATTTTCATCACAAATGCTGACACTGTGAGCAGCTACGTGGATTCTCATTTCAACTTCAGTCTATTTGGACTGTTTTATCTTGGGTAAGAAGCAGCGTCTCATGAAAGGCAGAGAAATTTATTTCTTGGAAAAACTCATTCACTCATTTGGTCACACCTTTTAAAGACCAATTAGTCTCTTATTTTGGAGCCTAAGCAAGAATGAAGTCTGGAAGGGCCTAGGAACCCCTTAGCACTGGCTTGGAAAAGAGGCTTTGAGCATAACCTGTTCATTCATTTATTCATCTGTACATTATTATGCAAGTATTGATTATGTATGAGAAAGACTTTGGATTTGGGGGAAATGAGTGAATAAAACAGAAGATCCCTGATGGCTTTAGGATTCTTTGCTGAGATTGTTTCCTTACTTTTTCGCTTTTTTTTTTTTTTTTTTTTTTGGTGCTCATTTGTAGTTTCCCCTAATTATCAGTTCGTAGGAAATGAGTGGAAGCCCAGATTCCAATTCTGTGCAAGGCACATACATTGGGTGAGACTGGCCATATGCCTTAGTTGGCGCATATTTCTTTTGTCAAGAAAGGATTTGTTATGTCTTTAATAGAGACTTAAAAAAATAGATGCAGATTTTCTAACTCTCCATCATGCATAATGGAGATTTTTCTAAAGATCATTAGTGAAAATTAACTTTGGACAGTTGACACTGAATTTGGGCAGAAAGCGACGGGATGAAATACAGTATTTGAGACATACTAAATTGTTTATTGTTTATCTGAAATTTAAATTTAACTAGGCATTTAAAAAATAAATTTTGTAATCTTATTGGACATTATAAATTTTATTAGGTGGGTCAGGCCAGCAGTTTATCTTTCAGTAGAATCCAGGCCCAAACTGCCATCCAGGGTTGCATTCAAAGTAAGCTGGTGGTTCTTCAGTGTTTAAAAGAATTTTATCCTGACCTTACTAAAAATTGGCTCTCAGACTCCTTAAATGGCCTCAGAAAGGGTGTAAAATGTCCAGGAACCAGGGGCCTTCAAGGGCCTTCCTATATACAGGGAGAGAATGACATTCATGGATATGACACTGCTCTGGAGAGGGCATGGCAGTGCTTCAGGTGAATCTCTGGGTTCATGGCATAAACACTTCTTTACATAATGTTTATCTCAAAGACCAGAACAGTTCCAAAAAAGTTTCTCTTACTTGCCAAGAAAGATCTATTTTTAAAAATCCTTATTACAAAAAAAAAAAAAAAAAAAACCCAGCACACCACTATTTAAATATCATGGCATTAATCCCTGAGGTAAGGTGTAGTATTATAAAGAAAATTGTAGATAAAAAGATTTAGGAAGAACTCTCTCAGACTTTTCCCTCTCTTCCCACCTGAGACTCTGAACTTACACAGCCCAGTGACTTCGAAGACATTCAGTATTCAGTTTGTACATGAATATTTTATAGTGATTTGAATGAACAGATGTTCTCATATTTTCCCCTCTTACAAATTTTGAAAATAATCTTTTAAAAGTATTCCAAAATGCTTAACCTTTGCTCTGAGGTAATTACAGGTAAACATCTTGTTACTCACTAGGCGGAATTTTCAAGAATGTTCTTAAATCACCCAATCATCCAATGTTTCTGGCACTGGGTAGAGTCTATCTGTTGGAGTGGGGTAAGGATTTACTCAACACAAATGCCCAGTGATGTCACCACCAGTCACCGACACTTCTTTCACATCAAAAGTAGAAGACAGAAAGTAAAACCAGATGCAGACAAAAAAATAGAAGAAATTGGGGTCGATGAACCCAAAAAACAGAAGTGGGAAGATAGGAGAACTCTTGTTCCAACCCTGAAATGCTATTAAGGGGAGGAAGGGACTGTCCTGGGTGACAGAGCCAGGATGTCCAGCAGAAGCTGAAGGATGACTGATGTAGGCTGTGCTGTGGAGGAGCCTCAGTGATGAGTGTGTCCACCTCTCTGCTCCCTGGGAGAGCCATCTGTGCCTGCAGCGTGATCAGCAGGGAGCTGATCCAGACCCAACCTGCCCTTTCAGCTCTGTGATTCTGGGTCAAAAATTGAGCAGCATTAATGCCAGAATGTGCTGTTTCAAACCCCAAACATTGGAGATTTCTATTTGAATTTGAGTCTCAGCTCTGTCTGGGTATCTTGGATAAATTGCTGAGGCTTTGATCTTCCACTGACTGCAAAGTGTTGTTGTGAAGATTGAATAGCATATAAGCAATGCCTGGCATACACCAGACACTCAAAAAATGCCTAATGAAAGAAAGAAGAAAAAGAAAGAAAGAAAGAAAGAAAGAAAGAAAGAAAGAAAGAAAGAAAGAAAGAAAGAAAGAAAGAAAGAAAAACTATTTCAGTTGGGCTGGGCCTTGTGTTTCTGAGACTCACAAACACACTAGGGGAAGAAAAGGCTGGAAGGCCCCAAGATTCAGTGGGGTGGAAAAGTAGTCTGACTCTCATGGTGAGTTCCCGGGAAGGTGACTGCAGATTCTACTGTGGGTAGATGACTGAGCCAGCTGGGGCACTGCATCTCTGGAGCTAAGGGACATTGGAGGATAAGTAAAAGGACTGGGAACTAAAAGTTACTACCTCTTTTTAAAGGCCCATTTGGTAGGGCACTGGGCAAGCAAGACTTTTCTGCAGGCAACAGCAGCACAAGGCAGACAGTGGGGTGCTTAACAGATGGGGTGGCATGGCATATTAGTAAGGGCTGAGGGACACTGGGTGGATGGTGGGGGACACTGGATGAATGGTAGGGTGGTGTGGGCAATGGATAGATGGTGGGGGACCAATTCTAATATCCATGTAGGAGGAGGCCCAGTCACGGCTACACCAGCTGAGTCAGGGGGCTCGTCCCTACTTAACACCCTTCTTTCAAAATGTGTATGACCTTAGAGTTTTTGTCCTATCCAGGGGAAGCCAGGAGCCATGAGGGTCAAATTCTGGGGCTCTTAACTTTGGTAGTTTCACTAATTTGCAAAAAAAGGTGGCCGTCTTTGCACCCCTGGAGGTGGCACTCTTTGGACAGCTGCAGGCCTTCCGTCTGCTTTTCCCTGTCAATTTCCTCACCAGCACTCTCTCCTCTGGATCTCCTCTCCTCCACCCCAGCTCCCAGACCCTGCCTCCCTCCCTGCATCCTGTTTTAGCCATGCATTCCTGTACTATGCCATCAGGGACCCACAGTGTTCAAGGGGCTCATGGAAACATCAGGGAGGAAATTTTGTTGTTCTAACACTAACTTTTTAACTACATAGTTCAAAAAAGTAATGAACGATGGCATTTACCTACTCTGGTCTCTGTTGCTGTCTCCTTAAAAGGTTCAGGCTACAATCTCTAAGATGCTTTCTACTTCAAAAGTTCTATGATCCTTACTAACAGTTGGAAAGTATTCAGTCATATTTATAGTCACGTGAAAAGACTGGAGCGGCTGTGATGTCTTTGGATGTCTTAACTGGTGTAGCTGACCCATCCCTGTCAAGAGCTCACCCAGGGGTGCTTGGAGGGTCTGAGAGAGAGGCAGGCTTTCCTCCCAGCAGCACTTCAGGAAAGAGTGGTCACTAACCCTGAATTGCTTCAAGACAAGAAGTTTAAGGTTAGATCACCTCTCAATTTGCAACTTCTTAGAGGACTTATTCAAGGTCAAATATTAAAACCTTTTTAACAAGATATCATCCATTCCTTAAAAATACTCCTTCAGTCTCTTCCATTTTCTACCAGAATCTTCAATATTTTTGTGCATATAATGGGATGATAACTGGAAAGACTCAATAAGGAGCAAACCCTCCCTCTCATGCTGGTTGCTGTGGATAGGAAGTTCTTAGTGGAAGTTATTGCTCTTAAACATGGGCTCTCACACCTGCTGCTTGGTTCCCACCAGCCACAGCCCATGACTTCATCCTCCCTCCTATTCTTCTGGGTCCTGAAATTCTCTTTTTTGAGAAATCAGTTTTCTTAGCCACAAACCCAGTGAGTCCAGGGGAATTGTCAATGCAGTGATCCATTTCTTTGGAACTCTACTTGCATGATTTTCCATATTTAATGACATTCTACCAGCAGGATAAACATACAGGCAAGGTTGAATCATCTTTTCTCTCCCCTTGGATCAGGAACCCAAGAAAACAGGTGCAGGAAGCAGGTGGGAGCTCTGGAGAGCAGGATGTTGCTTACACCGTGCTTATACCGCTCAAGAGCCCCGAGGGGGATGTGGGAGGGAGGAATGAGGGGGCTCTTCAGCTAACTGGGGGCTCCTTTCTCTAATGACAGCAGGTCTGCAGACAAGGGGCACGGTATGGGGCAACTGCCTGGAAGCAGTTCCCCCAGAAGCCCCGTTCAGTCAAGACCAGGAAGAAACACTTTCCCTAGCAGTGGTTGAGAGCATTTTGGGGGAGCCACATCCTTCTGCTGGATTGCCCAGAGATAGGGGGCATCAATCCCTGTAGGAACCTATGTGATTTGGCCATGAAGGGAGTGAATTAAGTTTGCGTCGCACAAGAGCAGCTTGCTCTTCTGGCGAGAGAAGAGGGGAGGCCCCAAAGAATCTCTCTGAGCTCTTTTAGAAAGCACAAAGTTTTCCAGATCAAATGAGAGAAATGAGAGATGTAAAGAATTCCAAGTATACAAATGGGCAAGTAGAAGAAGATGGCATTTAAAAATGTGTATATCCTCACCTTATTCTATAGTAGGCTTTGAAAAAATGTACAGAAGTACACACAATGCAGAAGGAAATGAAATAATCAAAGAATTTAACTTGAAAAAGGCCTTTGGGACTTCCGCCTAGAGACCTTAGCTCAAAGGCATTTGTAGTTATTGTCTCTTCTTAGAAACCCATGGCAAACAGCAATGCACAAAAAAGAAGGAGAGAAAGCTCTTCATCTTCCATGGAACAAGAAAAAGGCTTACCACCTCAGAGCTCAACCTCTGAGGCCTGTCCATCAGTACTGTGAAATCTGGAGAAAAATGAGAGGCATGGGGACTACCCTGGGGTTTGAGCAAGAGGGAGATTTCCCTAAAGGTGAGAATCCACATCCTGAAGGAGTCTTGGATTCGAAGGACTCATTCTTGGACTGGGTGGGCCTCCAGACAGACAGGAACATCCCTATCTCCAGGTCCCACGCATCCTGAAGAACACCTGGGAAGCTAGCCCTGAAGGTAAAATCACAGGTGCCCACCATTTCCAACTTCTGGTTAAAGGCAACTACCAGAGGTGAGGTGGGTGAAGGAGGTTCCAGAGGCAGCGTTTGCTATTTGCCAGGCTCTGTGATTCAAAATAATTGTTGAACAGCATGGACCAAAAATCCAAAGGGAAATGAGCATCCAGTGCAAAGGAAAGAAGATTCCATGGAAGTGAGTTTGAGACAAGAAACCTGAACCAAAGTTCTTGACTCTCCCAGCTCACTTCTCTTGTCCCTCCTCAAACTTATCTTCAATGAACAGCTGATTGCATTAAAAAAAAAAAAAACAGGAAGGAACAACAAAAAGAACCCACATGAGTCAGCTATAGGTCCTGCAGAGGCAGGAGGCATATGATTTGTAAGGGAGCACATACTAAGAGACATCTTAATTATGTTTGGAGCATCCAGGATGCTTCCCACTGGTGTGTCTGGTGATGCCAAATGAAAGCATTATTTCTGTTGTGAAAAAAACAGACTTGGTCATGGACTTGAGTTAGCCAAGTAAATATTTTCTTGGCAGTGTACAGCATCAGTGCAAAATGCCTATTACGCATAGACTATAATTGCAGCGTTCCATTAACGTTTTCAAGTGATTTTCATTTTGGGTATGGCGGTGGCTGGGACTTGGGAGATGTGATCTCTGCCTATGATTTTTGCCTGGAAACCACTAACTGATGTTTGAGCTTGGAGATTTGATATGGACACACTGGGGTAGAGGATGGCAGGGAAGTATGGGTTGCAGTAAGTTCACATCATCACCTGTTGCAATTCATTGCCAAAACTTTTTGGTGAAACTTGTCTTATTAAGTTAAATGGAAAAAACTGCAGTCCCCAATCCAATAGACACTTTCCAGAATTAGTTTACTCAGTTTATTCCTGGGGTTTGTGGGGTTTTGACCATCCTTTTCTTCCTCTGAGTTTTAAGAAGGTAAATAAAAAATAATAGAAGGAAAGAATATATGTTGAGAACAATTAAACCTCTCCTAAACATAGGAGGGCGGTGATTTATTGAGTGTTAGGAATAGTTAGCAATTATTCTTCACATTTACAATTTCTGTGAGAAAAGTGGCATCATTCCCATTTTATAGATGACAAAACTGGCTCAGAGAGGTTATGTAACTCTTTTAAATCACACAGCTAGGAATTGAAGGAGTTGGGATTGAATTCTAATGATTACAGAATGAGTCGATTAATACCAGAAGAGTCAGAGAATTGAGCATTTCTCAGTCAGAGAATGTTTCTTAAAGAATCTACCTATTAAACACTTAGTAGAGTCCAAAATAGAAATCTGATACATTTTACTCAACCCTCATGCAAAAATCTCATTAAAATGGCCAGAGGACTATAGTAAGAGGGGAGAATGCGCAGGAACATAAGGAAGGATGCTATCCACTTACTAAGGACAATATTGCTGTTTCATAAGTGGCAGTGGAAACCTGTCTGGACTGAGGGGCGAGGTGGGGCTGATGAGGAACATGTCACACACCACCAGCACACACTGGCCTGTGCATGGTTGGAGATGAGGACGGGCCATAGACCTTGCCAGATGTCATTAGAGTGAGAAGGCTCCCTAAGTGCACCCTCCTGCCTTGTGAGGGCCTGCAGCGTGACAGGGTGAGGTGGGGACCTGAATTTTCATCAGTTTTTAATGCTGCGCCTGGCACCAGCAAGTGGCACAGGCAGGGCTGGGGTCTTCTCTGGAATCTAGCTCATTTACCCCTCGGAGGCAGACGATTTACCCACTGGCTCTGGGACACTAGGATGAGTTGGAAAGAGTCCTAATGCTCCATGAGTCCCAGGCTTTTGTGGGGTGCAGAATGCACTGAGCTATGACAAATGGCAGAGAAGCCCCCAAGCATATGGGAATCCCAGAGGAAAGAGTGCCTTCGTGTGTGGTGGGAGGGGACTCCTCAGAAAAGGTGACACTGCTGGACTTTAAGGCTGATTTGGTCATTGTTCACCTAGGAGGCTCCATGCAGCTCTGTAGGAGTCCCGCACTGGGCGGGATGAGGACCTGGGATAGTGGTAGAAACACCTGGGTAAATGGAAGAGATTGGGTAATGCAGCCCCCCAAAGGCACACCTCCAGGCCTGCGAGGAAAGTCCCTCAGCCCAGGAGAGTGGCAAGCACAGAATGTTCTGGAATATTCCTGGGTGCTCTGGCACCCAGGAATCGCCATGGAGGTAGTTCAGGGAAGAAGGCCAGCTTGCTCATCTTTGTGGCAAAAGAAAACTCCCTGCCAAGAGAGGGGATAATGACTGTGGCTTTGTCCTTGTATCTAAGGTGGTCCATCCAATTAGCCACATCTCTGGGCTGGGAAGCGGTGTTTGGTAGTACTCACTGGGTGTAAGTTTCCTCATCCACACGCTTGAGTGATGTAGTTACCACTGTCACGTGGCAGCTGTGCATTACAGGGGCCCGGCACATGCACTCCAAGCTCAGCACCTATTAATGGAATCATTGGTTTTTCAAGTTATTCTTGTTCCAATTCAATGTTTCTTCCATTATTCAACAATGACCTCTTCTGGAAAAACCAATAAACAGAGAAACAAAGAAATTTATATTTCATTTGTGCAACGTGCTGAAGTGCATCACTTCCCAGGCCTTTGGCCAAGATTTCTCAAGCCATCTCATGTCACAGTTGAGTACGTTTCCTCTGCCTGAAACTTCCTTTCTCATCAGTTCTCTGACTTTTCCTTCAGTACTGTGCTCAAGGTCACCTCTGCCCCTGCCTATGTTCTACATGTTCTCTTATGATATGCACCTGTCATGGAGTACTATCATCCTGGCCACAACCACGGGACATCTGTCTCCCTGACTAATCCTGGAGGCCCCAAGGATAAGGGCTGTGTTCTGTTTCTCTTTACCTAGCACTTAGCATGTAGTAAACCTGAGCAAATATTTGCTGAAGATTGTCTTGAAGAGAAACCCATGAAACACTTGGATGAAACTGAATTTTTTGCATTCTTTGCTTTGAGTCACTATTGCACATGCTTGGCTTGGAGTCACTATGCACTCAGACCAAAATGAGAAATTCTGAAAGTGAGATTAATTTATGATTTATTCGTTTTAAATCATTTCTGCCCCTCTCCATCCCCCTGCCCTTACGGCACCTCTATACTGGCTTTGTTCCATGCTCTCGGATACAGAGGTAAGAGAGTCAGTTTCTGCCCCCAAACTGAATGAGTGTGACCTCACACCTCCACAGGTAGTATTCAGAGGGAGGAGCCATTGGCATTTCACCTACATGAGGCATTGGAGTCATCTTCTGACTCCTGTATCTGTCCTCTGATGCCTGCATTGGGTTGGTCTGGAATTGGACAGGGAAGTACCAAGATTTGGATTTGGGTCCTTATGTTAGGTGTAGGTATAGATGTAGAAAGAACAGTGGTCCAAGAGTCAGGAGACCTATGTTCTTGAGGAAGCTTTTCTATCAAAGTTTGCATGACTTTGGGCAGTGGTTTCCTTGTATATTTCCTTGTATTCCTTTGTATTGGCAGAAACTAAGACCTCTCCTTTGGTCTTAGTTTCTGCCAATACAAAAAGAAGTGGTGGGGTAGATAATCTTTATGTTTTCTTCCAGAAAGTTTGGGTCTTGTTGTAACAGCCTGAAGCAGCCCTGAATCCATCAGCAAGAGCACTTTGATTGGGAAGAATACCCATGGCCCACAAATTGGACCTCCCTCCTCCTGAGCTGGGTGATTGGCATCTCATCAATACAGTCATAACATCTGGTTTAGAAAACCAGAGCACTGTCTGTAAATTGACTGTCAGAACCTTATTGCTGATCCATGAAAACCATCTCAATGTCTAAATCAAATCCACGAACTAGACCAAATCAGTGGCCTCAGAAAGGTGGGGGCAGAATTCTGAGCATGGGGAGGTGAGTCTGTTTATTTGTTTTCTAATTCTAATTAGAGAAAGGAAAAGAGTGTCAGGAGTCTTTAGTGATTCACATCTTAATAGCCTGGTTATAATTTATTAATCCTTTTCATCAAAATTTCAGCATTCCTTTCCCCAGGAGCCTAAGACTGACTCAAATGTATTTATTGTTTCGAGGTGGGGTGTCATTAAATATTTGGCATCTCCTAAAGCTGCCTGGGAGAATGGATTCTATACCATGTGCAGCATACAATTTCTGGAGAGGAAAGCATGACTCGGTAGAGCATTAGGCCGAATGAGAGACATACAGATAAGCATGTTTATTCTTTAAAATATTTATGACCACATACTTATCTCCAATACTGACAATGCACGGCCACTATTCCACTTTCTCTGGCAGTTTCCCTCACCAGCCAATGCAATGGTTTTCCTTGGAGGGACGCACCAGCACGAATAGTAAATATGCCATGTTTTAATTCATCTGCTCTCTTCACTTACAATGCACCAGAATATGTGGTGCCATTATTAAGGGTCTATCCTTATCACATGTCAGGAAAGGGCCTCAGGGATGAAAAGGCCAGGAAATTGAAGCTTGGAGGGCTAAAGTGATTTGGAATCGTAACTTCTTCAGATGGAAAAAGACCTAACAGGTCTAACTTCCTTCCTTTCTTTCATTTACTTTTTGGCAGTGCTGGGGATTGAACCCAGGGCCTTGTGTTTGCAAGGCAAGCACTCTACCAACTGAGCTATATCCCCAGCCGGGGTCTATCCTCTTTTGAGGATGTGAACTCTTTTATGGCACTTTTCTCCTGAGAGTGGTCCTGTCAGAGAGCTCAGGGTCTGTGGAGACAGTACTTCCACTCTGGAGAGCTTTGCTGCTAGAAAGTTCTTCCTCCCCCTGAGTTAAAACCTTCTTTTCTTCAGTTTTCCCTAAGACACTCTTGGCTTCTCGATAGTAACTGGGAGAGTCAGATGTGGGGTGAAGTCAGAATGGGAAGAACCCTGGAGGAGGGACAGACAAGGCTACACAACACCAGTAGCCCAGGCACATCTGCCCCAGAGAGGGTAGTTCCCAGGGTACTGTGAAGCATTAACTATTTATATTGTTATGACTTGAACATGGTTTGTTCCCACCGAAACTCACATTGAGGCTTGGTCCCCAGTGTAACAGTATTGAGAAGTCTCAGGGCCAGGGGAATGCTTTAGGACTTCCAGAACTGTGAGCTAAATAGTCTTCTTTTTCTTTATAAAATACCTAGCGATAGACATTTTGTCATAGCAACAGAAAATGGATTAAGATACACATGACTTATTCTGATTAGAAAAAGAAATCCTCCTTATGATCTAGCTTAGTTTATTAGAATTCTAGAATAGATGTTAGTACTAAAGCTGACAGTGTCTTATCTTGACCCTTTGAGACATGTCTAATCTCTTTGGTCTCCTCATGAGGAGGGAAGCGGTTGAGTCAACACAGGATTTAGGGCTTACCTGGTTCCACTGGTCAAATACCATTTTCCTGTCACTTTTCAAGCTCATGACTTCTGTTGCAGGAGACTTTGAGACTGTTCACCCTTCAGCTCAATTGGGTCATTCTAGAATGAGCACAGAGCATATTTGGGCTCACACTGTATGCTTGAAGCTTTCTTCATCAACTACCAGCAGCCTCAGTGACTTCATCTCATGACATCATCCAAGTCTTTGGGCCTTTTGTGCCTGAGTTTTTCCCCTCCTTGTAAAAGTAGAGTCCTGTTAATGTCTTTGGTTCAACATTTGTCTACCCAGTCCTGGCTTGACCAGCACCCCAGCTTTCTTAGGCACTCAACTAGTCCTTGGGGAGCAGGGTCTTCTGTGTCTATAACGGCATGTCTTAGAAGTTCACATAATCCCACACAGAGCCTTTTTCTTTCCCTATAACAGGCAATGTAGAAACCTTGTAGCTCATTAAAACAAATCCTATCTTTAAGTTGTTCTTAATGATTGAAACCAGTTCCTTCCCAAGAGATATCTCATCCATGCTGCCCTGTTCAATGACACTGTGACCATTTTCACAGAAGGAACCAGTACACACACACACACACACACACACACACTCACACTCACACACTCACTGTCTAGCTTCTAGCCAGCCGTAAGACAGCTTGTTAAAGGTTTCCCAATGGCCAAACATACCACATTTGGAGTCTGTGCACATCTTAACTCCCAAAACACCAATGAGCAGGGATTACCTGGGGAAGCTCACCTTGGGCCTCCAGATTTTTTTTTTTTTTTTTAAGAAAGACATAATGAAAACCTCACAAGGTACAAATCCTAGGAAGCAATGTGACTGACATCAAACTTTCCATTACGCTCAATACATTCATTTGAACAATGGGGCATAGGATGGAATCTGTATTGCATTTCTTACTAATGGGTTGTTAGAGGAGATTGACACTGCTTGCTGTTGTCCAGCTATTTTCTTAAGAAAATTACTTTCTGTTCACCACACTGCATGTTCCTTTGGCCAAAAATCAAATCAGAATGAGGAAAAATTTGGCCTTCAAGTGAGCCTGTATATTGTTGTAATTATAATAGTAATAACAATCTGCAAATAGTGATCTGAGTCCTGGGTACTTTATATACATTGTCTTTAATCTTTTCAGTTCCAACAAATACATATATTATTGGTGATAGTGCTAAGATGGCAAGATACTTTTTCTGAGACCGCAAATCAATGAGTTCTTGATCAGCTTCCCACCTTCTCTGGCACCAGTCCAGCTAGCAAGGTACAGATGGACAAAGCTAGTCAGAAGGAAGATGTTCATTACTACAGAGAAAGCTTTAGCACCATCTCTTCCCACCCTAGTGAGATAAGCTAGACTCTATCTGAACAGAAAGGTCTAGTTTTGTGCCTCTGGATAGACTACACTAAAAGCCATCCTATCTCATGGTAAGAGCCATCATTCTCATGAGCAGAACTAAAGAAGGACATTCCCAAGGGAAAGAGGATAAAATGGAAAGCATTTTCCTAAGATCTAGCACAGCAGGCATAACACTACCACCTTTATAAAATTAATGGTGGAAAAGGGGTCTCATAAGCTTGGGCAGCCCCAGACCCTTCTTAGCCAACTAAATCACACAGTCAGTCCCAAAAGGAAAAAGGATCCAGTAGAGCATGTGTGTGGAAGGGTTTTAAAGCTTTTCCCCCCTCCTCATAGAAGCTCTTTTTGCTGGCACAGAAATGGCCAATGACTGAGATGTGTGCAGATGCTCTCTGCTCCTGAACCATGGCCAACATCCCAAATCAATGATGGCTCGCATTCTTGCCCAACCTAGAATCTTTCTCAACATGATGCCCTAAGCATCTGAATTAGATGATTGGAACTGGTGAGGGTTTGAAGTCCTTTTGCTGTCATTGTCTTAGCACCCAGTAGAGCGGTGCCCATCGCCCATGTCAGAAGACTACCATTGGCCAGTCGATGGTGCGGGAAGGTGTACTAGCTATCCTCACTGGCCAACATGCCCCCATAGTTTGATCTTCTGTCTTTAACTTAGGGATGTGGCTGTTATCCTTTGGCCAGAAAAATAAAGAGTATCAGACAAGTCCTGCATGATTCTTCAAGAAGCATCTTCTTCAATCTTTGCTTCTTCCTTTGTGTTTAGACCTGGAATCAATAAATGGTTTACATGCTTATTAAGCCACACAGTCTCACTTGTTCTAACTTCCACCTGAAAGGATGCTTGGCCCCTTTGCACGAACAAGCTCACCAGAGTTATATGGTGTGCATGGCAGAATGAAGTGGCAAATATTCTGAATACTTGCTATGCCAGACAGGAAGTCAGGACAACAGGATAGGACTTTGCTGAGCAAGCTGGGATGTTAGAGCACCTGTCAACAGTATCTCTAAGAACTTCCTGCCATCAGTCCCAGGCCTACAGAATACAGAAATCCCAACACATCTGGGGATCAATGTGACTTCACTTTTCCCCTTGGGACTCATATCTAGATTAGAAACAGGGGCTCTGTGGTACCATTTCTCTACTTTGCAAATATGAAATGTCCTGGAATTCTTTAAACAAAATGCTTATAACAAATGACCAACCCATACATAAAACAGGACAGCCCTAGAAGTGGAGATAAGATGAAACCAGTCCCTGCCATTTAGATGCTCTTAATCCCCAGAGCTGAGCTCTGAGGAGGAATGAGGAGGATTTGAATCTCACTTAATTCCAGGACATTCTCTCTGGAAGCTGGCATGTGCTGTTGGCAATCTATTGTGACATTAGTTTATGTTTTCCAGATGCCACAAGTGAGTCATGCACAGTAATTTGTCTTATTGACTCTTTGGCAGCTTGGAACAGCAGGACACAGGAGAGGGCTGGTGTTGGACGGGTCCACCTTGAGAGGTGTGAGGCTTTTATGGTGGATGACTTAGTCTTCAACTCTGAATAAGAGACCCATTTTCCAACCAGACTCCTACAGTCTGGGATCAAATGGAATAAGAAGAAACAAGGGACAAAAAGAGATTTTTGACAGAATTGGAGAATTTTTTCTCTGTGGCAAAGGAGGTATGTTTATTTAATATTTCTATGGACCAATTAAAACAGGAGGGGACCCACAATGCTGACATGATAGGGTGGTAGTGAATTTGGGATGTCTCAGCTGCAGTTATGGTTCGTTGCTCCTGGATGTCCATTATGTAGTCTTTAGCAGCTTGTTAGCCACGTGGTTGACAGGAGAAAACATAGCTGTTAGCCAAGCATAGAAGGGGTGGCTGCATGAAAGAGGCATTCATAAAGAATTTGGGTACGTGAAGCCCCATCTCAATGCACCCATGTGGGACCAAGTGGCAACAGTGGAAAGGAAGAGAAGCAGAGTTGCCAAGATATTACTAGGCCAGTCCTGATAGTTTGGGATTTTCTCTCTTGCAGGTGATAGTTATGCCCCTAGTGGGCCTGGCCATGAGCCATTGGAGGAGCTGGAGAGTGATGAAAGACCAACCTCTAGAGGGCGCTCTGGGTGCCACCTGCAGTGATCAAGTCAAGGTCCTCCTTGGACCAGAACTTCATGATGAAGAGCAGGTTGAAAAGTTCTGGCATCAAGAAGTGAACTAAGAAGCCTCTGTGTGCCCTCCAAAGGCCAGTGGGACCCGAGATGACAGGTGAAACAAGCATGAATGAGTGGCTTACTCAGGCAGCCTAAGCTTTAGAGAGTGGCTTGCTTTCCCTGCCCCAGACTGAGGGCCTAGCTTCAGGAAAGGGCACCCAATAGGCCAGTTAGGCTGCTTCTGGCCAAGGACTCAGGCTGGGGGCTTGAATTCACACATCAGCCAGTCCAAATTACCAGGAAACTCTGCTGAGGCTTGGGGCCATGTTCAGTAATATAGAAGGTGGGCATCTACCTGCCCTTTTTCAGCCTTCAAGGACCCTGTTGGTCCACAGCAAGCAGCTGCATAATATCCAGAGGTTCTAAGCTTGGCTTCTGACAGTCAAAACGAACCACTGTCATTTCCTAGTACAGAAAGGTCTTTTGGCTTAGAACTGGCAGAACCAGGATGGAGACTGCTCCAACTCTTCTTCCCAGTGGACTGGTGGCCTGGGGTCAGGATGCACGTGTGTGTCAGCCCTGCCTCTTCTCCCCACCTTGGGACACCAGGCAAGTGTTCCCTCTGGGTCTCAGTTTCCCCGACAAATGCTTGGTTTACACAGGCCCTGCTTCAAATCTGACATTAAAGGATTTGTCACATTATCACCACTCCTAATGTTTTGATTAAAGAACTTGGCGTTTTAATCTTCCTTTTTTTTTTTCTCAAAGTTTCCAAATCAGGAATTCAAGCCTGTAGCCAATGAACTTTCCGCTCGCCCCCGTTATGAGAAACAATCTCCAGAATCCAGAGGAAGCTGAGGTCCAGACTCACCCCGGGGAGGAATCTGCATAAGCATAACTTACTTTGTCTTAAAAAAAAAAAAAAATCCAAGTTTGTGACGTTCTCACCCCCTCCCCCAGAAAAGTCAATGACTTTCAACTTCTTTTCCTTCCAAAGTCCTCGCAGAATTTTAGGCAAATTAAAGCAGGAGCATTTGATCTTCTCCCCAGATGTTTTGATCACAGAAGGGCCACATATGTGCACACATTCCTGGGTATTTTTAGATTTTTTACAGGATCCAAAGCTCTAGCTGCTTTTTCACTCTGTGCTTTGTGGCCGCTGCTGAGAGGTACTCTGCCAAGGCAGCCAAGGCAGCGGCTGATGGAAGAGGGCCTGGCACGGGGGAGGCTTCCAAAGCAGCTTTACTTGCTCAGTGATGGTGACACTTGCAGAGGAAGCTACTCTGAGCCATTCTTGGAGATTGTGAGGCTTCAGTCCCGGGTGCCTCTCCAGCCACCAACAGGAAACACCACTGCTGTTTAAGAATTGCAGGTTACACAGATACTTCCTGGAAGCGGTCTGGCTGCCAGTTCCCTCAAAGCCCACACAAAACCCCCAATAAATACATAGCCAAGTAGGGTGGGAAAATGTTGGTCAGAAAATAAGGAGATGTGCTCTTGGCTGGTTACACGACCAGCTACCCTTCTCCATGCAGTCTCAGTTTCTCCATCTGCAAAATGGGATACAGGTTAGCTTCTTGTTTTGATAAATCGAATTGTCCTGCCCCAGTACAATTCTGTAACATACAGAATGTAACCATGGGGTTGACAAGTTGAAACAGATGCCACATGGTCCACTCATCTAACATACGTTTTGGCCCTTTAAGGGCAAACTTGCTGACCTCCAGTGTAGCAGATATATGGCACTCACCATTCCAGGCCATTCCAGAGGTGCCCTACTGCTGGCAACTCTCTTCCTATTGTTGGGAGACATAGAAGTTAATGTGGGAAAATCCTGAAATGTGTCTCTTGTTGTCTCCTAGTAGGATTGAGCCCCTGATGTCCACAATGGTAACCTTACCACCCCACCTTGGATTAGCATCATTCCCTGACTCCCCTCCCCATTCCCCTATCAGTTCTTCCTAGAATCTCTTCCCCTCAAACTTCTTGCATTCAAACCTGACTCAGGATCTGATTCTGGGCTGCCCAGGCTAAGGCAAGAATCAATCTCATGCACCTTCTCTCTCTCCTTTGCCTTGTCCCACATCTGCAATCAGCTGCCCATTGACTTCTGGGCTTAGAAAAATGCAGCTGCTGTAGGCCATAGGATATGTTTTCCATAATGGCTGCCATGGCGTTGAGCAACACACCCAGCCCCGAAGGAAAGATTGCTTTACCAAGGGAATCTGGGCAATGGGAAAGAAGACAGGTGTCCTAGGGAAGAATAGACAGCTATTCTTCCTTGGCTGCTATGAAGTAGGTTTACTCTTTGCAAGTCTTTCAGGAATTTCTAGGTGCTGAGCAAGCAGTATTGTCAAGACCCTCGGTGTCTCTTTGGCCCCTTTCTGTGTAGTGTTAATTTGCAAGATAACCTGCAGATCTTTTTTCTCCTGCTTCTAAATATTTCCCTCACCCTAACCATTCTGAGCTTGCACCACCCTGGTAAAGTCCCAGCATTGTTCTTTTTGCCTAAGGCTCTGCTTTCTAGAGACCCTGGACTAAGGCGTGGGGTTGGTTTAAATATCTCAAAGGACTCTTCTAGCTTTGACATAATAGATTCAGACTAAATTATGTCACTTACTTAAGGGTAAAACATAATGTATATCTATCCTACTGTATTGCACAAGAAGCACCAGTTAATTCCCATAGAGTTTAGTTTTTGAGGTATGCCACAGGTCTTGCTTGTTTCAATTCATATTAGACCAGTGGATGATATTATAATTAATATTACAGGTGGTGGTATGCCTGTAATCCCAGCAGCTTGGGAGGCTGAGGCAGGAGGATCACGAGTTCAAAGGCATCCTCAGCAACTTAGAGAGGCCCTAAGCAACTTAATGAGACCCTGTCTCAAAATAAAAGAATAGAAATGACTGGGGATGTGGCTCAGAGATTAAGTACCCTTGAGTTCATTCCCTGGTACCAGAAAACATTTTTAATAATATTTATTAAGATCCATATGCTGGGGGCTGGAGTTGTAGCTCAGTGGAGTCGTGCTCACATAGCATGTGTGAGGCACTGGCTTCGATCCTCAGTGCCACATAAAAGTAAATAAATAACACAAAGGTATTGTGTCCATCTACAACTCAAAAAAAAAAAAGACCTTGAGTCAAATACTTTTAAAACATTAAATATTTGATTATCACTAACCTTATCAGATTCTACTGTCTTCATTTTATATGAGAGGGAAATGAGGTTCAGAAAGGGTAAGCTACTCATCCTAAATTGCATGAGAGGCTGAGCCAGGAAATGAAACAGGATCTGATGGATTCCAAGGACCACCTTCATAATTATAGGCTTTACTATGTCTGATGTATTTTAAAAACCCACTCTTCAAAAACTCCTTGAATAGACATTTCACCAATGAAGATATGTGGATGATAAATAAGCACACACCACGATGGCTGGAGCTACAAAGACTGACTATACCCAGTGTTGGTGAGCATGTGAAGGAACTAGAATTCTGACACTCCTGGTGGCACTGTGACATGGCACACTTTGGAAAAGTGTGATATTCTTGTAAGAAGTTTAAATATAAACTGATTATACAACCCAGCCATTCCTCCTAAATATATACCCAAGAAAAATAAAAACAGGTCCACGCAAAGAATTGTATACAAATGTTCATGGCAACTTTACTTGGAATAACCCCAAACTGGAAATGACCCAAATATCTATCAGCAGGTGAATGGATAAACAAATTGTCAAATAGCCCTACTATAGAATGGTACTCAGCAATACAAAGGAATGAATTTTTGATACAGGCCACAATATACTTGAAACTCCAGATAATTTGGCTGAGTGAAAGAAGTCAGACAAAATGAACACCTACTGTATGATCACATTTGTGTAAAGTTCTAAAAAATGCAAGTGGGTCTATAGCAATGGAAAGCTGGTCGGGTGCCCATGAAATGGGGTGAGGAAGACTTATAATAAAGAAGCACAAGCCAACTCTTAGGCACGATGGTCGCAGTCATTGTCTCAATTATGAGGGTGGTATCATGGGAAGACACATATGGCAACTCTAACCCAACCATACACTTTATATGTGTGGTTTATTATAGGTCAATTATATGCCAATAAAGCTCTAGAAAACAAAGACAATCGATTCTGTGAATAACTGGGCACACAGAAATGGCAGTGGAGAACTGTTCTTTTTTGTCATCTTTTGGGGATTGCTCAGGGAAATTAAGACCAGTGGTGCAGGAATGAGCTGATCCATCCTGTCCTGGCTGATTCAGGATGGTGTAACCCAAAGAGGGAAAGAGCTGGCATGCAGTCTTTGGCAATTTGGAGGCAATCCCTTCATGTTCTTGAGCCTCAGCTTCTCACCTATAAAATAGGAATGTCTCATTGTCCTACCTTACTCATGATGCTGATTTGGGAAGCAACTGACCTTGATCACAAATGTAAATCACCAAATTCCTCCACCTGCATAATAAGCACTGCAAACATTTGGGGGCAATCCCAATCCTGGATGTCACTTGCCCACCCTGGGGTTGTGCGGGGAGCCTGCAGTGCTCCCTCTGGAAGTGCTCCCTCTGCCATCTCCCATTTGGTCTCTCATGGCTTTGTTCTCAGATCCCTGTTGGCTGGTCCCTTAAGACTCTTCCCTGTCCCTTCTTTTCATGGCTCAGTTGACTTCATATCTCCCTTTGAATTTTCTCCAGCTCTTCAAGTATCTTCTGCCATTGAGGCCAGATCTGCACACTCAGGGAGAGCTAAGAAGGAAGTTCCATTGTTCATGGTCACCTTAGGCACTGGGGAGATGGACCCAGATGTCTGGTGGCAGAGGCAGTCACTCAAGTCAGCCCTCTCAGCACCTGTCCTGAGTGAGATCCTTTGACAGAGGGCTGTGGGAATGGGTACAGGGTAGAAAAGAGGGAAGGCTTCTCAGAAGGGGAAAGGCTGCAGCTGGACTCAGAGCAGGGATGAGTATTTGTCAGACAGAGGTGGGAGGAGAGCATTCCAGACAGGGCACAGATCCCTTTCCTCATGGACGAGGGCCTTCGAGCATTTGGGACATGTGCATGGTTTGGTGTGACCAAATCCCAGCAAAATGTGAGGCTAAAGGGTGAGCTAGTCTTGGTACATGTGTCCAGAGGGTTGGACTCCATTTGAGGGGCCTGGGCAGGCACCCAAGGGATCCAGGCCTGGGAGTCACAGTCACAGCTCACTCTGTGGGTTCATTCACAGAGCTCTGCTCAACTGTCCCCAGGAAGGTTGTCTTCTCTCCAGACCAGTGCTCCTTGACAGTGACACTATGGGTATTTGGTGCAGATAATCCTTTGGTGTGTGTTGGGGTGAGGGGGGGTCCTATGCATTGTAGGATGTTCAGCAGTAGCCCCCCAACTTCTACCCACTAGATGACAGCAATATGCCTGCCCTCTCCCCATTTTGACAACCACCAATGTCTCCAATCATTGCCAAATGTACCTTAGGTTTCAAAGTGGCTTATTATTGAGAACTGCTGTACTGGAGTTGAGGTTTTGTGGCATTCTTCGAGTTTGCACACAGATGGCCCTTAGAGTATTCACCTTCTTCCCTGTCCCTGAGGCCTGTCAGCACCCGGCTTGCAGCCTTTCCATGATACACACTGGATGGTGCCCTTGGCTCTCTGCACAGCCTCATTCAGCACCTGGGACTCGAGCTCCCTGCGCATGGGGGCGCTGGCTGGGATTGGCCAAGGGGAACCAGCTGCCAGCAGGCCATCCACCTCCGCGTCAGGCCAAGGCACCTAATTCCCTGTCGGGAGACTCCTGGATGGGTTTCCACCGTGAGGTCAGCTGGGACAAGTGTTGTCCAAGCCTGTTGGCCCTGTACCCTCTGTCCCTCAGTTCCACTGTCTGCCAAGCTACAGCCTGGAGGGACGAGTCAGCTCAGAAAGCCTGCCAGGGAGTGGGTACCAGGCTGGGGAGGAGGGCAGGTGGTGGCAGCTGGAGACCATGTGACTGCTGGAGGCTGTGTGTGTGTGTGTCACAGGGCAGAGCTGGCCGAGGGCTCATTCCTTGGCTCTGAGAAGCTGTCACATGACTTCTCTGTGGGAGCCTGCATGTTGGGGGCTGGAGAGAGAGGTGGGAGGAAAGAGGGAAGTGATTTTAGGATCCAGGCTGGAAATATAAAATACAGTCATGAATCACAAGCCGATATTCATCACATGGTTACACTGGCTTTGCCAATACAGAAATTGGGTTTCAGGGACACAAAAAAGTCTACCCCAGCCTCTGCCATGTGTGGGCTATGGCAGCCAAGAGAAAGGGACACCAGGATTGGAGCAGGGGGCTTCAGAGCAACTCTTGGAGTGGTAAGGACCAGCCATGCCACCTGTCTCATCTCCTCCGATGTCATCAACACAGGACATGAGACCAACCCCTTCATGAATCTCATTCATACGCTAACCTCACAACAGCCCCATTTGCCAGAGAGAAAAACAAGGTCCAGAGCAATTCCTCTGTGTTCCTTTTTCCTTCTTCCTTAGGATTCCAAGGGATGTATTTTCTTTTTCTTTTTTTTTTTTTTAATACCATCCACCATCAGTTCACTTGACCTCACTCTGGCCCCCAGCTGCACACACTGGCTGGTCCTTCTTATCAAAAGGAGGTGGTGGGGAATCCTAAAATAGTCCTGCCTCTCTGTGAGAGTACTGAGGCAGGCTGGGGCTCAGGATCATGTGCTTACTAGCTTGGCATTGCAGGAGGCTCAGAGTCAGGTTGGTTCTTGTGGCTGTGAGGACAGGCTTGGCAGGTCCCTGAATGTCCTGGAGCCCTCTGTCCCTTCAGGAATGAGAGGAAAGCCCAAGGGTTCCTCCAACAGCCCCACCTCACATCCCCCAGTGAGCCAGGAGCTTTATTTAGCAGCACTAAAACCCCATAGACCTGGACAGGATTCCTAAGCTGGTGTCTTTGCTGCCCAAGAGGACAAAAACTCATGAGCAGGCTCTGTCCCTCCGGGAAGAGAGCCACCTGCCTCGTGCTGACCCAGTGCTCCATCTCAAGGGCTCTCACTTTCAAAATGTTTAAAAATAGCATTTAGCATATTTAATCTCATTATATAAGCAAGATATATTCAGTGTAGAATAATTGGGAAACCCAGAAAAGTATAAAGAAGGAAATTAAAAATTCACCATCATCTCACCAATCAGAGAGAAGCACTGCTAAAGTGTTGATACACAGTTTTCTCACCTATTCTTGAGTCACGGATGTGTCTATAGCTCTAAAAAGGAAAACCAGACTCATACTTCACATAAATTAAAAAAAAAAAGAGTTGTGGTATAACATACACATAGCAAAGGGCACAGTTCTTAATGTCGTACTGCTTAGTAAATTTTTACATATTGTCACATCCTGAGACCATCACTTGGATCAGTTATGGAGCATTTCCAGGTCCCCCAAACTCATCATGTCTTTTCTCAGTCACCAGCTACACTCCATCCTCAAGAAGTACGGGTGTTCTGATTTCCATCATCACAGATTAGATCTGCGTGTTCTTGAGCATGGCATAATTCACTCAGTATATACTTTTGTGTCTGACTTTGCTTACCCAATCTGTAGCAGCTACCACAGTCCTGGCCTAGTTAAGTCACTCAAAATGGCCCTTAAATGAATGTTGGGTGGATGTTGAGTGACTGAGCGAATGAGTGAGGGATGGATGACAGAGTAGGCCTTGGTTATGCAGTGGTCTCCTAACAGATCCCTGAGTTTTCCAGTAACTGCCTTATGGCCCATGTGCAGAAGAAAGAGCAGGCAGTCGGCTCCTGGAATCATCAGGTTGAGAATAGATGGTGACATGTACCACAGAAGGGCTGTGGGGGGAACGAGAAGAGAGCAGGCTGTCCATGCCCGTGTGCCTGCCTGGCACTCCGGAGGGCCAGGCTGGTGCTGCATGAGCAGTAGAACTGGGGGTATTTTTAGAAACTCCATCACACAGAGTGGCCACTTGACACTGTGGTGGCTTTACCGTCACAATGTCCCATGGTTTGATGCAAAGCCCCTACCCTGGGTCAACCTTTGGGCTATGAGCCCAACACCCGCTCCTGCCCTCCTGAGCAGGTGAGAGTCACGCTCAGCAGCTCGGGGTGATGAACAGCACAAAGCAAGGGGACCCAGGTATTCCTGGAGAGCACCCCTCTGGCAATGCAAATCACTTGCTTTGTGGAGAAATGGGTGCTAGAGTCCTGCACCCCAAGAAAGAGATACCGACTCCTTGGAATTGGACTCACAGCACAGATCCAAGCCCATGTCATCCCTTATACTGTTTAAAGGTCCTGAGGAGGGAAAGGACGCCTCTCCTGTCCCTCCCACCACCCAGTGCTGGAGCCCCCTCTGATGGACCTTCCAACACAAGCCCAGCTCTCTCCTTTCCCTTCTCTATAACCAACATTCCATACCAAGCCACAGCCACCTCTTGCCTGCACTAGCCACCTCCTTCCTGTCTGCTCTTATCCAACTTCAGCCAGGGGCCGGGTGCTCTCCCCAGTTGTAAACTGGGCAACGTGGCAGACCCTGCAGGGAAAGAAGCAATAGTATTGGATCAGGATGGAACCATGCCGGCAGGAGAGAGTTGTCGGGTCATGAGAACAGGAGCCACAAAGAGGCAGTGTACTGGGAGCCACCCTGAGACCCTCCAAGGGATGGCTAAGAGATTGGATGAGGGGGAAAATCTCTGGGATGTGCTCGATGACACAGGTGGGCCTGACACCAGGCAGGATTTTATTATTTGATGAAGATTCACTGCCTTTGGTTCTTTTCCTTGGGTTCATAATGAAGGGGTTGTTGGGGATGAAGGAAGTGGAAGGTGCTCATTTTCCTGAGTGACTGGGGAGCCGGCGATGCCTTTGTGAATATAGGAAATCAGTTCCCAATGAGCCACTGGGATCAAAGATTGTCCATGTTATAAACTTCTCAACCACAGACACACAAGCCTTGAACAAGCTGTTAGAACAACCAGTGTCGATTACAAGGCTGTTTCTGCAGTGTGTGACTTGGCATGGTCTGTTCATGTTGTCCCTGAGAACCATGACATTGAAGATCAGCAGTATTTTGGGGCTCTGCTTGGAAGGAACCCATCCCTCAGCTGACTGGTGCTGTCTTCCACAGGGTGATTAGTGGTCAGATATGCCTAGTCAAGGGGGAGCAGCTTCTTGACAGGCACCTGTGCCCATCTTATTTAGGAAGGAGGCCAAATCACAGGGTCAGTAATGCCTCCTGGCAGAACATGGGCCCAGCAGCTGTCCCTGACATGCCAGCCATGGGAGGTCCTCTGACCAACCCAGCTTTGGTCAGAGGGGTATGTAAGTGTTATATCTTGGGTCAGAGGGAAGCCAGAGACCTTGCCCCTGGCCCCTCACACAAATATGAGTAATTGAGGAAGTTGGAAAGGAGCCCTTTTAAGGCTCCAGGATGGACGATATTCCCAGCATCTCCTGTAGCCACATGGATGGGTTCTTGGAATGAATGCTTAGGGCCCAGGCTAGGAGAAGAGATGGAAGTTGAGTATGTTACAGTTAAATAATTCCTAGATTGCAGGACAGCTAAGTTTCATTAGCCTCTTTTGTAAAATGAGATTGTGGGATGCACAAGGCCTATCGTTGCAGGATGTTATATGAATCTAAAGCATTGTTTGCCCCTCAAATTTTTGTGATTATTGGAAGATATTGGCTGCAGGCTTTCCAAGCATGTACAGAAGGTAAAGCTGGGGGAGCTGGCTGAGGCAGGGGAAGGGGAGCCTCAGGGCATGGAAACCATGCTCCCCTAGCTCCCTCCCCAGATGCCCTCTCCATGTGATCTGCAGAAAGCACCAAGAGTCCGTCCTTTATGATGTGACTTAGTGGGTGGAGGCCAGGGGGCTTGTCAAAGTTTCAAGGTGCTCAGGGTTCCTCTATCTCAGCACTGCTGACACGGGGGACCAGAGCTTCCTTTCTTAGAGGGGCTGCCTTGAGCATTACAAAATGTTTAGCAGCATTCCTGGCTTCTATCCTGAGGTGCCAATAGCTCTGCTGCTGCCCGTGCCACCACACCTTCGTGACAATAAAGTATCCCCCAGGAACAAAATAACCCCTGGTTAAAACTATTCATTTAGACTCATTTTTTGTACTTTACTGCCTGCTTCGTAGCTCTGGTCACATCAAAGAACTCATAGTCTTTTAAATAAACCAAGCCTTATATTCCCCAGACTTTTTCATACCCAGACTCCCACCCCCACCTCCATTCCTACTTCGAAAATTCCTGCTCATCCTTGAAAACTTATCCCAAGCCGCCCTTCTTTGAAAATGCCACTCCTAATGCTCCCAGGTAGCTGGAAAGCTTGTTGCATACTTCTGGAGCCCCAGCTTCATGTATTTTAAGTTTTTGCTTGCGACACTCTTTCCCACTGGACTAGAGCTTTTTAAGGGCAAATCCTGGATCCCAGAGCCTGTTATATGGCCCTGCACAGAATGAAGGCTGTCAGTCCTGTTGAATAATGTCAAGTAATGAATTGCTACTGGCTGGTCCAGGATATATAATGTTCTAATCAAAAAACATGGTGGCTCATGCCTTTAATTCCAGTGGCTCAGAAGGCTGAAGCAGTAGGATCGGAAGTTCAAAGCCAACCTCAGCAACTTAGCGAGGCCCCAAGCAACTTAGTGAGACCCTGTCTCAAAAGAAAGCATAAAAAGGGCTGGGGATGTGGCTTAGTGGTTAAGCATCCCTGGCTTCAATCCCTGAAACAACAACAAAAATATTCTACATCTTAAAGCCAAGGGCAACGGACTCCATCCTCAGGCAGCAGAGAATAATCTCATCTCTTAAGCAGAGAAAGATTAAGCTATTATTTTAATTTCCAAGATGTTAGAAAATTATGGGGGCATTTCTACCATGAAAACCTCTTTTAGCTTCTGCCTCGAGAAAGCCCAGGAGTGACTGAGGTAGGCAGCACTTCCTCTTTGAAAGATGCTTGAGGGGAGGCGCCCAGCCCAGGCAAACTTTCTGCTGCCTCCCAAGCAAATGCAAATGTGATCCCTCCTGTCCAAGGCGAAGCCCCGCCCTGCCGCCCCCAGTACTCTTGGCTGTGCTCGGTCTCCAGCTCTCCCCTCTGCATTGTCAGAACGGGAACAGACTGCGCAGAAGGAACGCGTTTGGTGCTGAGACCAGAGCCAGGGCAGTGCGAGGCGGATCCAGGCAATCTGCTCCGCTCCTCCCAAGGAGAGAGAAAAGGCTTTCATTTCTTGCTGACAACCAAGTCAGTGATGGGAAAAATCTCAGGATGACCAAAGCTAAGCCAAGCAAGAGATGTACACCCTACTACACGGGTGCTCCCGTGTGTGTGTGTGTGTGTGTGTGTGTGTGTGTGTGAGAGGGGTGGTCATGTTTGATGTGCACACGCTGAAAGAAAACTCAGGGACTCTCAGGAGTAAAAATCTATCAAGCCCAGCTTCTACCTGGTGTTTGAATTGCTTCAACTGTCCTCCCAGCCCCCACTGCTAGGGCACCTTTGGTGACAAGGACCTCTCACCTCTTTTGGCCACTCTGGTGGCTTACTTTTTTTTTAATCCTAAATCCAATCCTCCTTTTCTGGAAAGATTTTTCAGAGGTATCTCCTTTACCACCCAATCCATTCTCCCGGTTCCAACTGTTCCCTGTGACACAGTTTGGGTCCCCTCTCTCCCTTCTTGTCAGCACAATAGGTAACATGATACCCTGGTGTCCTGCAGCTGGGAGAGTACTTTTTTGGGGATGTACAAACTTCCCAGAGAGCTGAGGATGACCTCTTAAACAACATTTTAAAGAGCATCATGGGAAATTCTAAGCATGCAGACTCCTTTAGATTGGCACGTCCTTGGCAATTCTCTCTGAAGTTTCTCACCTCTTGTGATCGCACTCTAGCTACACCCCTCTCATGCCTTCCTGTACCTCTGCATGCCACCTGCCAGCAAGACTGTCCTCTCTGTGCTGTCACTGAAAAAGCCAGGACTGAAGAGAGGACCCCAGGGGAAGTCAGAAGCCATGAGAGGAGGGTGCCTTCTGACAGCTCAGAAGTTCATGGGGGCAGGGGTGAGGAGGGCCAGGAGCGCTCTCACAGGGAGCGCCTCACCGAGGCTCTGGAGGATCTGCTCAGGGGAATGCAGGGCTCCACTGTCTCTCCTGGCCTTGTGATTTTGTCTTTGTAGGCCAGAGTTCCATAAAGACGTTTTATGTGCAACGAGGACTCTGGGGTATACTTTGCACAGTTGTGGGACATAAAGTTCCTTCAGTCAGACAGCCGTGGGCTGCAGACAGAACACATTTCAGCTTTGGTCAGGTGGAAGAGACAAGAGGAAGGTGCATTGTGAGAAAAGAGGGGAGAGAGGCCTGGCTCTGTCTCCCCTGGGGGAAGACTGGTGGTCAGGGGGATTTCCAGTGCTCGTGGGTCAGTCATTCCCACTTAGGTGCCTGGGGCCATGTAATTGCTCTGGAAATGTGCACAGATGTGGAAAGTATGGTGGTGGGGCTTGCCACATTGTTTTGGAATCATTTGCCAAATTCCTAGTCACCTGAGTGGCCATTGGGTTTATAAACATGGGATGTCAGTGTTTTTAAAGACTTGAATCTCAGGTCTGGGAGGGACCTTCTGAGGCTACTGGTTCCATTTGGGGTGGCTTAGCATCTACTGCACTGTCTCTGTCCTTGTAGCCCAGAGGCACTGCTGCACCCCCAAGAGAAGTGGTGAAACCTAAGCCTGAAGCCCATCCCATGGGCCAACCTTGCTTCTCCTTGGCTGTGGGCTGAGTGCAGGGTTCCTTCACTCAGGGTGTCTCCAGCACACAGCAGCCTGGATGGCTCAGTGTTCCCAAAGAGCACTGAGAGCCCAGGGAAGGAGGCTGGATTATTCCTGGCTGGGAAGAGGCCAGGGAAGATTTCACACAGAGAGTGGTGTCTGAACCTGGCCTTGGAAATAGATGGGCTTTGGACATGGGTTGGAGTGGAGAGGTGTGTGGTGCTGGTGGCAAACATGGAGGTGAATGCATGGAGGTCAAGGTCCTGGAGGTCAAGGTATGGAGGTCTTCTCATCAAGTCCTCCAAGAAGCAGTTACATGGGACTTTAATTCCTTTTCCACAAACTGGCCCCTAAGCCCGGGGAGCGCAAGCCTTGCCAGGTCGTGGATTCTAGGGCAGGTTTTGTCTGTACGGACAAAACATCTGGTCCAGGCACAGGCTAAAGGATTTATTTTCTGACTGAAGCAAATGCTTTGGAAAAGTCCTGGCGGCCCTACTGACCTGGGGATGCCCAGGCACCTGGGGAACATCCCAGCTCCTGGAGGGGGGAGCCCCGCCACCCGGGTCTGGCCCAGATCCACGGGAAGACAAGCTTCCTTCTCACCTTTCCAGTATATCCTGAAACCAGAAGCCCCATGACACTGGCTCCTCTTTCACTGCTCTGGGATTTCGGCTCTGGCTGTGGCAGGACACCCACACTGCTGAGAAGCCTGAGAAGCCACTGGGACAAAGGTGCAGGGAGGGTCAGCTGCGGAGAGTGATGGGCCTTATCCCAAATCTGTGTCCCCATTTCTGGGCTGAACTCAGCCCAGCATTGCTAAGGGAGTCAGGGCTAGCAGGTCTTTATTTTAACCACTTCCTTGCTGTGTGACCTTGTGTGTGTTGCTCAGCCTTCCTGAGCCCTCCTTCATATCTATGCCACTGGTAAAAACCTCAGCACCAGTGGCTCACAGCCTTGGCACAGCTTCCCAAGCAGCTCTCACTGACATTCTCTCACTTCACTCTCTGTGAACAGTGGGGAGGGGGGCAGGCAGGTGAGGTGGCATAAGTCTCCATTTTAGGGAAGAAGAAATCAAAATTAAATATAAGCATTTTCACTTGCCCTAATATTATAGCTGCTAGGCTCTGGACTCTAGGACACCAAGTAGACAGTATTCTGATATCAGAGTCTCCAGGAAGTGTCTGAGCCCCAATCAGCAATTTAAAAGTCTACATTATGGGCACCCAGAGGGTGTTTGGTCTCCAGGTTTCAGACACCTCTGGAAGTGGAGCTAAGGAGGACAGAAGTCCCACCATGGACCCTGCACTGTTTCTATGACAGTCTGAAGCCACCATCCAGCTGGATGGTTGGAGGACTAAAACAGGATTGGACCCCAGGGAGCTTCTCTTGGACACTTTAGCATCTGTGCCAGGCCTTTCTAGAGTGCTTTCTGGATCCCGATGTGACTGTATCTCAGATCAGTCACTGCTCAGAGTCTGAGGAAGTAGGTCATGGAAGTGCCAATGGATTTCTGAGGTGGGAGAGGTCCCTTCCGGTTGGGGTGGGGCCAAGGAGAGGAGCAGAAGCAGGGGAGAGAATAGAATAGAAGGGACGCTTAGTATTTTTTTTTTTTTTTTTTTTTGTGGTGCTGGGGATTGAACCCAGGGCCTTGTGCTTGCAAGGCAAGCACTCTACCAACTGAGCTATATCCCCAGCCCTGCTTAGTCTTTAGAGAAGGGGCAAAGGGCAAGGTATAAAATTTGGGACCAGCATGCAGTTGGTAGCCAGATATATAGATTAAAGTCCCTGCACAGCCACTACCGGCTAAGTGACCTTAGTCTAATCACTGGCCTCTGTGGGCCTCAGTCTCCCCACCTGGAACCTGGGTGCATGCAGGACCACCCCTTGGCACCATTGCTGGGGTCCAGGTCTCCATAGTGCCTGGCAGCACTTGACCACAGCTGACCCTGAATGCACGCTAACTCCATTGATGTCCTCCCTTCCTATAAGTGGATCATGCAAGCAGAGTAAGGAAGACGAAGTCAGTCGAAACAAAGGAAAACTCTGTCATCTTAGGCAAATCCAATAAAATTAACCTTTAAGCTGAAAAGGGGTTCTTGATGAATACTACCCCACTGGCTTATTTTCCTGTGACCTTGCTGCCGCCGTCCCCATCTCCTGGACACATGCACACACAAGCACAGACTAGAACGTGTGGTGCAGGCCCAGCAGAGCGCCCCAGCATCCTGCTCAGGCCAAGCTTGCAGGCAGAACAGGTCCTTCCAGTCAGCAGGAGCTGGGGTCTGTGCCGGGTCCCCCGGCAGGCATGGAAAACAGCCCTGGGTCTAGCGTGCAGCCACACTGGCTGCTGCTCGGTGAGGACAGGCACCGGGTGTTCCCAGAAGGAGTCTGGCAGCCCAGCCTGCCAAAGCCCTCAATCTGATTTCCTTTGGGGAAAAGAAAGGAAGGAAATTGGAAAAAGGAAGACAGAAAAATGAAAGAAAAACAATGGAGAGAAGGAGGGACGTGAAGAGAGGAGGAGAGAGACCCTGTACAAGTACGAAATCAGAATAACAGACTGAGGATGGTGAGATGCATGTGAACAGAGTGTGACGTGGGCAACCCCCACAAATAGACCTTCTGTTAAAAATAGCCTTTGTCTAAATGTGGAAAGGGTGTAAATATAGTAGCGGTTTCGGCTTACTACGGAGCCGCCCCAGCTCCAAGTAACAGAGGCTTATTATAGGATGCGTGCGTCAGCAGCCAGCAGAGGGGAGGGCAGGGCAGGGCCGCCGAGGGGGCAGCAGGCCTGGCCTGGGTACAGTACCCCCCGCAGGACAGGGGTCAGCCAGCCTGGGCCTGGTGCGGGGAAGTGGTGGCCCGACCACTGTGAAATGCTCTCAGAGATCTGCTGGGCAGAAAACTCCGGCCAAGCTGGGGAAGGGAGAAAGGAAGGAAGGAATTGCTGGACTGGAAAGGATCTGGGTGGACTGTCTTGGAAGTGCAGCTTGCTGTCCTCTGGGGTGTCACCAGGCTGTGTGTCCACCGTGCAGCAGGCCACTGCTCCCAGACCCTGAGGGAAGTTTTTCCTAGGAGTCCCTGGGTAGATATGGCCACTGACAAGCCAGTTTCCTCTGCCCTGAGTGCAGGGGACAGAATCCCTAAAACTCATGGAAAGTGTCAGAAAGAAAGCCAGTGCCACTGGCTTAGGTCTTTAAAAATAAAAGCCAGATGGCAGAAACAGGGCAAGCGAAGGGGCTCAGTGGGAGCAAGGGTCAGGGTGGGGACAGAGCTGGGGTTGAGCTCTGTCTCCAGCCTCGGGTGCTAGGTGGGCATGAGGGGCATGGGGTGGGCTCCTGAGTTGGACAACTGGAGGTTGCTGAAGGCACAAGCTTCCAGAATAAACATGGTCACTGACAAAACAGGGATCCTTGTTCTCTCTTCTCTTGACAGTGATGGTCAGGGCTGACTGCCCACATGGAGGCTAACACTGGCTCCTGGTTGTTGTCTCCCATCCAATGCTTCAGGGGCCCTGTTTGGCCTCAGGATCTGACACCCTCTACCCCAGGCCAGGTCTCTTCCCTGCTCAGCCTGTGCTATGCATATGTCCCATGTCCACACTTTAGCCAACACACACACCCCTGCAACCCACCTGACCTTTCCCACTTCCACCAAGGCCCTTGACCCCAGCTCTGTCCCCATCCTGACCCTTGCTCCCACTGAGCCCCTTTGCTTGCCCTGTTTCTGCTATCTGTTCGTTCTTAGCTTTGGACTTGTCCATTGGATCTAAGGTAAACTGGCTCCCCCAAGCGCATTGCGGACTTCCTCCCAGACACGACTGACAGGCTTACACTTGGGTGCTGCCTCCTCAAGCCTGTTTGGTGAGCACCTTGCTGACTCAGCTCTTGCTCAGAACCGCTCGCTGATGCCCTCAGCTTTTACCTACCCCACCACTCAGGATGGAATCTGCCCCTCCAGCTTCCCTACGGCATCATCCAAAACTGCCCTGCAAACTACCTTTCTAAAATGCAGGGCCAAGGGTGCTGCTGTCCCACTCCAAATGCTGGTGACAGCTCCTCTTTGCCTATAGGACAAAATCTATGCCTACCAAGGCTCTAACCTGACCTCCACCTGCCTTCCCAGCTTCATCTCCTGCTACCTGCCCCGTGCTATGTCCCCACAGGCACTGGACAGGAGTGACTGGCAATAGGGACCATGCTGCATGGTTAGGCTCAATGCCTCACCTTGGGGCTGCACATCAAAATCCTACCCACCCTTCAAGGCCTGAAAAGGCTGCCCACCTCTTCTGGGAAGCCTTCCCAGATCTCCCCTCCCAGTCACCTATTCCATATCCCGAGTCACTTGCATATACTTGGAAAATGAATCAAGAGGCCGGGTACCTTGTCTGGGTGAGGCCCCCAGGTACTTCAACAGAGCCCACAAGTCCCTCTGCCAGAGGCCTGCTGCTGTATCGGAGTCTCTCCTGAGGGACTCTGGCTGTCTCAGGGCAGGGTCTCAATGGTCCAGTCGCTCCCTGGGTGCCTGGCTTAGTACCCTAAATGAAATTGTCCTCTGGGCTCTACTTCTGCTATGGATTGAATGTGCACATCTTCCTAAGATTCATATATTGAAACCCTGGTCCCTGATGTGATGGTTTTTGAAGATGGCCTTTGGGGACTAACTATGTGACATGTTAGGAGCCCTCAGAGTTAGTGTCCTTATAAGAAGAGATAGGAGTGAGCTTGTCTTCTCTGTCCTCTGCTATGTGAGGACTTGGCAAGAAGACAGCAAACCAGGAAGAGGGCTCTTACCAGAACCTGGCCAAGCTGGATCCTAGCTTCTAAAATGGTGGGAAATGTTTCTTTTGTTCAAGTCCCTTCAGCCTATGGCATTTGCTACAGCAAAAACTTCCTTACCATTTATAGATGTTCCTATCTCTGTTTAGGCTCCTCTGCTATTCTCCACAGGCCCTTCTGTTGCCCTGATCCAGCTCCGAGGACCACCTGGACACACACACCCCTGAGATGCTGGTGTGGAGTCAGAACTGGGTGAAAGTCTCAGCACTGCCTCTTCTCAGCTGTCTGCCATTGGGCAAGTTGCTTTACCTCTCTGAACAGATTCCTCAGCGGTAGAGGGTTGCTGTGAGAACTGAGTGAGAGTGTGGTGCTGACCGCATCTCACCAACTGTACCATGCTCTCCAAATGTAAGCGCCACTGCAGCAGCCCTCACCCATTCTCCAATGCCACTATGGCCAAGCTTCGGGAACCTGCCTAAGTGCCGGTTCTGTGGACTCCACCTGCTATTCGGGCCCCTGAGGATGTCTTAGAAAGTATTTTTGCAACCTCTCTACGTTAACAGCTCAAAATCTCCAGACGCTTCTGATTACCTGGTCCCTTGTGAGCCTAGGATGGTTTTCTTCCTTAAATTCTTGAAAAGAAAAAAGGTTTGAATGGCAGTCAGGACTGGCAGAAGTTGGACTCTCATTGTGAAACGAGGAAGGAGGCTGTGAGAGGAAATGGGAAGAAAGTGGATATGCCGATAGCCAGGCTGGTGCTTTTCCAGGTAAGTCTACCTGCCCTGGCCCTGAGCAACCCTGTCCTGGGCTTGGCTGGTCCTGCAGGCTCCCAGGATCCAGCAGAACCGATGGACAGCCTAGAAAGCAAGCATCTGGGGAGATGTATCTTCTTTCCAGGGAATGTGAATACCGTGGAAAGAGCCAGACTGAGGTCTCACCGAGTCCAGCTCCGGCCCCTGCTCTGTCTCCCTGCTAACAGAGTAAACTTGGGCAAATCTCCTAACCTCTCAGAGTCTCAGTTCTTCATTGACAAAATGGAGATCACTTTGATGGAAGCCAAAATCAAATGTGATCATTTATGAGAATTTTAAGCAGAGTACCTGTGCTTCATAAACAGTAATTGAGATTGATTCTAAATTTATTTCTGCAGACTAGTATTTCATGCTGCCAGGAAACCTGCAAAGATAACTGATTCAGAAAACTGAAGTCTTGGGGTAGATTTTTAAAAACACCTTCCAGGCAGGACAGAACGACCTCTGCCAGGCTGGCTGGAGAACTTGCCAGGGAAGCAAGGATTCGGGGAAAGGGCAAGAAAAGAGATCTCTTGTAGGATTATGCTAGAATAATCAGAGCCTCATATTGCTTAGAACCTCCAGAATTTGTTTTGTAGTCTATTATACAGAAGTTCTTATGAATAGGATACCATTTATTTTTCTAGATAACATACACTAAGAGAATTGTATCTATACTTCTCCCTGTAGATTTCCCTCCTCTGCCTTAATCTTTTGTTTGTACAAACACATATGTGGTTTCAAGCAACAAATGGTTATGAGTAGGTGGGGGTAGGGAGTGATAGGGAGGGTGAGAGTTCAGGGTTTTTTTTGTTTGTTTTTGTACAAGAAATTGAACTCAGGGGCGCTCAACCACTGAGCTCTTTTTAATTTTTTACCAGCTCTTTTTAATTTTTTTTTTAAATTTTAAAGCAGGGTCTCACTAAGTTGCCTAGGACCTCACTAATGGCTGGCTGGCCTTGAACTTTTGATCCTCCTGCCTCAGCCTCCCAAGTCTCTGGGATCACAGGCATGTGCCACCATGCATGGATGTCAAGATTTCAGATTTTGAGGGAAAATACTCCTGGTTCAAACCTTGGCTCTGCCTTCTATTATGTGAATGTCATGGTGAAAAGATGCTCATACCTACACAGCTACCTACTCATCTCCTCAAAGACAGATCAGAGATACTCTGTGTGAAATGTTTAGCATCATGCTGATGGCATCATTGTACAATTCCACAACAAATGTACACATAAGCATAAGTGTTCACCAACATTTGCAAATGCACCCATTCACCTATGCTGACACAGCATACATACTTTTTTTTTTTTTTTTGGTGCTGGGGATTGAACCCAGGGCTTTGTGCTTGTGAGGCAAACACTCTACCAACTGAGCTAGATCCCCAGCCCCAGCATACATACTTATACTATCGAGCACTCAAATGCTGGCGGAGATGGGGCATGGCACCTTTGCTCTGTATGCTAACTGAAGTGTGTGGGCAATCTTGTTTGTCTGAGAGCTGGAGTACTGAGATATCACTGAACCTGAGTCCCTGTGGTGTTCTGGGTAAGGGCCCTGCATGTGGGATAGAAGCTTCTGAAGTAGAGGGGTGGGCTTGTGGCCAAGTCCCCAAGGTGGAGGTCCATGGGAAAGATGTCAGGATGGGGTAGTGAGGTGGCTATGAGAAGACGCCTTGCAGACAGGAGGCCCAGTTGACTAAGGGCCTCTGCTGCTTGCACCCACATTTGTGTCAAGGCCACTTTTATTGGATGCTTCCAGCCAATCAGCAACTGAGGGTTGCTGGGATCCTAAGGCAGGCCTGCTTCCAAGAGACAGGGCACTTGTCGGACAGGTGACTGTGGCTGGAGGAGTCCCTGAACCCCTGAGGAAGAGTGGAGAGGAAGGGGAGCATGGAATTGGTGCCTCTGGTCATTCATTCCACCCCATTAACTGGCCTAACCAGGACCTGCCTAAACTACAGGCAGTCCAGGAGCTTTCGCGGCCCACTCCCTCCCTCACCCATGTGTGTGACTTGCATCATGCAGTGACACTCTCCTGGTTGGCCAGGTCTCTCCTCTATACAAACACAGGTGTTTCCCCTAGTAAAATCCTTGAGTGTTTAATCTCCTGTTTGTGTCTGCTTCTAACACTATAGGCAGTGTGGAATCCCTGCAGACCAGGGTTAAGAAGTCTCAGGAGCCCAAAGAAGAGTAGAGAGGAAGGGGAGCGTGGAGTTGGTGCCTCTGGTCATTCATTCCACCCCATTAACTGGCCTAACCACATTGTGAGGCAGGCCTGAACATCCCTGCAGGGTGAGGAGACACACATCTGGCAAGTTCTATGACTTGTCCAAGGTCATAAGATTCAAAGCAGCAGAGTCTGGTGAGGAACCCAGGCTTCCTGATGCCCAAATCTCTGCTCTTTTGCTGGGTGCAATTCATTGAGCACCTTTTCAACAGCTTTCACGAACATCATATCATATCTGCAGTGTTCCCTGGGAAAATTCACCACACCATTTCACAAATGAGAAGTTGAGACTCAGAAAGACCAGGGTCATTGCTCAAGGTCATTCTCTCAGCAAGGGACTGAAAGGACCCAACTCAGAACCACACCTCTGTTATCCTCCCTCCAGGCTACTTGAGCCCTGCAAGAAATGTGGGAGTTGCCCGTTCTGCCTGGTATGGCCCAGGAATTGTCAATTCTCCTCTCTTTCAGGGAGCACCAGCCCCGGGACAGGGGAGGGTGTGGCGGAGCTGGGGTTCAGCTTGGGTGTGTGGGGAGAAGCTCCTGCTCGCCCCTGTTGGAATCCCAACTCTAGCTTCCTTCCCTCTTGCTTGAAAGTGCTCTAGAGTTTCCGTGCTCACAATGCATCTCTTTGGAAGGCTGCCCTCTGAGGGTTGCCATGGCGACTGTTTTGGTACTGCATGCTAGAAAAAGCTGAGGCACCTGCTGGTCACACCACCAAAACTTGTCTCTCTGAAAAAATCAGCAGATGGCATTTGTCAGAAATTCCTACTTCTTGATTAATTTGGGAAAAAGAGGAATGTGTGGCAGTGCTGATACCCTTTAACCTGGACTGCTCAGGTTGGGGACTCAGGGAAGATGGGAAACGGCCACAGACAGACCCCAAGAGCTTCCTCTGAAGTGGCAGGTCCTTTAGTTTTCCCAGAGAGGCAAAGAAGTTTGGTGATTTGGAGTCCAATAAATGAAAACAAGAGGCGGTTTCTCGATTTGCTTTCATCTTAAGAGGGATTGGGACTTCAGGGTCAGGTCTGATAAGGTCTAGACTCACTTCTAATAATTTCCACAAATTCTTAAATATGCCTCAGCTTGGGTCCTGCTTTTAATTAGAGGGAAGTGTCAAAATCATGAGTTTGATTCCTATTCCAGTTCTGCCACCTCTTAATGGCGTGATGTTGGACAAGTCCCTCAGCCCTCAGTTATCTTATCTGCAAAAGAGATATCTCAGGAGATTGTAATGAGGACTGAATGAAATGGCTATTACTACTATTAACAAGAATTAAATGAAGGCAGGGGGGAGATTGGCCAGCTCACATAGTTCTTACATATAACTTTGACAGATGACTTTGCAACTGTCCTTTACTCTTACAGATCAATTTCTATGCTTCTGTCTAGGCAGTGATATTACACTTAGAGCAAAACCAACAGCAACAAAATACAACAAAAACTTCTGGGTGTACATTTTGCAAGAGCCTCGGCCTCAATTGCTGTCTTGTTCTGTGTCTCTGGGAATTTTTCTCCCCCACCTTGCACCCTGGTTCCCACACACACTTTTCACTGCTTACAGTACTGTTTGTTCCCAGCCTCACTCAGTCAACATTGCCCAGAGGTGTGAACTGGCTCTGGAAGCATACATTGACTACTACTCCTAAATTTTGGGGTAGGCACTTTCAAGAATCTTTTGCAGAACTAGTTATGTAGTTTTCTACTTTCCTTTCACCAGCTAATTCTCTAAAAAGAATAAGATTCAATTTCTCCATTGGCAATTTTAGCCTATTGTATACCTGGTACATCAGGGATGGTGGAAAATGGGCTACTGCTCTCCCTTCCCATGGCCATGACAGGCATTACTAATCAATCACAGCACTCTTCTACTGAGCTTGGGAGGGCCTGGGGACCTTCCAGAAGACTGCCCAAGGCAGTCACTACTAATTGGTCATAAAAGGAAATCTATTTGTCATCTTTAGGGTAGGGGAAAGAACCTAACAAAGAAGTCAGAAAAGCTAAATCTGATTCAAGTCTGCCCTTCACTAGTTGGGTGAACTTGGACTAATCAATTCCCTCTCTGAGGCTCAGTTTCCATGTTTGAAGTGAGCCAAATTAATTCCTTCTAGTTCTGTCTCTACCATCGTGGCAGCCAGCCCCTCCCCCTCCCTCATCACAGGCACACATACTCTCCCAACAGGTGGGCTCCCAACACCCAGCACAAGCTCTGATCTATTCCTTTCCTGGGACTTGTCCAAATCATCAGATTTTATCAAACATCCTGGGGTGGCTCAGGGCCAAATTAAACATTCTCAGATGGTTGGAATTACCAAATCATAGCAATTTCGTGCTGAACGTCACCTCAGAGCACACTGAGCTGAATCCTTTATATTAAAGATGGGGAAACTAGAACAAGAGAGGTTCAGTGATTTCCTTGGGGTCACACAGCAGATTAGCAAGTTGATCTGGTCCCTGTTTGGGGATCCATCAGGTTTGAAATGAGGCATTGTCTTGAATTCAAGAAGGACCATAAGGAACCTAGCTGAGGGCAAGCCAGGGAAGATGCTGACCAACTGTCTAGGTTCTCCTAAGGCCTGGGAGGAGACTAGGGGAACTGCACATAGCCGCCGGTGGTGGGGGTGGAGGAGGTTGAAGAAAACCTGCCAGAGCCCAGCTAACTCAAAGTCAGCACTGTGTGACTTGCAAGAGATCTTGAATCTTCTCTGGGCTTTAATTCTCACTTGTGAAAATCACTGTCCTCGGGCCTGCTAAGAAGCACAGAGCTCCAGAAGCTACCAGCAGCACAACAGCAGCATGCGGTCCTGAGGGTCTCCTGTTGGTCTGGGCAGGCTTTGGCAGCTCTCCTGGTATAAATAAGTCCACAGATAATTTGAATCTGTAGTCAGATCCAGTGAGTTGAATGGTGGCCTGCCCCTAAACGTGTGCCATATGCTGATATGGGGCCTTGGCAAATGTGGAGTTTGGAGATCTTGAGATGACAAGGTCATCCTGCTTTATCTGGTGAGTCCTAAATCCAATGACCATGTCCTCAGAAGAGTGAGGCAGAGGGAGATTCAGCACAGAGAGGGGACAGTGTGATCAGGGAGGCAGGGAGAGGAACAATGTGGCTCCAAGCCAAAGAAACCACCAGATCTCAAAAAGGCAAGCAATGGACTCTCCCTACAGCCCCTGGAGGGAAGGTGGCACTGCTGATGGTCTCAGTTGGACTTTGGCCTCCAGAAATGTGAAGGAATCAATTTCTGCTGTTTTCAACCATCCAGTATGTTACCTGAGCTACACCAATTGAATGTGCCCATGGATGAGTTTAGTTCAGAAGTCAAGCAGGAGGGGGTCTACTCAGAATCCCCTCATGGCCCCAGGAGCAATGGAAGTGTTGGGTGTGTCAGAGCCTGAGGATCTGTGCCCAGGGGTGCCCTGAGATCTTCCATGGTGTCATCTAAGTGCATGGTCTGAGCACTCTTCTCCTTTGAGTAGGATGCTTTGTCTGCCCTGGAGATTCTGTGAGTCACCCAAAATTCTTCCATAAACTCTCTTTCCACTAAGGTGGGTTCTATTGTTTATATCAAGAATACTGACTGGCGCACCATCCTTGAAAGGAAAGGAAATACTGAGTATGAATGCCACCTCGTAGACACTCGTAACCCTCTCTCCTCCTCCTCCATCCTGCTTCTCCTCTGCCAGGCCTGTCAACCACGTCAAGCAGCACATTGCTCTGAGCATGGCAGGCCCTGTGAATAGGGATGTGTTGGAGATACCATCTCACAAAACAGCACTGGTTGTCTGGAAAGGCTTAGGAAGGGCCACTGCTCCTCAATGGGGAGGATGACAATCTCAAGGATCTGTGAAGGCTGTTCGGGGGGCATGGTCCAGGAGAGTTCAAATTTCCCTTTAGTTCCTCTTTTCCACCTGCCCTGTTCTGGAGTTTAAATCATCAGTAAGAATAATATAGGGGAAATTTCACCACCTTTCTGCATTGATTCTCAGGCTGACTGGCCTGATCTTTCCTAGCTCCTTCCTTGCAAAGGTTTGCACTTGGCCATGAGAGGTACATACAGGCCCGTTTGCTCCAAAGGACCTTCAATGCAATGGCAAAGTGGTTCCAGATAATACGAAAGCAAGCAACCATGAAAGGGGGTGGGAAGGGACCCCAGTGAACAGAATTTGCCGAGGAGACTTCAAAACACCTGGAGCATGTTCTCCTCACCCCAACACCTCACAGGGCAATTGTGCTCATCATTTGGCCATGAATCCTGAGAGGTGGGGGCAGCAGTAGCAGGGACTCAGTCTGACCTGGGTTCAAGTGCCAAGCCTGGCACTCAGGTTCCTTTGCTCATATATTTAGGTATTCACATTCCTTACTGTGATTGTCATTGGCGGTAGTTGTGGTTCCGAGCAGTCCCTGGCAAGGCTGCCCTGGTAAATACAGAACCATTTTTCCTAGAGGAAATATAGAGTTAGGTTCCAGCCTCTGGTCCCATTTTTGTTAATCATAAAACACAGCCTTGTTTTATGTGTCTTCCTGTTTAAAGGCTGCTGACTCACGGACAGGGCACCCAGGCCCATAGCACCAGTAACTCACTCCTGAACGAAGCTTATCGAACACATGCATTTTGCCCATGAGGCCCATCACAGCCTCCTGGAGTTGACTTCAACACTATGCTTGGGGACCATTTAAACAGTGAAATCGCCAACAAAACAGCCCCCAAATGTGACAAATGTGGTACTAAATGGACCACACAGGGATAATTGTTTATGGTGTGAGGCTGAGGCAAGAAGGTCAGGCCGGCTCGTCGCCTTGTTTGACCTCAGCTGGGAATGTGCGCCTTGGGTGACAAAATTTTCACTGCTCTGTCCCTGTCTGCAAATGACTTCAAAAGTGCTATGAGTACTGATGTTGGGGGTGACAAATCCTAGCAAGTAGGTGAATTTGCAAATCTGTGAACAGGGAGGATCAGCTGTGAGCAAATATAAACGTACATGGCTACTTACTGTATGGTTTCTATCAGGATCAAGTGCATACAGAACACAGGTCGACCAGAAGGCACTGCACAAATGAGTGATAGTTACGTATGCATCAGTCTCCTGACTTCTGCTCTGCACAAGGGTCACCTCCCTCAGGAAGCCTTGGACTGAACTGTAAATACAAGCCGAACCCTCTCCTGATGCCAAGGTCAGCAGGGACACTTCTTGGCCACATTTAACTTCTCACTTTGTCCAGGAGCCTGGTTGCAAGGACACACTGTGCCAAGTGACTGTCAAGAATTTGTATTCAGGGTCTTTCGGGCCAGAGGCAGCAGCTTTAACCCCTGGAATATACAAATCCTAAATTTAATCACATCGTCATTGAAATAAAAACAAATTGCTTAAAAATCCTGGGAGAGAACTTGCAGGCTCTCAGGAATCCCTCTTTGCACCTCCCCCACTGTCCTGGAGCTTCTCCAAAGCATGTGGAAGGTTGTAAGCCCCCTTTCCTGGACCCTTTGCACCCTCGTCCCAGTGCCTAGACGTGACATGGGGCTCCAAAGATAAGGCAAGATGCGTGGTATGAAGAGGTCTTGTTGGGATGGAGGGTTGAGGATGGAGACATAGGCCAAGGTCAGCTGAGAGCTGCAAAGCAACTCCTGAAATGGGGACATCCTCTCCCCAGATCCATTTCCCCTCCTGTCTGTGGGCTCAGTGGAAAGGCAGGAGTTCCTCCAACAAGAAACCTGGGGAACTCCTTCATTCCTCAGACAGTCACCAAACACCCAGTATTTGTCCAGATGGTAGGGCACACTGCAGTTAGGATTAGGATACAGTCACACCCTGGTTCCTGAAGAAAAGGCAGTAGACCACATGGGTGAAGGTGTGTATTTTGGAGCCTCCCTGGCTAACTGCTTGAATTCAAGGCCCTGCATTATCTGGAAAAGTGATTTGACCTTTCTGTGCCTCCGTTTTCTAATATGTAAGAAGGTAAAGTCCTAGTATTTACCATATGGAGTTGATATGAAATGAGATGAAATGAGTTAATGCAGGCAGAGTCTTTGACCAGTGCCTGCTATGTAATCAGTACTCATTAAATACCAGCCATTATTCAGTGGGCCAATCCTGTGTGAGGGGATGGGGAGGGGGACATGTACTTCTGGGGGATTTTGGAGTATCATATTGATCACGTATGGTTTTTGCTTATGAACTTACTTTGGAAACTATCTCCTTTGTAATAGTAGCCCCATTATATTATTATTAATAGTAGTATTAACAGCAACAAATATTTATTAAGCATTCATGTTTCGGGCCACACTGCTAAGTGCTTTACATCAGCTATCTATTTAAATCCACACAATAATCAGCACTTACATTATTCAACTTTCAGATGAGAAAATTCACAGAGTGTTAAAAGAGCAGTACCGAGCAGCGAAACAACTTGTCCAGTGTCACAGCTGACACACGGCCAGGTGGGGAGGGGAGCTGAGGTTTTGTCAGTGTCAGCACCATGTCTGAACCAACCAGCCAGACCGTGGCTGGGGAGCCCGCAGCTCAGTGGATGGCTGCAGAGTCAAAGAAATAATTGCAAAGAAAAGACTGCAATGATTTGGAAAGGTGCTGGAAGACATGACAGGGCGGTTGAGCTTTCCACAAACCTGCCCTCCTCCCTCCACCCTATTTCTGCTGCCTTGATGGCAGGGACCAAATCTTACGGCACTGGTCCTCCTTGCACAGGCAAGGTGTGCCGTAAATATTTGCTGGTTTGGTCGATTCAAGTGTGACATGGAAACGCTTTCAGCTGGTGCTAGGTGTCAGGGCTAATGATTTCTCAAGTGTGGGTTACAAGCCCTGAGGGTATGTGATCGTTTCTGAAGTTGGAGCCAGAAATGACAGTCTCTGTTTAAGGATGGAAGAATGCTTAAAATAGGAGCGATGTGCATTGCAGGGAAATTTCTTAACATGGGCTTTGCTGGTTTCTGGGACATTTACAACTGGCTACCTTGACTCTTGAATGTTTCAAAAAAGGTCCAGACTGTGCTGTTTCTTTGGATAATGGATTGAAGATGCAAAATCAGATGGCAGATTGTGTCTTTGTGATGAAAACCCCGTGGGCTACATTTCATAAGAAGCAGCTGACTGTGTGCCCATCCTGCCTCTGCTTGGACACACCCAGGGACGGGGAGATCACCACTGTTCAGTCCATCTGTGGAAAGTTCTGGCCCTCAGGAAGGGCCTTCTTAGGAAGCACAGGCACTTTTGCTAGAGTGTTCTCCCCTTCCTGCCTCCCCAGCCCAGGTCCACCAGGAGGGCTTCCTCCCTCACTTCCTCTGCCACCTTCACTGATCCTTTAACCAACTGTCACTAGTTATTATTTCCCACTCCCCTGGTCACCTGGTCAACGTGCGTGGTTATAAACATGACGGTCAGAACTGAACAGAGAACCCTAGACATGGCTTAAATAGTATAACAAACTCAGATACTGCACTCTAAAACTGTATTCTTATTTCTGTAACTGAGCTCACCTTTGATGGAGCTGCTTTGTATGATGAATGGGAAGCCTCATTTCCATCTCATTCTAGTGCTGTTGAGATGTCCAGGACCCTCAGTTAAGCATCAGTTCCAAGACTCAGGACCTGACAAGACTCAGGGAGCTGCCATGAATGGGTAGACAAGGAAGAGGGTTCCAAAGCACAGGGGTGCATTTCAGCTCCTTACACAGACTCTGGACAGACAGGCTGGGTTCACATGAAGAGGTCAGGCCTGCAGAATGGGCAGACACAAGAAGGCCCTGAGAGAGGACACTGCCTGGGGTTAGGAGATTCAGGTTTTGCCAAGGTCTGAATTGTGTCCCACCAAAACTCATACACTGACCCTCAGGATTTCAAGATAGAAAAGAACATGAAATTAAATGAGGACATAGGGTGGAACTCTAATAAATTGGTGTCCTTAGAAGAAGAGCCACCAAAGGCTCCTGATCTCTCTCTTCCTGTCATGTGAGGACACAAGGAGAAGGTGGCTATCACAAGTCAGAAAGAAAACCCTCACCAGAAACTGACCTTGCCAGACCCTGGTCTGGGACTTTTAGCTTTCAGAACTGTGAAAAAATAAATGTCTGCTGTCTAAGCCGCCCAGTCTGTGGCATTTTGTCATAGCAACCCAAGCAGACAGACACGTGTTTGAAGCTCACTAATCCTCTTCCCGTGAAATAGAGATGGCAACACCTGCTCTGCTCACAGGAGGGGACGTGGCCAAGACTGAGTGGCAGAAAGCCTAGATATACTGGGTGACCTCCAGTCCCCCCTCATTAGGTCGTGTGGACAAGTCTGCCTTCAGAAATCAAGGGCAATTTCTACGGTTTTACTGGGGTCTCTTACGTAGACAAAACCTGTGCATGTCCCCAAAGCTGTCTGCACTTCAGTAGCTGTGTCATTTTCCCACCTGGAAGTTCTCTTCTTCCCCCTCCCTCTTCCCAAGCTTATCCACCAAACTCCCTGATGGGAAAAAGGGCCAACACAGGAAACCCAAACTCTTGGTTCCCCACGCTCTGGAGCTGTGTCGCTTTCCTTGACCTCCTTCTTCCAAGAGCTACCTAAAGAGTTTTCAAAGGCATATGAAAAGCACATTGTGTTGGGGAAAGCAGTTTGTATTCACCTAAGCCATCTAGCACCCAGACCCCTCCCAGCCCTCTGCTCATGGCCAGAGCCTGCAAACAAAGACAGCTGGTATCCCTTCTCTGCTACTTGCTGGCTAAGTGATCCCAGGCAAGTCATTTAAACCCTCTGAGCCTCAGTTTCAACATCTGAAAAATGGCATGATATATCAAGGGTTTCAAAAGGTTAAATTTGAAAAGATAACCGAAGTAAGCTATCTAGCATGTGCCTGAAAACAAAATACTCCTTCCCAGCAAGTTGTGTTCAGTCAGCAATATCATGCTGGGCCCAGGGCATGTACTCCATGACTCAGGCTGGTCTGTTTCCTGGAGAATTTCCTGGAACAGGATTGGAGACCAGGCAAGCATAGCAATACCTCTCACAGAAAGTAGAGCGTACTAACCGGACAGTGCAGGGCTGTGGGAGAGATGGGGCTAGGCAGAACCCAGAAGGCTCCCTGGAGAGATGGAATTTGAAAGAGTCCTTGCTGTATCATTGGATTTGGCACAAAGAGAAACAGAAGAGAGAAAAGCATGTATGGGGAGACTTGGAATGTAATGAGTAGGTGGGAAAGCTGGAGAAAGAATGGAAGGTCAGCGTTGCTGTGATTCAGGACTAACTTACTGTCCTGGAGTTGCAGCTAAGTGGGATTTTACACAGGCTCGCACGGTCTGAGTAAAGCCTAGGCTGGGGAGTTCTAATGCTGCCTCTCGTTTGGTCCTCAAGACCAAATGGAAACAAGCTGGGTATCTAGGTGAAGAGGGGTCACTGCTTCTCGCCTACTAGCAGGTTTGGTGCCAGTGACACAAGCGGAGGGTAGAGACAGGCTGACTCTGTGTGGTCTTTCTGCCACCTGCTTCCAGCCGGTGGCCTTCCTGTTAGCAGGAGGAACAGCAGCAGCATCAGGAGTGGGTGTCAGTGCCTCAGGCTGCCTCAGAGGGATGGTCACCTGGTCTTTTCTTTTATGGGGCTGACTGGACACAGCCCTACCTTTTATTGAGAGTAATCTATTATCCAGGTCTGGACTGTCCAGGAAAAAGCAGCCATTAATTCTTGGAAACATATAGTTAATTCTTGGAAACATATAGTTAAGGAAACATATAGTCCCACTCGAACATCTGAAGCACAGTACAGACACCTGAACACGAGCTGCAGAGGGCATCGGTCAGCTTTCTGTTCAAAGCCTACCTGCTTCAGCCTCAGGGGATGGTGGTATTTGCTTATGGTCTCCAGGTTCCCAAACAGGATTTTCTCCAGGACTTCTATCAAGAACCATGAATGCCAAGTTCAGGTAGTCAGAGGGTCTTTTTGCAGGTTCAGGAGAAGGTATAAGTATGGGTAGGAAAGGGGAAGAGAACCATGGCAGAAAGACCAATTGGGAGAGGGATGGAGGCTATTAGAATTACTCAGAGGAAAGTCTAGTGGGGCTGGGTCAGGCAGAGCAGAGGAGAGGAGAGTTTCAAGAAATGCAGTCAAGGGTAGTCCATGATCCTCCAAAGGTGAGATGGATTCCAGCCACAGAAGACCTTAGGGAGGAGATGAAACATCTGTTGTAAGACAGTGTTCCATCTCAGTTGATCCTATTTTCTCTGTAAACTAAAAGAAATCATTCCCTGGGGACTGGGTGCTGGGATAGAGAGAAAGGGGGTAGAGAGATCAGAGGCCTGGATGAAAAGCCTGGTTGAGGGAACACGGGGGAGAAGCTGGTGTATTGGTCAGCATTCCATCACTATAACAAAAGCCTGCACACAGATTACTTATAAAGAAAAAATGGTTTATTTAGCTCATAGTTTAGAGGTTTAAGTCCAAGATAGGGCAGTCTATTGGTTTTGCCTCTGATGAGCATGGTAGATGGCAATGGCAATGGAAGGAGCACATATCAATTTATATTTCAAGCCAGGAAGGAGAAGAGAGAGAGAGAGAGAGAGAGAGAGAGAGAGAGAGAGAGAGAGAGAGAGAGAGATATTTTGACAAGAGATCAGGGCCTACAATTCCCTTTAAGGGCATGTTCCTGATAACTAAAGGACCTTCCACTAGGCCCCACGTCTTAAACATCCACAGTACCTCCTAGTATTGCCACTCTGAAGACCAAGTTTTACATGTGGAACTTTGGGGGAACCAAATCATAGCATCCAACCCTGGTGGTGGGCATTAGGAACTCCTGTAGGAGCCGCCCTCCCGGTTCACATCCTCTACTCCCCTAATTTTCCCTGAAGGAGAAGAGTGCTCAGTGCAGCTCACCTAGGAGACCACAGGGGAAGAGCCCTGCTGGCTGCAAGGTCTTGGGAAGGCATAAGGGATCATTGAAGTCATCACGGAAAGGTCTACCTCAGGAGGTCGATGGAAAGTGACAGATGTGAAGCGCCAGCCAAGGAGCTGCCGCGTGCTCTGTATCAATTCACTTGCTTCCTTTTCTTCATTTTCTCAGCAGGCCCATTTTTAGAACGTTTGAGCTGACAGGATTGTGTAGTCAAATGCTCATGTGCTGCCACAGGAGGAGGCACCCAGAATGAAGGGTGCTCCCACAGAATGAACAGGGTCACATGGGAGCACGTGGACACTTCCTCCCAGCCAAGGGACCAGGGGCAACCTCCCCTAACTCAGACGGCAGAATCCCTTCCTGTCATCTGCTAGCTCCCGTGACTCTTGGGCAGGCTGGAGCATCCGTGGTGGATGGTGTGCTCCGGAATGGCAGCTGCTGCCCACGCATCCTGACTTGCCCTGCGTATTACTGCCGCCCCTGCCATGTTCACCCCAGGCCCTGGCTCCCTGCTGGACCTCCCCCGCACCAGGCAGTCGCCCACACTGGCTTCCAGCTGCGGCCACCCTGGGAATGGTCTCATGGGGTGGAGCGCTCTTAGGAGACTTTACTGGGACTACAATTTCATTGTGGAAAATCTCCCCAGGCTCCAACCGCTGACTCATCCCTTGAGTCTTGGCCAGGAAATCAGTTTCCAAGATTGCACAAACTCACATGCAGCAGAGCTATCAATATGTTCACATTTGTATCCATGTCAATCTCCTTTCCTTATTCCTTGATATAATGAGTTATCTAATTACAGTGACATCTGTTGAGGGGGACTCTAGCTTCCCTCTCCCCACCCAGAACCCAGTACAGGGCTCTTTCAGGGGAGATCACATGCTGTGGGGCTTGTGTGGGAGAGGCAGAACCCCAACAGGAATCAGCCATGGCTGCCACGTGGCTTTTGTTATTCCCGGAAGCCAGAGACCTGTTATCACCAGCACCCTCTCAGACCCCCAAACTGAACCCATATTAGAGCTACGGCCTCCCAGCCCTCAGGTCTCTACTCTGAGCCCAGGCTGATAGAGAGGTCAAGACAAGAAGGTTGAGCACATGTTGCTAGCTCCGCCTTTGTCTGATAATTAGCACATAAACCTTGTTTTAACCTGAAAGTGAATCTTCAGTGGGTCACCCCACAGGACCTGGAGATGAGAAGAAATATAACCCCTTCTCTCTCCTATTCCCATTCCCCAAAGCCACATTCAAAGGCTTGCCCAACATTCATTCATTCAAGAAATGTGTATGGAGCACTTGCTAGGCGCTAGGGTGTCCTGAGACAAATAAACAGTCTTTGAAGACTGTAACATCCAGTGACACAAATGATCGCCACACGTGGGAAACAGTGCCAAGAGCTGGAGAGGGATCTGAGAGACGGAGGAGATGGGCCATCTGGTCTGGATCGCCCACTGCCATCGCCTCCAGGCATCTTTAGGAGCCACGGAGTCTTCACCTCTCAGCTGGATCCCCAAAGAAGTCATCGCGATGCAGCCCAACGTGCCAAACCACAGATTCGTCAGGGTCAAAGGCTCCCCACGGAACTTGGATGCATTTTGCTGGTGCTTCTCATTGCTCCATGTCCCCGGGGGATTCTGAACAGGTTTGGTTCATGTTGTCAGTGTTTTGTGTCTTCCGGGTAGGTGTGGCCACCGAACGTGCTTCTGACAGAATTTCTCTTCTTGATGTGTTAGTTATAACTAAAGTGAACAAGCAGAGGATCCAACCTGACTCGGAGCCTGTGGTATGTTTGATAAGATCTTCTCTATGTCCTGGTACTCAGTGTCTTGGGGAAGTATTTTTTCAATTAAAAAAATTCTTCCACTCATTTTTCTAGGAAATTCCTCATGGGATGGTCACTAAAAAACAAGACTCTTGAGAATCTAGGGATTCTCAACAACAGTAGAACTTTGGGACTATATAGGACCTTCAAAACCATTCAAACCAGCTTCCTCATTTTGCAGAAGAGAAGATAAATGCACGGAGTCAGGTTTTAAAAACATATACTTCAGGTTTACTCAGAATCTTAGGATCCTGTCATTACCCACAGAGTTTGTTTTTCCCTTTGAAAATCAAAGTATCCTTGTATACAAATAATATCTTGTCTACATGACCACAGTTTGGTTCTATGCTAAGGACTATAGTTGTCCTAAGGACTGGGAGATTGGTTTCAGGAAACCCCATAAATACCAAAATCTGCAGATGCTCAAGTCGGTATGTGTATAATAACTATATGCATCTTCCCTCATATTTTAAATCATCTCTAGATTGTTTATAGTACCTCATGGTGAAATGCTATGTAAAAATTGTTATTATTCTGAGTTACTATATTGTATTGTTTAGGAAATAAGGACAAAGAAAAATGTCTACATGTTCAGTAGATTCAACAGTTGTAGAACGAAGTACATCATACACATAGGTAATGATGGAACATTTGCAATCCCTGATTAGTCACATCATTGAATGTGGAACCCACAGACATGGTGGGTCAACTGTGGATTCATTCATTCATTTCACAAATATTCATTGATCGTATACTATGTGAATGCATTTTACTACTCACTGTGGAAGATGCGACAATGAATTAAGGCCCCACCCTTTTGCCCAAAAGGCTCAGATTTGTGAGTTAGGGAGTCGGAGGGGCATGGTTCAAAGCTGGGCAGTCGGTGCTAAGATGAAAGGTCCTCACTGTGACTAGAGAGAAGCATGTGCAGAGGCACAAGGGTTGCGGTTGGAAAGGTCTTTTCCAGGTGGGGACCTCAGGGAAGGCTTCGTGGAGAAGGTTGACTCTGGGTGGGGTGATTTGGCTAATAAACATATGGGGTCAACTTGGTGGCCCTCAGTGCAGTGCGGAGGTGGACATGGAGGTCATTGCATCAGGCAGTGTGGCTCCATGTGTAAGAGACGTTCTGAGAAGCCCCAGCCCTGGCAGTCTCCTTGCACTCAACACTCCTGCTGCGACAACCCCTCTGGAAGGAGCTGTGATCACTCTGCTCAGACCCCTTTTGTGGCTGCCCAGTGCTCTCAGGACTCACCACTGCCTGCATGCACCATTCACCGCTCTTTCCTCCATTCACATCTCTGTGCTCCTTTTTTCCTTATCTCAACCTTACTGCAGATGAACTCTAAGAACCGACTCTTTAAAATCTTCAGTTTTTCCCATTGCCCAGAGGGCACCAGCTCTCCAGGCTGGATTTCAAATCTGTCCAGAGTCCAGACCTGCATATCTAGTCTCCCTCTCCCTGAAGAAACATCCTTCTTCAGCTGAGTTCTTTGGAATTCAGGAGCACATCCTGCTCACAGCCAACCCCACACCTTAGCTCACCAAATCCCCCCAAATGAGAGAGCCGCAGTTGGGTTGTGGCTTGAGTTTGTCTTCTGGAGGTTCATGCACTGGAAGCTTGGTCCCCAGAGAGGCTCTGTTGAGGTGGGAAAACTCGAAAAGGTGGGGTCTAGTGATAGATAGTGAGGTCAGTGGTGCTGCCCTCGGGAGGGATTAATGTTGGTCTCACAGAGTTAATTCTCGAGAGAGTAGGTTGTCTTAAAGTGAGACCATCCCAAGTGCCTAGCCCCTTCTGCATGTGGCTAGTACCATTTCCATTTTTCTGCCATGTTATGACACAGTCAGGGGCTTTTGCCCCTGGACCCTCTAGCCAGCAAAACTGTGAGTCAGGCAGACCTCTTTACTTTATAAATGCCAAGCGTCAGATATTTCATTATGGCAATTCAAAATGAACAAGAACAGAGTCATCTCTTTCTCTGGCTCCACCTACTCCCTCTGGTCAGACCTTTTAACTCTCTGGGCATTCATCTAGCCACACCTTGGCCTCTGTGCATTTCCACACCCAGCACATGGTGAATCCTCAATCTTGCCCCTGTACAGCTGTGTCAGGCCCTTGTATTTCCAAGGGGGTGTCTGGAGTGTCATCCCTGGGCCTTTGCAGAGCTGATTATTTTATTTCAATGTGTTTTTGTTGGCAGGAGTCTGGTGCATCACAACACATCCAACTCAATGTGTGGTGTGCATCATACAGAGCTCTTCTGAGAGGAGTAAACAGTGAGCCGAGCAAGCGGCTGTCAGTTGTCTCAAAATGTCTCCATTCTGAGAATTGCAGACTGCAGATAGGAGCTGTCAATCAACAGTCTTGAATATTGTTAAAGCTGGCAAAGACTCTTCAATCTTTTCTTAAGAAGAAAGTGCAAACTTCTCAGCCAGGTCCCAAAATCAGGGTCTCTCAAGAGCTCATCAATCAATCAATCAATCAATCCAATAAACATTTATGGATTGCCTACCATGTTCCAGTTGCTTTGATAGGTGCCACCTGGAGTACTGAACCACAAAAGACAAACTTCTTCCTCTTCTGGACCTTGCATTTAGGAAGCAGATAACAGGGGTCAGCAGAGACGATGGCCCATAGGCCAAAGCCAGCTTGCTATCTGTTTTTGTAAATAAAGTTTTATTGGAACACAGCCATGTTCATTTATTTACATACTGTTTACGACTGTTTGTGTGCTACAACGGCAGAGTTGAGTAGTTGTGATGGAGACCGTATGGCCTGCAAAGTCTAAAATATTTACCATCTGGCCCTTTGTAGAAAAAGTTTGCCAACCTATGGCCTAGAAAAATAGGTATATACCATATCAGGTGATGGTTCAGGTGTGAAGATAGAAAGGATGAGAGGTGTGTCTGAGATGTGCCATTCAACAGTGTGACCGTGAGGACAGGTGAAATGAAGAGGGGCCAGGATCAAGCCAAAGGAAGCAAATAACTAAGGAAAGAAGACTCAGGGAACAGTAGGTGCAGACCATGCCACAAAACCATGCCACCTGGTGCATTCCAAAACACCAAGAACGCAGGTGGGGTTTAAACCTAGTGAATGAAGAGAAGAGAAACAGATGAGGTCAGAAAGATGGTGGGGGGCCAGACTGTGGTGCATGTGAAGGTCAGGGCATGGACTTCTGTTTTGTTCTGCATGAGTTGTGAAGCCATGGTAGGTCTGGGGTGAACATGATTTTTGTGTCTCTTTGACTACTGCATGGTGAGAGGGACAAAGGGTCAAGAGTAGAAGCAGAGGGACCAGTTAGGAAGTTCCTGCAATAGTCCAGGTAGGAGATGGCTGGTGCCTTGGGCTAGGCTCGTTGCCCTAGGGTAAGAGGTGGTCCCAGGACACATTTGAAAATAGAGCCTGTAGGAGGCCCTTATGGATTAGGCCCAGGGGTAAGGAGGTGCCCAAGGTTTGAGGCCTGAGTAACTCGAAGAGAAAAGTTGCCATTTACAAGATGGGAAAAGTACGGGGGGAGCAGACTGTGAGGGAGCGGGAGTGGACATCGGGGTTTCCATTCTGAGTGTGCCAAGTTCAAGGAGTTATTAAGTGGAGATGTGGACAGGCAACTTCACTGGCTATTGCTCTCCTCTGCTCACTGCTGACAGCCTGCAAGAGCCTACTTGATCAGGCTCCTGCCGGCCCCTGCCACTCATTTCCTCCTCTTTCCTCCTCAGTCCTATGTTTGACTCTGCGCACAGGCCTCCAGCCCCTTGACAGGTCACACACCTTTCTGCCTGATGGCTCCTGTCCTTCAGAGTGCAACTTAAACATGCCTTGTGAGAAGAGGATTTCTGCCCACCCCCCCCATAAGCCCATCCTGATTCTCTCCTCTGTGGCCCTTGTATCTTACCCACACAGTGCTTCTCTACTACCCAGTTCTTTAGTTAATTTGCTCACTGGTTTTTTTTTTTTTTTTTTTTAAATTTGGTTTTAGTTGTAGATGGCCACAATACCTTTATTTTATTTATTTATGTGGTGCTGAGAATTGTCCCCAGTGTCTCACCCATGTGAAGCAAGCGCTCTGCCACTGAACTACAACCCCGGCCCCATCACTGGTCTTTGGTCTGCCCTCCCAAGCCCCACGCAACTGGAGACCACACACAGCAGGCCCATACATGGGAATGCAATCTGGGTCTGTTTCATTTGCCGCTGTATCCCCAAGGTCTGGTCTAGTCTCTGCCACAGAACTTTTAACTTTTTCTTTTTCAGCTATGAAACCCTTTCCTTTGCTGGAACCTGTGCAAAAACCTGGTGTCTGTTTGTTTATTTATTATGTGGATAAAGTAAGTGTGACTCTGGTTGGAATGGGACTGAGGAGCCCCATCTTGTGGGCCCTGTCCTGGGAACTGTTCCCTTGTTAAACTGGACATCTTCCCATACTTCAATTATCACAGTGGCAGAATGTCTAAGGTGTTGTATTTCTGGGAGCAAGTAAATGTCACAAGTTGAAAAAAAAAAATACAAGCATACTATTGTCAATGTTGTATTTTGCAAAATAAAGACAGACAGACAGACACACCACTTGTTAGTTACTGAGAAACAGGAACAAATAACTCTCCAAATCCTCTAACTTGATGCAATCAAAGTTTATTTTTCTCTCACCCTGTGTGCTTAGTGGGGTCGGCAAGGTCATGGTCACTGGGAATCCAGGCTGACCAAGGTTCCCTCTTGACACATTTCCATGACTTCGGAAGAGGAAAGTGAAATTGAGGTCAATTGTTCACCACTCCTCAGAACTCCTGCCCTGAAGTGACACATTCTTTTTACTTGGTGAAGATAAATCACTTGAGCAGATCTAACTTCAGTGGGGGCCAGGAAGGTAAATACTCCCAGTTTCCCGGAAGGTGAGAGAGGCGGAAGCCTTTGGAACAACACCCCGACTCTTGAAGTTACCACTGATCATTTGATAAAAGGAAAGTCATTTTAATACCTCAAACAATCTAAGATAAGACTTCAAGTTGAATGGGTGAACTTTACTCAAAACTCATTCTGTGTCCTTATTTTTCCCACATTTAAAAGTGAACTTGAGGAAGCAGTGATCATTCATTGGCTGTGGCCACGCAGCAGTATCTGTTGACCAGGGCTGTGCGTGGTCCTCTGACTGCCCTTGCCTTTTCCTGAAAACTCTTCCTCCCTGCAGTCTTCCTACATCCCACTGTCTCCACCTTTCAGGGACCAGCCCAAAGCCACCCTGCCAGAGCCTCCCCAGTATGGATGTGCCTCTCGAAGCCCAGGGCCTGATCATGTTGAGGGGTTCTGACAGCAGAGGAACAGAGAGGCTATGGGTTGTCTCAGCTGTGCTTGTTCACTGAGATGGGAAAGAGTGAGGGCAGAGGCCGCAAGACGTTTCCTTATGCTGCAGGAGAGGAGACACTCGGGGGGACCAACAGCTCAGGCACTATTTGGGAACCCTCAGCAGCACAGCTTCCCCCAAAGAAACGTGTCCACTGAGTGGCACAGATGACATCAAACAGCAGAGCATGCAGCAGGCACCCGGCACCCACGGGGCGCCAGTGGGGTTTGGGCACTCAGGCTTCTCAGGTATTCCCCCTTGGCATTTTCCAGCAGGGACTTGGAAGACTCCCCTGTGTCTCCTTCCTGCTTTGCTTTTCTCATGACATGAACTTTGGGCCACTTCTGTTTCCTGTAGGGATGCATTTGATGTTGGACCAGGGAGCGGGGAGGACAACCATGCATTGTCCTGTTGCTACCGTGGCTCCAGGTTAATGAAACGGTCTCTTTTGTCAATGTAAAATTTAAAAAGGTTTGAATAAATTCATGATCTAAAGAGTATTGTGAGACCCAATTTGGCCAATGCACATTTACCAGAGTCTAAAACAATAGTAATAATAGCCTGAATTGTCCAGCACTATATTGTTGGTCTGAAATACATTGTCATGTGTTCTTTCTCGCTTGATCCTCACTGAGAGTATGCAGGGATGGATTATTAAAAATCTTGGGGAGCGATTAGGTGGCTTAGATGGCCATATCAATTCAGATGTTTTGGGGGGCAAATGTTGGAAAACTGACTGCAAGCATAAAGAAGACATTGTTTAATATAATTAGAAGTCTATGGTATGGCAGGATTCACAGTAGTTGATTTAGAAGGTTAAGAATATCGATAAGGGCCTGCTTTCTTTCTAAGTCTCTGTTCTCCTTGGGCTGGCTGGTGATCAGCCCTGTCATCCAGACATACTCATGTCAGGAGGAAAGGAGAGATTATCTCCTGCTGGTTGTCTCTCGATACTTAGAGAACTTCATCCAGGAACATAGTCTCCTCTGTTGTCCCCTGGATGCCTTCCACTTCAGGGGTGATTACCACCACTTACAGGATTGGGAAATAAGGAGATGCTCAGTCTACCCAGGCCTGGTCCTGGAACTGGGCAGGATCAACTTCACTTAAGGCCCTTGGCTGTTGGGATTGCCCACTCCAGCCTGTGAGAGATGGAACTGGGATTCAAATTCCGTTCCTTCCATTACATCTCAGGTATGACCTCGCTCACTCTTTTGTCTGATCAAAAGGGATTACTATGTAATAAAATAATAACAGCAATGGCACTGTAGGTACAGCCCTTTAAGCACGTTTCAAAATTAATACATATTTCAAAACAACATGCTTTACATGATAAATATATGTATATAATTTTTTATTTAAAAAAGTAATGAGAAAAAATGAGTATAGTGCCAGGTTAAGTGTAAGTGAGTAGATAAAACCTTGTTTGAGAAAATACCAGTAACACATTGGAACCGTGGAGCACTGGCACATTTAAAAAAATTTATTCTGTGCTAATTAGTCTATTTAGGTTTCCTACTTCCTCCTGGTAATATATAATATATTTAAGAAAATAATTCATTTCATACAGATTTTTGAGTTCATAAATTTTTAATATTCTGTTATAATTTTAAAATTAAAATATTCACTCATAAAAAATTATTCTTACAGAATGGATAAAGGTACTCTACCTTCAAAAGAGTGAAAAACACATTTTTCACAGACTGTTTCTATTCTTCCTCTGCTTTTGCCCCAGAGCTGCAGGCACAGTACCTTGAGCCCAGGGCTGAGAGCTAGAGTGTCCAGTGCATTTGGGTGCATGGCTCCTCCTGCCTGCAAACAAACAGACCATTCAAGTTCTAGGGGAGAGGCCCAAAATTGGAAGTTAGAGGGAGGACATGTGGATTCTGCTCCAGTCCTAGCCAGCACTGATGCAAACCAGGAGGAGGAGCCTGGGACCTGTGGGAAACCTGCCTCCAGTAGCCCTGAGGAAGTGGTGGAGGACACTCAGAAACATCTAGATGCCTCCGCCCATGCCCACTGGCCACCATGCCAGGCTCACTTGGCTTCTGGCAGGAGATGTTTGTTGAGCATCTACTCTGTTCAGGTGCTTTGGACACACTCTTTCCTTTGCTTTTCACTAACTCCACAAGGTGGGAATGATCACCCCCATTCTACCAAAGAGGGGCCAGGATCTCAGAGAAGTTCTCTATTAGGAGTAATCACAGTTAATATGGTAGATGAATAGTGATGTCCCAGAAGTCCACATCCTAATTCTCAAAACCTATGGAAGTTACTTTTCATAGCAAAATGGGTTTTGTGGGTGATATTGATGACTTTGAGTTGGAGATGTTACCTTGGATGATCTGGGTGGATCCAATATAATTTGGAGGGTCCTTGCAAGAAAGAGGCAGGAGGGTCAGAGACAGAGAAAGAGATGTGACAATGGAAGCAGGGGCGGGAGCCATACTAGTGCAGGATGTGGCCACAGGCCGAGGAAGACAATGGTCTCTGGAAGCTGGGGAAGGTGAGGTTGCAGATTCTCAGCCAGAGCCTCTAGGAAGGACCAGCTCTGCTGGCCGCCTGATTGTAGTCTATTTACCCATTTTGAACTCTGGCCTTTAGGACAGTAGGATAATAAATACGTGTTGTTTGAAGCCACTTTGTTACAGCAGCAACGTGGGGGCTATTATAGCTCAGCAAGGAGAAAGTGAAGTTTTGAATTTGGCGTGTCTGGCTTTGGCATCCATTCCACCATGGTCGAGGAGGCCTGGGTGCCAGGCCCAGCTCCAGGAGAACATACCTGCCCAGTGCCAGCAGAGGTCCCATGAAGACTTGGGAACTACAGATAAGACAGCTGGGCAGCAGGGGAGACTGCTGGAGCTGGGTAAGGAAAAGTAAGAGACAGGACCCAGTGAGTGAAGATGAGGCCTAATCTGGTTTGAGCCACCACGGAGGAAGGGAGGTGTCCTTCACCTAGATGGGCCACCCTGTGGGGATGAGGTTGATTTTGGTCTGTGGAGAGGGGAGGACCGTAGGGGTCTCAGGGTCAGGAGAGTGGCTTGTGTGGGCAGCAGAGATCCAGGCATTGTAAGTGAATCTGTGGATTAGGCTGAGATCACCCAAGGAAAGTGTGGAGTGACAGAAGAGAGGAGAGCCAGCCATGAAATCTCAGGGAACCAATATTAAGGAGCAGCCAAAGGAAGGGGACTCGGTGCAGGAGGCAGAGGCAGGCAGCACGGAAGGGCTGCACCATGGAAACCCAGGAAAGACGGCCCGGAGGAGGGGCGGGGAGATGCCAGGGACCCCTTGGCAGCATCAGAAGCTGACTGGAGCTTGAGTAAGACGTGTCATTAGGTTTGGGAATTCAGAATCCATTGGTGACCTCGGGGAGAGCCGTTTCCATGGAGAGGCAGGGTATAAACCAGACTGCACCCGGCTGAGGAAGGAGAGAGAGGGGAGGATGCGCGGATGGCGGGTCGCAGAGGGATGTGTTTACTTCACGGGGAGATGTGGTACAAACCACACAAAGAGCCAGGAAGCTTTCCAAGCCCCAGCGGGGAAGGAACATAATTCTCTAATATAAAACGACAAAAACTACTCAGAAGCTTGACACTAACATCACATGGTAATCTAAATGTGAAGTGGGCAAAAGCTTCCCAGGAAAGCAGCAATGTGAGAGAAGGCCAGGGACCCGGGGGCATGGCCACTGCCACCACAGGGCTGCCCAGCCTCTTTCCTGAGAACTGCGAGTCCTGGAGAGCAGCATGGAGACTGGCCCAGTCTCCAGCCCCAGTGGCCAGCTGTGAGTTCCAGGCAATCCTGTCACCTGCAACTTTGGGCAGATGCCAAAGCCTTGGTTTCCAACCTTTCTGTGCTGCCCTGGCTTTGTGGCATTCCCACACTGCAGCCACTCCAGCATCTACAGGGAATGAAGGCGATAGGCTCCAGAGGAGGTGGATGTTGCCAATCCTCTCACCCTGGACTCAGTTCCTCTGTCTCTGTCCTTTGAGATAGGCAGCATGGCTGCCAGTTGCTGGCACCTGTGTGTATTTTTGCATGTAGCTTTCTTTGGCCACCTGGGTCTGCTCCATCTGCATGTGTGCAGAGGAATATGCAGGTGAATTCATTCCACCATCCCCCTCCCTGGAACAATCTCAACAAAGACTAAGGGAGTTGGTGCATCCATCCCTCAGCTCTGTCACCCTGCAGGCAGGGAATGCTGAAGTACAGGTTCTATACTGTTACCATCACCCCCAGCAGGGTTATGCTCCACCTGCCCACAGTGATGTCTAGTTTCATAATATCCTCTACAGGTGCTCTTTCCTCATTTGTCTTTCCATTCAACTTTCTGTTTCCTGGGATCACCTGCTGAATAAACTCCTTGCCTTGGAATCATTTTTACATGGTCTACCTCTGGGACAACACAGACTAAAATGAGTGGGTTGTGTGACCCAGCATGGAGCAAAGCTCCTTGCATGTCAGTGGAGACTGGTTTCTGATAGCTGAGAAACCAGCCAGTCATTCTAGTCAGCTACCTAAATATTCAGTATCATCAGCATCAGCATCCACACCTACTATGTTTCAGGCTGGGTAAAGTGCTTTACCAACTGTGTTAATCTGCTTTTCATTGCTGTGACCAAAATACCCAAGAAGAACAACATAGAGGAGGAAAGTTTATTTTGGCTCACAGTTTCAGAGGTTCAGTCCATGGTTGGCCTACTCCATTGCTCTGGGCCCAAGATGAGGCAGAAGCATTATGGTGGAAGTGCATGGGAGAGGAAAAGCACTTAGCTCATGGCAGCCAGAAAGGAGAGAGGGGGAGAGAGAGAGAGAGAGAGAGAGAGAGAGAGAGAGAGAGAGAGAGAGGGAGGGAGGGAGAGAGAGAGAGAGAAAGAGAGAGAGAGAGATAGAGAATGGAGAGAAGCTGCAGGGAAGTTGAACCCTTCCAGGCTATGCCCCCTGTGACCTACTTCCTCCAGCCACACCCTACCTATCTACAGTTACCACCCAATTAATCCATTCAAACTAGGAGGGTTGGTTTGGTTACAGATCTAATAATTGAATCATTTCACTTCTGCTTCAGTACAGGAGCTTCTGGGGGACAGCACTCATCAAACCATAACTCAAACCTTTCTCATTGAACATCATTTGTTCGAGAGGCCCTGTGGAAGATGGAATGATGACTCTCCACCCACCCAGGCTGTCCACATCCCAGTCCCTGGACCTGTGCACATGGTCCCTTCTACAGCAAGAGACACTGACTCAGCAGATGTGCCTCAGGAGCTTGAGAAGGGGAAGCTATAGTATCTGGGTGCCCAGTGTAATTATAAGCATCCTTGGAAGAGAGAGGCAGGGGACTCAGATTAAGAGAGAAGGAGGTATCGCCATGGAAGGACACTGCATGCAGCTTGGAGGGATGAGGGGAAAGGGATTACGAGCTGAGGAATGCAGGTCTCTGGAAGTTGGAAAAGGCAAGGGAACAGGTCCTCCCCTTGAGCCCTGAGAAGGACCCACCCTGCCGACACCTTGACTTTAGGATTTGTAACCTCTAGAGCTGTAAGATATAAACCAGTGCTGTCTTAAGTCACCGAGGTGTGGTAATTTTAACATCCACAACAGGACCCTAATATACCTGGTACAGAGTAAGCATAGAGATTCTGGGGCCAGGTGCCCAAACAC